>JADWQK010001043.1:0-600000 GCA_017933935.1 Sesamia nonagrioides
ACTATTCCATCTTTTTTTTTTTTTGGGATATACACCTATTTATAACCGTTGTTTAAAGTTAACTAGTGGTTAGCGACTGTTTAACCATACATTTTTGACGTTTGCACGTCACTTAACATTAACCATTGTTTATAAATAAACCCCTTAGATCCGCACGGGCTCGCCCGGAGCGGTAGCACATAGTATAAGGAGCTTAGAAGAACATTGTTTCCGTCCAGTCCATTCATTGAACGGCCACCGTTTAGTAAAAAGGCTAGCCCGTTAACAAAACCGATTATAAGGCTTTATAATCCGTTTTGTTAACCACCTAGCTATGACTACTACCCCCTACGGCTAAATTTTACGACGAAAATTTCTTTTCTAGTGTTCTAGAAGTATGTAATGAATTTTCATGTGCTGATCGTGTTTTACCTGCACCCTAATTGAGTAACCCTATTACTTTCAATTCGAATAATTTTGAAGCATATTGTGTAACACGCAATTTCCCGACAACTCACAATTTCTGTACATACCTACATATTTTTCTATGAAATTGTATAGAATGTATGCCAATGATGACCACGTAACCTCATTTCGTCTTAACATCTAAGCAAGTAGACATTTGTCATTTACGTCAGAGAGGGTTTTCCTGTAGCCTTCGCGTGTTTCGTCAGTAATTCGACATATCGGTTGACACTTACTTATCTTTATAGGATTATTTATCTTTGTAGATAAAGTATCCTAGTCATCACCATAGATATAGTTATTTTATTTTTATAGTAATCTTTTTACTGCCCTCGTCACCGATTGGGCAACGGTTTTGATCTAAGGGGCAATTCTGGTAAATTTAAGAACGATCTCAGTCTCAATCTGTCTAAAATACTTCTAATTTCCCTACATTTTGACAAGTTTTTGACATTAATTGTTTGTCGCCGAGATGAGACCGAGACTAGAGTTGCTTTTAATTGATTCTGGAAATCTGAAGCAGTTTTGACAGAAAAGCTAATTTTTAATTGGACTTTTAAATTTATTTATAGTGTCGTTTACTAAATAAAAGCGCGTGATTTATGTAGTAAAAATTGCATTCAGTAAATAATTCACAAATTGAAATATCGCAGCATAGTGGCCCCATCATGACTTTGCATCAAACCTTCCTCAAAGACGGTTCACGCGGCCGTCTTTTTCAACTGTCATTGGCGATATCCGCCATTATTGTGAAATTAAATTTTCAAAGAATTTTTATAATTTGTTACACGTGTTATTGGCAAAATTGTGGTATATATTCCACAGAGGCCATTGATCAAGAGTTGAGGTTGAATCTTACTTTGAAAGAAGAAGAGACCGAGACTAGATTTTGAACGTTTTTAATTACAAAAATTCACCTTCAGTCCCAATCTGTCAAAAATACTTCTTATTTCTCAGCATTCTTGACATAAGACTTGACTCTGTAGGGTAATTGCGTAGGTAACACATTATCAGTTGCAATGAGTTTCATTTTGACAGTTCAACAACATTCATTGCGTTATTTACGTTGTTGAACAGACACATTTTAGAGCATAGAGAGCAATGTAACAGCAATAAGCTTCAAAGTGATTCAACTGATAGTAATTGTATGTTATGCAATTAGGCTGCTAAGTTTTTCGACCAGATTTTGAACGTTTATGATTAAAAGAATATGGCCTTCATACTTCTACGTAATAATATACTTAGGTACCAAGTGACGTCAATAAAACAAACTGGTTTTCTGCGCATAATTTAAAGTCTACCGAAGAACTGTCGTAAAATAATCCATACTAATATTATAAATGCGAAAGTAACTCTGTCTGTCTGTCTGTTTGTCTGTTACGCTTTCCCGCTTAAACCTCTCAACCGATTTTGATGAAATTTGGCACAGACAATCTTTAGACCCTGAGAAAGAACATAGGCTACCTTTTATCCCGGAAAAAAATGATGTTCCCGAGGGAAATCTAAAAAGCGCGCTAAAACCGAACTCCACGCGGGCGAAGCCGCGGACGGAAAGCTAGTAATAAGAATACATTGGAAGCGTCTACCAGACAACAGGTTAAAGTTTTAGTAATAGGTCTGGTCAACACTTATTTCTGACCCTATTACAGTGTTTAATCCTACGTATGCGGCCGGAACGTGGATCCACGTGAGACACAATGGCTTGTTACTTTTATCTGTAATTTTTATTTAAGACGCTGTGAATAGCAAACTTTTAGGTATTTGAGGGGGTGAAGCAGACGAAGTGGGACACGACTAGCCCCGCCCACTGCGGGGCGCGGGGCGCTCCGCGCGAGTACATCGATGCGTGAGGGGTCGTGCATCGAGAAATACGCACGTTCTATTAAATCTATACCAACCATTCTCTATTCCATCTACATTTAGAAGCGTAATTTCACAACCCAACCGCGAGGTATGGTTGGCTCTGTTCGTCACAGTCCCGGTTCGCATTAGACGAGCAGCAGGTTCGAATCCCACATCCGTTCACTTTACCTTGCGATTTTCGAAAATGTATATTTTATACATATTTTCATTTTTTATTATTACTTTTGTTTTCTTTTTATTTTTATAATGCGCTTTGTCCGTTCTGCTTAAATTTTTTGTGTTATGTCCTTTTTTCATGAAACTGTTAGAAATATATCATTTCTAGAAATTACTATTTATAAACAGCTGTTTAGAGTAACTGTTAAAAAAAATGCATTTTCGGATATTTAAAAAAATAAAAAGACTTTTTCTTCAAAACTGCAACTCTTATCGAAGTCGGGTTTGTACGAGTGCTTAGAATAACACAACACAAAAGATTGAAATAGATGGAGGCACTTGGAGGAGGCCTATACTGAAAGGGGCCATGAATAATGCAACAAAATGAAATCTAAATTTACTGTTTTGAACTATTATCAAATCAACTGTTATTTTTATTGTTTTTCTTTTCTATTCCATCTACATTTAGAAGGGTAATTTCACAACCTAACCGCGAGGCATGGTTGGCTCTGTTCGTCACAGTCCCGGTTCGCATTAGACGAGCACCAGGATCGAATCCCACTTTACCTTGCGATTTTCGAAAATGTGCATTTTTTACATATTTTCATTTTTTATTATTACTTTTGTTTTCTTTTTTATTTTTATAATGCGCTTTGTCCGTTCTGCTTAAATTTTTTTTGTTATGTCCTTTTTTCATGAAACTGTTAGAAATATATCATTTCTAGAAATTACTATTTATAAACAGCTGTTTAGAGTAACTGTTAAAAAAATGCATTTTCGGATATTTAAAAAATAAAAGATTTTTTCTTCAAAACTGCAACTCTTATCGAAATCGGGTTTGTACGAGTGAAATAGATGGAGGCACTTGGAGGAGGCCTATACTGAAAGGGGCCATGAATAATGCAACAAAATGAAATCTAAATTTACTGTTTTGAACTATTATCAAATTAACTGTTATTTTTATTGATTTTCTTTTGTTAAATTATATTATGAACTAAGAAATTCATGGTTAAATAAAGACTTATTATTATTATTTATTATTAATTTCTAGAAATTTGTAGAAAGAAAATTATAACGAATTGATTTTAAATATTAGTTTGCATTATAATTGTTACAAAAAGAATATATTTAAAAATATGGAACAATTACTACAAAAAATACAGAAAATCGGATAAATTAATAATAATTAAAAAAAACAATTGCAAATAAGAAATCCAACAAAAAGCATACAACGTAAAGCTGGGGTTTGAACCCGAACACATACAGGTGAAGAAAAATTTGCCGCGAAAAAATAAAAAGAATAATTACAGAAAAAAATCAAATAAAATATCGGCAAAAATACAACAGTAACTTAAAAAGCATTTATTTCAATTAAAATCTACAAAAAGCATATAATGTAAACCTGGGGTTTGAACCCGGGCAAAAACGAAATATGATTATTCATCAACAAACAGACACGTAAATATAATTATTTTCTGTGCGGGGTAAAGCAAAAAGTGACATAGGTCCGACAAGCACTGCGCCTCAGCGGTCACTGTCGTTAAGCATAGAAGTGAAAGAGAAGGCAATGGACGCCGCGATGGAGCGACGTTTCGTTCACGTTATTTATCATTAAATACATTATTTATTTTAGAATATCTTAGTTAAATCGATAAGCAAAAACAATGGTTTCATTTACTATTATATTTTACATCGCTCTTCTCAATTTTATCAAGATTTGATGATTAATAATACAGTTACAACTGTTATAAATTCAATTTTAGGGGTTACTTTAGGATTTTTTTCTATCGAGAAAATTAATTCAAAACGTGTTTTGAAAACAATGGTTTCCTGCTACATATAATCAAGATTAACATATAAATTATTGGCTGCTCTGAAATGTATACATTTGGCTAAAAAATTGTTTTTTGAAGCCTATTTTTACTGAGCACAGCGCCTTAATTACTCTTAACATACAAAGATCCTTACAGGCTAGAAACTGAATGCGATATTATAGCACACTTAATAATTAGATACTTCCTCAGTTTTTATCATAACAAATTCTATAGCTGTTCTAATATATTCACCAACAGCATAACAGAACATGTCGAAGTTACGATGAGGTTGAGAGTGCAGAGCGCGATCATGAGCAGATATCGCATTCCACCGCTTAGCCAGCGTTTCTCAAGATTTTTCAATTGTGGACCCTTTAGGGGTTAAAATAGTCATCACAGACTCCTTGAAAAACAACGATAATAGTGATGTTGATATGTATTTTAGTGGAGTAGGTTTTTTATTTTTCCCCAATTGTGTTAAGACATGAGGCAGGCCCCCAGAGGATCCCTGGGGAAGGCTGTCGGAAGTCAAACCAGCAACCTGAATTGCGTAACTCGCTTTTAATAACAAGCTAAATCCTTTGACGCCTAATGTTTAATACATTGCTTATGTATGTTCGAAACATTGACTACTCAACAATCTAAATAACGCAAAGAATGTTGTTCAACTGTCAGAATGATAGCTATTGTTGCTGTTAGTGTTACATTCATCATCATTCTTCTTCTTCTTTCTGTGCCCGTCACGTTGTGCTGGCCGTCAGTCTCGGTCTTGTCAACCGCGAGTCAGAACAGTTTTTTAACTGAAGTAATGCCGATCCACTCTCTGATGTTACGCAGCCACGACTTTCAACATCACCTCAGCGTAAACTCCCGGTTGCATCCACGCCTTTCGCGTTTGAGCCCGGGGTCCGCTTTCCTACATATACGCCTCCATTTCGCACGATCTCTGGCATCCCGTGGTGTGAGATTGTTGATGGAGAGGAACAGAATAGTGTTACGCTGTTTCTCCGGTATTCGTCGGAAGGGTTCGTATGTACAGCTTGAAACACACTGTAAATCTCCGAGCGTTAGTACTACGCCTATTTATAGGAAATAACATCAACACGCTGTGTAAACATACAATTGGACGGTATTAACCCAGAGAGTTCTCTTAAATCTAAAGTGTAAACAGGATATCGGTATAAATCAAGTTATTACGAGATTTAACCATTTAGCAGTAGAAGTGTTTGCTGATTTGCAAATACAATGTGCAGTGTTAGTTCTTTTTAATTGTTTGCTTTGTTACTTACACCTATTTTATATTCGCATAAGAACGAAGTCTGTGCTAGGTATATCCATACTACCCATATAATTTTGGGTTATTTACTCGGTTTTATTAGGATTCCGTAGCCAAATGGCAAAAAACGGAACCCTTATAGATTCGTCATGTCTGTCCGTCCGTATGTCACAGCCACATTAAGAATTTGATGCAAAAATAAAATAATAATAAAAAATATTGGGGGCTCCCCATACTTAGAACTGAAACTCATTTTTTTTCGTCAAACACATACGTGTGGTGTAGGTATCTATGGATAGGTGGTCGATGATGGTGGTCGGTGATGGTCTTCAAAAATGATAGGTATCGAGGTTTCTAATTTTTTTTTTTTTTCTAAACCGAATAGTTTGCGTGACAGACGCTTCCAAAGTGGCAAAGTCCCCCCTAACTTATAAAATAAGAAAATGAAAAATCTAAAAAAAAACATATGTAGGTTCATTACTATAAAAACTATCAACGAAAATTGTTTGAACGAGGTCTAGTATTTATTATTATTTTTTTTTTACATATTATAAACCAGCGCTTGACCGCAATCCTGATGGTAAGCAGTGACGCAATCGTTGATGTTAAAGCGCACTAGTTCATTAAGAGCGTTTTTATACCTCGTAAATTGTAAACCGCTTCATCTTCATACAAATAACTTAAATCGTTTAATTTCATAAATCAATGGTACGGAACCCTTTGTGCGTGAGTCCGACACGCACTTGGCCGGTTTTTATTTATATGTATATCTGTAGATATATCACGTCATTTTCTACAATCTTTCGCAACGTATTCCATGAAAAACGGTTTCCTCACACCTTTTCAGTCACAGGTGCTACTTTCAGAATACTTTCTTAAATAAAACTGCTCTTCATCAGTGTCGCGATTCAGTCTCCAATAGTCACATCACTTCAGGGCAATGAGTTTTGTTCACAATATATTGCGTTCAATTACATGAGTGACCAGGCTTACAAATCAACATTTATGAGAATAACCTTGTGATTACAAAAGTCTAGGCAATGGCGACTGAATATTTTATAGATGCGGTGCAGTTTCCGTCTCGTCTGGCAAAAAAAAAAACTGGATTTTTCATGACGTAATCAGGCAGAAATAAGTTATTGAAATTGAAACAACAAGTCTGGAAAATAAGTTCGCTTAACTTAGAACATGCAAAATTCCTGTCACTGTCTCTCAAATACAAGATGGCGGGACGTCAACACGCAAATTGTAACCATTAACTTAACATGTGATTCTATAACCCGTTTTTATTTCGCGATGGAAATCCTTATGGACTCCCTTCATCGTGGTACATACAGACACCTCTGTGACCGGCTAAAATCACCGCGGTGTTACATTTACCTATATAGGTACAGGTGGAAATGTACCACCGTCCGGGGGTGTGAGATTCGCATAAGCATTTGCCGTTCCTCCAACGAGCATCTACTCGATGTTTTTCAGCGGGTCTCATCTCCCCCTGCGGTCATTCCCACAATAATCGCACCCACTTTCAAGTGGCGCACGCAAAACATTGCTGCACTAACTCGGGCCTATTTATTCGGACAACAGACGGCCCTTATCCGATGCCTGCATAACACCTCTCATAGAGGTTGCAGATCGTTTTTTACCATTCTCCGGCGCGTACGTATACGTCTCCTGCGGAAGTAGAGAGGCTACCGCAGTATCCGGCTTTTCTTCGCCGGCCGCATCCTTTGCAGACATAGGCAACCCCCTATTATCACAGTGTGGTCACGTCAGTCTTGCCCAAGCTGGGCACTCTTCCAACGTATGCAGCCCCCTATCGTCCAGGCAAGCCGCACAGTGGTTACACACCGATATCTGCACCCAACATATACGACACAAGTACTACCCAAAGCAGCTGTGTCCAGAAAGTACTCTCTGCGTGTTTCTATAGTAATAATTTTTTTCACAGTTATCAAAAATGTCGAAATAGCAGCACCTTTGTACTCAGCTATTAATTTTGTTATATTCTTATGTATTTGATTGTTTACCTTAAATATAGTAAACCAAATAAAGTTTTTTTTTTCAACATAACCCTCGGCCAAATTTAACGACTCCTGCGTTGAAATTTATCGTCGGTTATTTAAAAGGTTTCAGGATCATGTAATCAATCAATGGTTCAAGTTTGTGTCGATCTACTTTTCCTCTTTGATAAATAAAGATGCATAATGTAAGAACAACTTCAGCACTCTTATAAATTAAATAAATTGATCGACTATGTGAACGGCTAATATAATTTGCCACAAACTTGAAATTATTATGAACGGATATCCTGGCGTCTTCCTCCATTGTTTTAATTTCAAGGTATTAGTAATTTCAAACCGGAATAAATATTAAACGATGTGTACAATGTAGATTACTCGTGATTTATTATTCAATGCTGGCTTCCCGTCGGAGTTGCAATCGGTTGTAGAAGATCCGTCTTACAAAATGACAGAAATCCCTCAATTTTTTTGCATAAAGAGCTGGCTTTATCGCTCGGGAATAGTGCAGTTTTCGGGAATCTGGAATATAAGAGCAAAGTCAGGTTACAATAATTTTAGTATGTATACATATTTCATCGGATTAGGTAGTTAACCAAACAAAAATAACACGTGTCTTCGTTACAGATAAAACGTAATCAGTCCTAATTAAACGAAACAAAAGGAATATGTCACAGGGGCAATTTTATGAACGTTCACAGTTTCGGGACTAATTCTACTATTCTTCTTTTTGCGAACTTTCACGGTCTGATCTCAGTCTGAATCTGTCGAAAAATACGCACCATATTCCTACATTTTAATAAGTTCTTGACATTTGTTTATCTCTGAGATAGGACTTCAAAAAGTTCAGGACTGTAGCAGGAGGGTGGCATTTTGTATCCCATATTTTCTGCCCTATTGAAAAAAGGTGTTACTGTATATCTTTATGTATGTAATAACTTTGGTATAGATTAGCTGGTGTGCCAAAACATACAAGAATAGAATTGTTTATGTTCCGTTATTGTTACGTTTCGTCTGAGTAGTCACGGTTTCCGATTAGACGCACATGTTGTTTGAATAAGTCATGAGTTTTGAATAGACGAGCTTTATTGGTCGACGACATCGTTCGATATTTCGTAGGTTTTTGGTTATCAATGTTATTTTAACGTCATACTTAGAGATTGCTGAAAATAGAAAAAATATTATAGATAATAGGCAAATCAGACTTTTATTAACCAACCACCCGAGTTCTTAAGCTGCCTGTGCCAAAACGACGGTAACTCTTTCAAGCAACTTGCGACCCTGGCAGTGTACCTTACATATCTCATCATCATTAACCTTTTTTTTATCGTCCCACTGCTGGGCACAGGTCTCTTCTCATACAGAGAAGGATTGAGCGTAATTACCACGCATGCTCAATGCGGGTTGGCGATTTCAGACTTGAAAACCTGGACTAGGTTTCCTCAAGATGTTTTCCTTCACCTTCAGTCATTGGTGTCCAAGATATACTTAGAAAGTACATATAACTTTAGAAAAGTTGCATTGGTACCTACTTGCTTGACCTGGAATCGAACCCGCGCACTCATACTTGAGAGGCTGGTGTTTTAACCACTAGGCCATCACGACTTTACATATCTCATATTCGATGAAAAATATTTGCTCTAACCATTCAAGTTAAACAACCAATGAGTCTATCGAATCGATTCCAAAGTGTCGATTTCGGGTGCAAAGTGTCTCGATTCAAACAAGCAAGTGATAATTATGCTTTCAGACCATTAATTTTGTATGGTATACCCAGATAGAAGTGAAACTCAGGATATCAAGATTTTACACGGATGCTATTAACAAGCTAGGAGGTTTAATAGGCTTTTGGTCCTCCATAAACCTATTTAATCTCCCAGCTTGTTACCTCCCTAGGCGGGCTGATTGGAATAACTACCATCGGTCGCCATGACCCAAGCACACAGGTCCACAGGAAGTACTAAGTGCGATAACTAAGCCGCTAGCATAGGTGGCATGTGATAAAAAGTAAAACGAGGCAATGGAAGAAGGTACAAATGTTTTTTTTTTTATGTATATACATATATATGCACCCGCCATCACAGGGCATTATGAGCTATCCTACAAGATGTCCCCAGATATATTTTCTAGGATTTTAGTGCAGGAGGTGGGTGGGTTTTCTAACCTTATTTATTTTGTTTACAGTTGCGCCTAGCCCATCTTATTATTTATCTTTAATTAATATCTTATAATTTATATTCTACTAGCTTTCCGCCCGCGGCTTCGCCCGCGTGGAGTTCGGTTATATCGCGCTTTTTAGATTTCCCTCGGGAATATCAAATTTTTCCGGGATAAAAGGCAGCCTATGTTCTTTCTCAGGGTCTAAAGATTGTCTGTGCCAAATTTCATCAAAATCGGTTGAGAGGTTTAAGCGGGAAAGCGTAACAGACAGACAGACAGACAGACAGACAGTTTCGCATTTATAATATTAGTATGGATTATCTTATAATCTATTACATCTTTCCTTACTGATATCTATACGTATTTATTGTTTACTAGCTTTCCGCCTGCGGCTACGCCCGCGTAGAGTTCGGTTATATCGCGCTATTTAGATTTCCCTCGGGAACATCATATTTGTCCGGGATAAAAGGTAGCCTATGTTCTGTCTCAGGGTCCAAAGATTGTCTATGCCAAATTTCATCAAAATCGGTTGAGAGGTTTAAGCGGGAAAGCGTAACAGACAGACAGACAGAGTTACTTTCGCATTTATAATATTAGTATGGATGCTCTTACATCTATATGCATACATTTATTTTTTTGTCAAATTTAATGACTATACATATAACTACCTACTTACTGCTATTTACTTTTCTTAATCCATTTATATCTTTTACTAGTTACATTATACATTTATTTCTAATATACCTACTATGGTACAAATGTTATAAACAAAATGTAATTCAACAGAAATAATAGTGACGAAACAATTCTTTATCATAGGTCAAATATCATTATTGTTCGTTAATGACTCATTAGTAATTATCGTAGCAATACTTAACGCATTATAGCTATCGCTTTAGCCATAGTATTATACTGTACTTTAGATAATAACTATAATCACTCATAAAAGAAAAAAAATATAGTACCTTAAGTTTATACATATAGCGGTCCATTATTGTTGAACGCCGTGCGTTAATAGACACTTCCAAGTCAATAAAAGTAGTACCGAATAAAAGTAGTAGAAGTAATACCGAAAATACCTAATAGTTTCTTACGCAATTAGGGTGCTGGGTGTTGTTTTAATACAACGCCTATGATGAAACCAATTGACGAGACCTTTTCTGTCAGTTTACACTTTAAACTGACAGTTTAAACTGACAGAAAAGGTCTAGTCAATTGGTTTCATCATAGGCGTTGTATTAAAACAACACCCAATTGACTAGACCTTTTCTGTCAGTTTACACTTTAAACTGACAGAAAAGGTCTAGTCAATTGGTTTCATCATAGGCGTTGTATTAAAACAACACCCAATTGGCTTGACCTTTTCTGTCAGTTTACACTTTAAACTGACAGAAAAGGTATAGTCAATTGGTTTCATCATAGGCGTTGTATTAAAACAACGCCCAGCACCCTAATTGCGTAAGACACTATTAGGTACTATCAGTTCGAATCATTTACTGTAAAGATGTCTTTTGGTTGTCCGGGTTACCTGACTTCAAATCGAAAAAGTGCTGCCATTTCCACTTGTCACGCGTTTTATGAAGACATCAAAAGAAACTAAACTATATTCCGTGTCTAGCTTTGGGAGCGCTAAAAAGTTTAATTGCAATAAAAAACAAAATGACATAGTAGCAATTGCCTGCGACTTATTCTGCATGTACGGACGACAGCAGGTCAAGCTACCACAAACTGTCAGATATTCCCAATCAACCTTGAGCCTTAATGCTTTAGAGATAAAGTTGCAAATCGAATAAAGAAATCTGACATATTGTAATAGCTTAAGGTGCTGTCGTCTGTACTATTTATCTATCAAATTTCATAACGATCGGTTTAGTAGCTTAGGCACGAAACATAACAGATAAACAGCGTTGCGTAACATGCTAATACTCTCAATTTTAATAATTTATTGATACTCTCAATTTTAATAATTGCTTATCCAACTCTCCATATGTTCGAAAATGTGTCTGCTCAACAACGTAAATAACGCAATGAATGTTGTTGAACTGTCAAAATGAAACCCAATGCTACTAATAGTGTGTTACGCAATTACCCTGCTGATTTGCCTCCTGTTCTACCATAGTCCTGATTTTACTAATAAAAGACGTCCTGACCTGAGACGTCAAGATCTAGCCTATTCTCAACATCAAATAAATGATGCTTTTGTATCAAAAATTTACCTGTTCCTCGGTCCTCTCCTCTATAAAAGATTAAACGCTAATGTTAACTTTTACTCCTTGGATTACACCAACTGTAAGAAAATTCTCAAGGATATCCTTCACAAAATGTCCTACGAAGATACAGAGAATTACTAATTGTGCTGAAGTGATTGTATCTGTTTAATACCTAATATAATTTGTTGTTTAATATTGTCAATTAATAATTACTTTAGATTGTTAATAAATCTTTTATCGCTTGAAACACAGATGTTCTTAGTTCAGACACGTAACCTTATGTATTTATGATTTGCCTTTAAGACTAACGCATTTTGAATTATTATTATTACTAATTCAAAATATATTTACTTATGCTGTTTGACATTGTTATTATTATTTTTTATTGTTTTAAGTTTTGATTTACGATTTATATTATATATTTATCATGATAGATAGAAACAGATATGACATTAATACATTAATATTTTTCAATTTGTTTTATGATTGTGAAAAAATATAACATATTAAGTGCATTACTAATTGACACAGATATAAATGTATAAATTGGGCCTCACGAAGGAATATCACAAACTGAACACACACTAATTAAAAACAAAGTAAATATACATATAATGTCACTTGGCCATATCTATTTGTACAGTCCTCCAATATGACATGTTTACTATGCAAATGAAAATTAAATAAGAATATGATTAACCTTGGATATCATTATCAACGTATAATGTACCCACTGTAAATACACACGTCTCCCGAAAGGGACTGTACCAAGCGCACCCAGTATAACCGTCTGTGTAAGTTTGGAACTCATCTTAAGCTCGAAAACACGATATTTTATCCCTTCCTTTATCATATTACACTATTCTGATTTAGGAAAAGGGTCGCTGAATATCGCATGGTATAAGAAGGTTTTTGCATTAATTTGTCAACATAATTCAATTCGATTCTTGTTTAATGGCCTTTGTGGGAGAGACGCCACAATTTTGCCAAGAACACATGCGAACGACTAACCATCAAACGCTGCACGCTGGAGTTTTGTCAACATATACAAATACATGTGCCTTCTCTCTTTTTTTTTTGTTTTTTTTTTTTTTTAAGGAATTTGACAGGAAAGCTAAGATGAGTGTCACGCGCATTTTTCATTGGACTTTTAAAATTATTTTTATTGTCGTTTACTAAATAAAAGCGAGTGATTTATTTAGTAAAACGTGCATTCAGTGAATAATTCTTAAAGAACATTGAAATATCGCAGCGTAGTGGCCACGTCATGACTTTGCATCAAATCTCCCTCGTAGACGGCGCACGCGGCCGTTTAACTGTCATTCATTGGCGATATCCGTCATTATTGTGAAATAAAATTTTCAGAGAATTTCTATAATATATTACACGTGTTATTGGCAAAATTGTGGTATCTATTCCACAGAGGCCATTGATCAAGAATTGAGGTTGAATCTCATCTTTAAAAAAGAAGAAGACCTCTTTTTTTTTAATTGTTTCTCTATACTGGAAATTAGGTACTCCTATATCGTGATTAAAAAATGTTCTGGCTGCTGTACCTAGATATTATGTGTCTGCAAAGTCTGGAGCACAGGCGTAGAGTAGCCAGCCTGTCGGTGTTCTATAGGATGCTTTTTGGAGAATGTATGCGGGAAATGCATGACTTAATTCCGCCATCTCCGTTCCGTCATAGAACAACCCGTCGTACGGCAAGTATCCACCCTTACGTTGTTGACACCACTACGATCAGGGCGAAGCGTTTCGCCTCGTATTTTATACCGCGTACATCGAGGGACTGGAACAATTTGCCTGCGGTGATCTTTCCGTCTGACCACAATTTAAGTGTCTTCAAGGCTAGAATGAAGGAAGGAGTGAATAGGCTTTTTATAAACTAACGCGCCTTACCATCAACGATTACATCACTGCTTACCATCAGGCTGGATCGAGCTCGAGGATAAATATTTTTTTAAGCTTATAAATATTTAAGTATCCTAAACTCAATGTTGGACTAACAAACCGTTTTATTCCAATAAACTAAGAATCGGTATTAAGCCGGAAATAGAAACTGGTTTCCACTAAAGACCCTTTAGCCCACGTTCGTACGAACTTAACAAAATCTCAGTCGGCATCTTATTG
This sequence comes from Sesamia nonagrioides, assembly GCA_017933935.1. Lineage (NCBI taxonomy): Eukaryota > Metazoa > Arthropoda > Insecta > Lepidoptera > Noctuidae > Sesamia > Sesamia nonagrioides. The sequence goes on from JADWQK010001043.1 coordinate 14,078, forward strand.
CACGCTGGATTATGAACTCACGGTTTCGCGCTTGAGCATTGAGAATGCAATGGACACATGTCAGCACGTCAGAAATACATACTATTAGATTTACAACTCTCTGCCTTATGCAGTGCGTCGAAAATTCAGTGCATGAAAATTCACACAGCCAAGGGTAAACCGCGCCCGTGCGTACCAGAGCTTATATTGTACTGTGATGCGGCCAAATCCGTCTTCATTTGATATAAAGTATTTAACAGTGAACTTCAGAACTAATCAGCAGAATTGTTCTTATCATGACATGAAAGCTAACGTCAAATTTTGTACACACCGGTTCTGACTAAAAACAAAATCCTCTCCCTAGTTACAGCTTATTTTCAACAAAATAAGCTGTAACTAGAATTAGAATTTGGGAACTGCTCTATAATTACGAACAAAAAATCTGTTTGAAGTCTTCCTAAACTAGTAATTTGCAGTAATAAATAACTCTGCAACTTACTCAGTTCAAATTACGTTTGTAGCCATCTTTTTTGCATACCATTACTTTTGGGCACCTTCGGTACACGTAGAATCACTTTAGTCAATGTATTTATTATTTTACCGGAATTTAATTAAAATAATGTGATTTATATGTGAATCTAAAAGGGTACTTACCTAACTAGTTATACTAATCTAATTATTAGATTTAATCATACTGCTTCTAATTACCATAAATTTTAATGAATCGGTATAGCTACAAATACAAATACCACACATTTTTAATAATGTTATGCTCTTCTAATTAATCGCCTCCAATTATAAAATTCTTCTACAATCAGCACTCTAAATGCGTAATACAATATTACTATGAATTTAATCATTTTGAAGCATATTGCTAATCCATTGCTCCATATGTTTGAAAAGTGCGTCTGCTCAACAATCTAAATAACGCAATGAATGATGTTGAATTGTCAATATGAAACCCATCGCTACTAATAATGTCTTACACAATTTCCAATATAGTCACTTAGGTTAGTTTTAAAATAGCTAGGGCGATATCACCAGCAATATCTGCAATTGTAAGCATGCGAGATGCATGTTTATCCATTAAGGTGGAAGGACTGTAGTTTTCAATTCATTCATATCCTCGAAATGCTCGTTATGGCTTAAATCTCACGATAGCGCACCAAAATGAAAACACAATGACGACTTTGTCACGGTGATTTAACTCACGCGTGTATAATAAAATTACTCATTAAAAGCTGAAATAACAAAAATACTAATGAGGACTGACATGTTATTGAACAATTCAATTTTTACACGGGTTACCATTGATTAAGTAGATCAACTTGACACTGACATCACAGAAAATCGTGCTCAGTGAAAAATAGGCACAATGAAGGCTGACATAAAACCATAAAAAACTTTTTCCAAAAAAATAAAAAAAAAACAGCGACTACCAAAAAAGCATTGTAAAAGTGACAAATAACTAATTTCGGAAGTCGGTGTAAAAACGAATTTATTATACATGTTCATGGTCATGGTGTCTTTGGTTTTTGTATATTAAATTTGTTTTAATGTATGGGCGATCATGGGACCACCTTGGATATTACTTCTTTCCAAGAAAAAAAGAATATCGAAGTCAGTTCATAAATGACGAACATGTCCTCGAACAAACATAAAAAAATGCATGTATACGGTCCATTGAGTAACCTGGAGGAGGTTACTCAATAGACCGTATACATGCATTTTTGAAGTTGGTTAAAAATACAACGCTTCTGTAATATTTATACACAGTACTGCCTAGTAACAAGAAGATGATTCTGTAATCGGCGCAGTGCAACAAAACATTTGAACTCATGCAAAATTCTATGTAAGCAGACAAGAATAGCTTAAATGAATTTCGCAGATTGCTCTTCAAATTGGGTTCTCCTTATCTGTCGAGGTCACTGGTGGGAACAAAGCAAAGATTGCCCAAAATGAAATTCCTAGTAAACGGTAAACACTTCGGACAGTCTAGAACCAAGAGAAAAAAAGACGAGATAGAAATTATACATAATGGAACAAAATATTTAAATATGTGACTGCAGATTGTTCTTCAAAACGGATTCCACTCTTTCAAATCCAAGGCCACTTAGTCGGGAACAAAGTAAAGATTATTAAGAACGCATTACCCACTTGTTGTCATGATATCACGCGATTGAATATATTAAAAACAAATTGGGAACAGAGAATTATATTACTAACCTCGGATCAACTGTCAAGGTTGACACGACTGGTTCATTCGCATCAGTCTTTTGTAAGAGTTCAAGTTCTATGTTAACAATAGAGTTGATTTTTTTCGTAGAGGCTGGCCGTCGCTTTATGGTAACCAAAACATTTTGGTTCTTTAAATAATGTAATTATATTTTTATATCGTTATTGTTTGAAGTTTATTAATCCAAGCAAGCAATTAAGAACGCAACTTATTGAACCGCTTTTGTATTGTTTGGCGTATGTTTCTGCTAGGGGTGTTTTAGGAGCTTTGTCCGTTGTTGTATCTACTGCCCCATCATCAGCTCGACTTAATTTACTGATACGCTGCCTCTTTTTACTTGTTGCCTACCCTAAACCTACAAATTGTTTGCGCATAGCAACATATGTCTATTTTTGATATAGCAACAATTTCTGTCATCGATGTAGTATAAAAAAATCAAATTTTTCGTATACACCATTATGTTTTTAGACACAAATTTTACATAATTTATCATCCCATTCAACTATTATACGTAAACGGTGTGAGGAAACTCATATTTCCATTTGAATTTACATATTTCAACTTCGACCGTAACTGCGTTTCGAGTATATTGGCTACTAGCTGTAGCCCGCGACTCCGTCCGCGTGTTGATATAAAATAAGCGCCTGTTAAAATACCGTGTTTGCCCCCGTTTTCGCAACATTTTTTGTTACTGCTCTGCTCCTATTGGTCAAAGCGGGATGTTATATAGCCAGCTATCTGTGTACCAAATTTCATTAAAATCGGTTCAGTAGTTTTGGCGTGAAAGCCGGACAGATAGACAGAGATACTTTCGCATTTATTATATTAGTATGGATAGTTAAGTAATTGCAGTTTAAGGAGTAACAGAGCATACAGATTTCTAAGATTTGTTTTCATTTCCGATTATAAAAAAGTTGAAGACCAATTGAAAGATAACGGCAGATGACAAAATAAACTATGTAATTTTGATATTGACAAACATGAAACAAAAATAATCGCGAACGATGTTGAGGTTTCTTAAACCTGCGTGACTATCCACCTCTTGAATACATGACGAGCATTTCTGATTGCTTAGCCAAGGAGTAAGAAATTTCGTGATATGTATGGGATTGACACTATCAACTCATCTCATCATATCTCATCTCCAATATCATCCTTATTAATTGGGCAATTTTGCAACTCATACTAAGGAATTCTAAAGCTAAAGGTAGCTTTAGAATTCTGATAGTTCTGAATTTGGACCCGAGTGTTGCCAAATATTAACATCTCCTAGTTCTTTTTAGATGACTCAGTTCCAGCCTTCACGGACGCTGCTTCAAAGTTCATACCTTCACATGTTCAGGCCTTGCGCCTTGCCCATTCTTAACAATTATAGTCATTTTTATTTCTTTATGTAAACGCCATATCCATAAAAAAGGTTCATATTCATTTAACATTTTGAAAAATCATTATTATTCATATTATTTTTGTGTAATGCACATTATGATTTTTAATTCTGCTACGTTAGCATAGTCGATGAGCGAATAATGTACCGGCCTTATTATAACTGTACTTATTTTATACATGCTGTCAACTGCCTATAAATCAACATAATTTCAACGTAATAATTCGCAGTTGTCTCATTAAATTTAGTTGCTTGGTTTTTACATACCTAATCATCATCATCTCAGCGTTAATCTGTCGCATCCGTAGCTTTTCAGCTTTAGAGTCTGGGGTCCGCTTTACCGGTGTAACTGCTGATTTTGGCTATACTTCGATATTCTCCGTGAAGCGACTGCCGTCTAACCTCCACAACCCGAAGGCGATATTTAAGCATTGCAGTTAGACCAATTGTTACAATTGTTATTTACATAAGTACCTGTTTTGAAATAATTATAAATTAGTGCTTGACTGCAATCCCGCCTGATGGTAAACAGTGATGCAATCGTTGATGGTAAAGCGCACTAGTTTATTAAGCCTATTCACTTAAAAAACTTAGGAATAGGAAGGATGACGGCAGTTGAGCGAGGTGATGCAATGTTAAACCCAAGACCAACACGACCAAACGATGCTGCGCTAGAGAGATATTGATCTGGAGACTCCACGACCAAACTCCCGACACAACAACATTTGGCGCATCGTACCGGGCACACATCGCAACAAAATCGCTCAGACCCGTCCTCCGTAGGGCTTCACCAGACATCATGCCGGAACACGACGAATCGCCTGGCGGCAAGACTTACCCACTCACTATAGTACTACTATAGTATAGTAGTAGTAGTGTAGTATAGTATAGTATAGTACTACTACTAGTAGTAGTAGTGTAGTGGTAGTCACTTTTAATTATACGCCATATTCATTAAAAGGTCTCTATTCTTTTAACATTTTGCAAAATCATTATCTTTCATATTATTTTTGTGTAACGCACATTAAGATTTTTCATTTTGCTACGATAGCATAGTCGATATACGAATAATGGTAAATATAATTTTAATGTCTTTGGTATCGGGCTTATTACAAGTATACTTATTTTGTACATGCTGTCAACTGTCTATAAATCGACATATTTTCAACGTAATAATTCTCAGTTGTCTCTTCAAATCTATCTACTGGTACATACCTAATGTTCATGCTAAATCAATAATAATATTATACAAAGCCTTTAATATGGTACATCTGATCAAATTGCTGTCCACAGTTGGCAGTTATCAAACAGAAGGTTTTTATTCGTCGAACTTTTTTTGTGTCTTCATTGGAACTTGCTTATGCGGTTGCGTCATTGTCAAATACATAATATTTCAATGTCTCTTTTTCGGGTTCCGTGGTTCAATGCTTCTGAATGTCATAAATTATTTAGTCTTTGAAACTACGTCATTATTTATTTAATTTCATAGGGGCATATTCCTATTTCTCTTTCCATTCTGATTTTGACCGCGTGCACTCTTCTATGTAACGGATGATTTTTATGATAACCGATGTAAAAATTTTGTTATTTAAATTCATTTGTTGAACGCATGGTTATATTTTGCGCGTTCATGTTCTTACCGGCCTGTATAATACAACTTTTATGTCTTGAAGTTATTGCATACAGGCGGAATTCTAGTCATGCCATCATAGATTTTGCCTTCAAATCCATCCTTTGCTTCTCGGAATAAATACCAACATCACATTCAAAAGAGACGTGCAAAAGAAACAAACAAAAAGTGAAACTGATAACCTGAATATTTTTATTGAAAAACGGAAACCTTTTAAAGACACTACTTCAGTTCTACATACATATTGTTACGGGCTAGGGGTACTTAAACGCCGGTTAAGGGTTACGAAGTTTATTGGCAACGAAGGTACAGTCGATTGTAGGCAATGACAAGTAGAATGTAGCTGATGTCGCACCGAAGTCTTCCATTATGTCCACGAAGTCCGTGTCGTAAACACACAATAACTCTGCAGATGTTACTTCACGCAGTACTCACAGTTCTCGTTACAGTTGTCGCAGTAGGTATTCTCGAAGATCGCTTCTTAACTGTCGCTGTTTTCGTATCGCTAGTCGAGTGTAGACTGACCCTGAGCCGGTGTCACGGCGCTTTATATAGTCCAGCTGATCGAACATTCCAGATTCCTCTAGACGTAATAATAATAGCACATAACTTCGAGGTCACTCGGAAGTACCTACGGTAATTCCCGGAAACGGGTTTCAAGAAATTTCGATGTCGACACTTTGTTGACAAAACTGTTGAGACCTGTACCATTCGATAGGCCGCCCTAAGTTTAGCAATGCGTTTTATTATTGTACCTAGAAAATGTCTAGATCTGGAGAAATAGGGCTTAAAAGTGACTCTCTGCACGTCACGCGATATTGAACCTTATGCCATCGACATAAGGTCCATTTGTAACATTGCCCCCTTCTTAGTCATGCACGTCCCGAGCATGATTTGATCCATAATAGCGAGCTAGGCGGTCTACGTGTACGATTTTCAGCTTCCCTCTAGGTCGTTTCTTAATTCGGTAGGTGACATCGTTTATTCTGGTTACTATCGTGTACGGACCCTCCCATTTGGCTTGGAACTTTGGACTCTTTCCTTTTCTTCTAATGGGATTATGTAACCATACCAAAGTTCCCTCTTCGATTCCGGGCACGTTAGCTTTGCGGTCGTATCGGATCTTCATTTTCTCACTGGTTTTCAGACCATTCTCTCTCACTAGCTCATGTATTCCATCTAATTTACGCCGCAGGTCGGCCACATAGTCAACGGCTAGGATAGGAGTATCGGGAGGTGTTCCGGTTAGTGCATCTATGGGTAGTCTAATTTCTCGGCCGAAGTTGACTTTCGCCGGTGTGCAGTTTGTGCTATCATGTGTTGCTGAGCGGTATGACATTAAAAAGAGTGGAATGTATTGGTCCCAATCCCTTTGGTGTTCTTCCACTACTTTGGCCAAATGATTCTCCAACGTCTGATTGAATCTTTCGACCATTCCATCTGACTGTGGGTGATACGGTGTTGTACGAGTCTTATGTATCCCGAGTAGTTGGCAAACCTCTTGAAATAGTGAAGACTCGAAGTTTCTACCCTGGTCAGAGTGTAACTCCAAGGGAACGCCAAATCGACAGAACACCTCGTGAACTAGTTTTTGGCGACTGTATGAGCTACCTGGTTAGGTACTGCAAAAGCTTCTGGCCATTTGCTGAAATAGTCTTGCATGACGATGATATACCTATTCCCTTCTTCAGTAACAGGGAATGGCCCAGCTATATCGACAGCAACTCTTTCCCATGGTGCACCAACATTATACACTTTCAGCCGACCTCTGGCCCTCGTTTGCGGTCCCTTTACTGAGGAGCAAGCTACGCATTTTCTACACCAGTCCTCTACGTCTTCGCGGCAATGCACCCAGTAGAATCTTTTTCTCACCTTCTCCAGGGTTTTCTTTACTCCTAGATGTCCTCCGGATACTCCGTCGTGCACCTGTCTTAGCACTGACTCGATTTTATCGCAGGGGACAACTATCTGTAAGGTGACCTCCTGTCCACTGGGTGATTCCCATTTCCTCTTGAGAACTCCATTATCAATTATCAGGCTGTCCCATTGAGCCCAGTAACTTTTTGCTGTTGGGCTAAGCGCTGATATTTCACTCCAAGTGGGTCTTTGGCCACGTTCCTTCCATTCAATTACTGTCTTCAAGTCACTATCTTCCTTCTGTGCATCTTCCAATGATTGATTATCCCAGTCTTTATCCAAAGCGTTCACCTGGATAATCCGTACGTTCTCTTTCTTTTCCTGTTTGTCACAATGTCGGCCCATACTTCCTGAAGTAACCTGGCGACGGCGGTCCTTTTGTCTTGCCTTTTTCTCGAGGCGCTTCTTCTTACGCGCCTCGTCCTCGACTTCCTTGTCCCGCCGTGCGTCTGCGTCACTCCACGACCTTCCGCGCGACCGCTCGCGCTCGTGTTCTCGGTTGCCGGGACGTTCGCATTCCCGGTCTCGGTCTCGCTCCAGGTCCTTGACGCGTTCCCGCTCTCGTTCAGCGGGTCGCCCGCGGTGCCCGCTCCGGTCGCTCCGCTCACGCCACTCGACTCGCTCGCACGGGCGCTCGGGCTGGACCTTCGCATCGCGCTTGCGCCACGCCATCACCGGGACCTCCTCACGTGACCACGAAGTTCTTCTTCCCTTGGCCTTCCTGGGACAATCAATTCGAATGTGCCCCTTTTTGCCACACTCATAGCAAGTTGGTCCTCGTCGGGCTTTTATTTGTGCGGTCACTTCTCGAATACAGTCGTGTTGTGGGCCATCTTGACGTACTGCTTCCACCTCCAGAGCATGCGTCAAAGCTGCCTTCAGGGTCTGATGGTGACCCAGACGTACAGCAGCCCTGACTTCTGCATCTCGAATCCCATCAGTAAAGAATCGTAGAGTAGTAGCGCCAATCAATCCCGGTGTTGATGCATACGCCTTCCGAACTATACGTTCAATTTCCGTGGCCCATTGTTGCAAACCCTCGCTGCTCTTCTGTGTGCGTTCGCGGAGTTGAGCCCTGTAGACATGTTCGAGGTGTTTCTCTCCATATCTAGTCTCCAACGCTTCTAACAGACAGGCTAGGGTATTGCAATCGCCGGAAATATTCTCGAGGATTCGTACGGCATCACCACGCAGAGCAAGCGTAAGGGCGGTTACGGCTTGATCGTCGTCCCAATTGTTGCCTTTTGCGACCTTTTCAAACTGTAGACGGAAGGCCACCCATGACGTTGTCCCGTCAAAATGAGGTACCTTGAAAGTCGGCAAAGCACTGACTTCCTTCCCAAACTCCATGATGGTATTTTTTTTTTTTTTTGGGACAAAACCCGCCACACTGTTCCCAGCCCACTGCAACTCCTGAAAGCCAGAATCAACAGTGGAGACCGCCAGAAAAACGCCGAGCAATGAAGCTCGACGAGTCCCGGAGAAATGTTTCAACTGTCTTGGGTCCCGCAACGAAATTAATCAGAAAAGAATAGCGGAGGAGTAAGAAAAAAGATATTTTTCCACTTCCCTCCATAATAAGCAGGAGACAGAATAGAACTAGGCCAATCGGCACAAAGGGACATTATTGCAACTGGGAGAAGCCCAGATTGCCAAGCACCACGGAATAACATTTGATCAAGTTAATGGGTCCTAAGTAGGTATTTGCTGTTACAATTGATTCCAATAATAATAATAATAATAGGTATGGCAAAAGCGCCTGAACGCACGGAAATTAGTTCTAGTTTCAACAAGGTCCGTATAATAAACAACTCCGGATGTAACTTGTACACTATCCAACATAATATTGCGTTCATTCTGCCAAAGAATACACTCCCACAAGATGTGATATGCGGACTGTTCAAATTCACAGTTCGATGTAGAACACTGACACAAAGGCGAAGGAACAAGTTTAAAAGAATACAGTTTACTTTTAAAGCTGCCATGACCTGTGAGAAATTGGGCAACGCAGTGGTCAACCTCCAGCCATGTCTTAGCCAGCCGATCGCCAACGGATGGAAAGAACAGATGGAGGTGCCGGCCCTTGATGGAATTATCCCACCTACTTTGCCATTCGGATAAGAGGTCCTCCCAGACGTCAGTCTGAGGTTTAAATAATCTAGAAATTCTATTGAGGTCGCGTTGTGTAACAAAGTTAGTGTCCATGGCCTCACCCCTCGCGGAGTAGTACATTGAAGCACGTCGCTGTACTTCAAGATCGACTGGAAGTACACCTGCCAGAACGGGCAAGGCTTCAGTACTGACTGTTCTATACGCCTTGCATAAAAATATCAATGCCAAACGTTGGCTTTGAAGCAGTTTACGTCGCGCCGCCTCTATGCTGGCCCTATCGGCCCAAACAGGTGCACCGTAGCACATACATCCTAAGTAGGTAGCTCCATATATAGTTTTTAAAGTTAGGAATGATAGACCCCAAGTTGCTTTGGATATTCTAGTTAGGGCATAAAAGTTCCTTTTAGCTTTTTCGCCAACTATTTTATATGTTCGATAAATGAAAAATTCCTTTCTAAGACCATACCAAGGTAGCATACGGATTGCTGTTTTTTAACGGGAACGTTATTAAATTTAATAGTAGGCAATGATTTAAGATTACCTTTTAGTAGAAGTTGATAGGTTTTATGCGGCGCAAACGCTAGGCGGTTACGCTCACCCCACTGAGATATTAGATTTAGGCAAGTATGGGCCAAGTTCTCAAGTCCGGCTCGGGTACTTGATTGAATGAGCAGTAGGCCATCGTCCGCGTAACCAGTAAGTGAACAGCCGCAAGGAAGCGGGATCGCGAGAAAATCATCAAAACCCAAATTCCATAAATAAGGACCGACAACTGAACCCTGAGGACATCCCATGGTTAGTGCTTTAGTACTAGAAAAATGACCGAGCTTAAGTACCGCGGAACCGTTTATAAAGCACGAGTAAACGAGATTATATATGTTTCTATAGCAACCGCGGTTTTTTTAATTTTAACAACAGCATAGGCCACCAAGCGTTATCAAAAGCCCCAGAAATATCCAAAAAGATACCAATCACGTACTTGTGTTCCGACTGGTTAACGGTTCTTCTGACAGAAAGCGCCGCGTCGACTGTTGATTTACCGATGGTGAAGCCATATTGATTACTATGAAATTTTGGACCGTTCGGTAGTAACCGTGGAACGATGAGGCGCTCAAGAAGTTTCCCCAAAGATGGTAGAAGCGTGATAGGCCGATATGACTTCGGATCATCCGGTGGTTTATCACCACACTTTGGTATTGTCTAATTTATCGAAACGCGCATCATATTTGTCAAAGCGCGTGTCTTGCTGGTCCAGACGGGCATCTTGTTGAGCTGTTTTAATTCTAAGTTCATTGACCTCTTCTTTGGTCTTTTTCCACTTTTCATTTAATTGTAATACCAGTTGCTGGGATTCCTTTAGTTGTGACTGGGTTGCTGCCTGGGATTGTTTTATTTGAGCCTGGGTTTCTTCTATTTGTGCCTGGGTTGCTACCTGGGATTGTTCTATACTCAGCTTTATTTGCGCCGTCAAGTGAGCTAGTAACGCCGAAAAATCGGATCCGCTGGCTCCGGGAATAGTGGTGGTAGTAGGCGCACTCACATTCGTCGGTGTTACGACGGCCGCATCTGTTTCGGGTGCAGGGACACCAAGCGATTCTTCCTCTTGACGCGCCAAATCCATCGCTGCTTGTCGTCGCGTGCGAACTCTTTCGTCTTCCCTTGGCGTGACCGGCATGCCGCTTCTGACACCACTTGTTACGGGCTAGGGGTACTTAAACGCCGGTTAAGGGTTACGAAGTTTATTGGCAACGAAGGTACAGTCGATTGTAGGCAATGACAAGTAGAATGTAGCTGATGTCGCACCGAAGTCTTCCATTATGTCCACGAAGTCCGTGTCGTAAACACACAATAACTCTGCAGATGTTACTTCACGCAGTACTCACAGTTCTCGTTACAGTTGTTGCAGTAGGTATTCTCGAAGATCGCTTCTTAACTGTCGCTGTTTTCGTATCGCTAGTCGAGTGTAGACTGACTGTGCGCCGGCGTCGCGCCGCCTATATATAGGCCAGCTGATCGAACATTCCGGAATCCTCTAGACGTAATAATAATACTGCATAACTTCGAGGTCACCGGCCATGTACCTATGGTAATTCCCGGAAACGGGTTTCCAGAAATTTCGATGTCGACACTTTGTTGACAAAACTGTTGAGACCTGTACCATTCGATAGGCCGTCCTAAGTCTAGCAATGCGTTTTATTATTGTACCTAGAAAATGTCTAGATCTGGAGGAATAGGACTTAATAGTGACACACTGCATGTCACGCGATATTGAACCTTATGCCATCGACATAAGGTCCATTCGTAACAATATGTATACTTTGAAGATTGTTAAGTGATAAATAATCTGCAAATCCACTGGTGATGCACTGAGTTTCAACCACATATCGGAAGAAAACCATCTTGGGTCTATTATCACGGCTAAGTAAGGTCTGGTATCTTTAGACCTTATATACACCGGTTTCATCGCGACCCCCGACGGTACTACACCGCGCTTCACCGGTGTCATCCTAAAACGCTAACGATACGCATGCTTTTTTTATTGTAGTTTACCTACATATTTTGTTATCCTGGATGTATCTTCTTTCAAATTAAAAGAATTATTAAAATCGGTGCACGCAATCCAAAATTGCCACCGAAAATTGAACATGCATAACCTGACTAGTTTTTATAAATGAGAACCCAATTTCCCGAGAGATGGCGCTATACTGCTATGGGCTACTTAGCGATGTTAAGATTTTTCCTGAGATAATGGGTCGGAACTCGGAACGGGTATAAGCTATTTAATAGTTGGAATCTATAACTCTTTGTTTAGTTTTTAGTATACCATATTTACTATGTCAACTCAATGTAACAAGTAGCCTATTTTTTTATCTCTTATTAAACGGACGGGAAACTACGGAATACTACACTGAGCATGGTTCGACACGCTTTTGACCGATTTTTTGGGTTCCGTACCTAAAAGGTAAAACGGAACCCTATTCATGAGACTTCGCTTCCGTCTGTCCGTCCGTCTCGTTTGTCACCAGGCTGTATTTCATGAACTGTAGTAGCTAGACAATTGAAATTTTCAGAGTTAAAAATAATTAAGGGGGGCTCCTACAAACGTGTTTTTTTTTACCGTTTTTATAGATAACTAGCTTTCCGCCCGTGGCTTCGCCCGCGTGGAGTTCGGTTATATCGCGCTTTTTAGATTTCCCTCGGGAACATCATATTTTTCCGGGATAAAAGGTAGCCTATGTTCTTTCTCAGGGTCCAAAGATTGTCTGTGCCAAATTTCATCAAAATCGGTTGAGAGGTTTAAGCGGGAAAGCGTAACAGACAGACAGACAGACAGAGTTACTTTCGCATTTATAATATTAGTATGGATGGTACGGAACCCTTCGTGCGCGAGTCCGACTCGCACTTGGCCGGTTTTCTCATATAGGTATCTATTTTTTGCATAGATTTATAACTTGCACAAGAAATTATTTTTATGTTATTTCTGCCTATGTAATAACGATGCTTATATTTTTTTGCGTATAAAAGCGTCTCCTAATGATTTCAAGCACTTCTAAGTTATTGGTTCAACTTCATTTAATATACAGTGTCACGATAAAACACTACTCCTATTTAAGTCGAGATAAATTTAGTACAGACTTCAACTATAATGTATTTTTGAACTAGTATTAATGCCTCAGTTGGTATGATATGAGATTCCTCTACAAAACCATCTATACTTGGCTTTAGTCATCATCATCCTAGCGTTAATCCCAGTCGCATCCGAAGCCTTTTCAGCTTTGGAGTCTGGGGTCCGCTTTACCAGTCGAACTGCTGATATGGCTAAACTTCGACATTTTCCGTGAAGCGACTGCCGTCTGACTTCCACAACCCGAAGGCGACATCGAAGCATTGCAGTTAGACCAATTGTTGGAATTTTGAGGGCTCCAACAACCCGTAACGATTGCCACTAGATGTTCGTATGGCAACCGGGACCAACGGCTTAACTTGCTTTCCGAGGCACGACCAGACCAGTGCATTTGCACTGGTCTGGTCGAATATGAATATTTATTCATATTCTTTGGCTTTAGTATTTAATAAAAAAACGCTTTGCAGTTTTAACAGCAGACTGACTGTACGACGAAGTAAATACAGGTTAGCATTGCCTTGACCTTTATATCATTACTACAACCACAGAATAGACGTCACATCAGTTGTAATTATGTTCACTATTCCACATCCACTCACCTCATCTTATGTTGTAATGATAATAAATACATTAGTAAGTATATTTCATATCAATTTGACTTACATTAAATGTCAAGGAGTCTCCATTTAGTTACAGAAATGTCTGTAGTTGAAGGCACCGCTCTTCCCCCTACATTTTAAATACAAAAGCAACAAAAAGGGAAATGAAAAATAATAGTAATACATAACAAAATGCGATTAATTGTATGAGTATGTGCATTTTAAGCATCGGCTGCCGGCAGAAGTTACCACCCACCAGACAAAGTCTCGCCGCCAAGCGATTTGTCGTGTTCCGGCATGATGTCTGGTGAAGCCGTACGGAGGACGGGTCTGAGCAGTTGTGTTGCGATGTGTGCCGGGTACGATGCGACAAATGTTGTTGTGTCGGGAGTTTGGTCGTGGAGGGTCTCCACATCAATCTTCCTCTGGCGCAGCATCGTCGGTCGTGTTGTTGGGTTTAACATTGCGCTACCTTTTTTTTTTTTTTTTTTTTTTTTTTTTTTTTTTTTTTTTTTTTTTTGACGCTGTGGTAATGCATTTACGCACCATACCCCGAAGGGCGTGTGTGGGACTCGCCCAGCCGAAGCCGGGAATACCCACTAAACCCACAGCGGCACAACGACATCGCCTAAGTGGCGGGGTCATGGGAAAATGGCACAGCCTAACTACCAATCCCCCGCCGGCGATTCCCGCCTAGGGCGGGCCCACAGTGGTCCCTCCATCCACAGGGAGGGGCCGGACTGGGTACGTCTTCTAGTGCGAGAAGACGCAGCAGCCAAGGGTTTTTTAGCGAGGTGTCCTTCCTCTTAGCCCCACTCGTTTGCCCGGAGGCAAACGGGCCCCCCAGCTCCTCTCAATGAGGAGACCGGGTTGCCCGACGGTGACCCGGAGTTCGGGTCACGTCAGCCACCTCAAGTGGTGGCCGACCCGCCGCACGTGTGACCGCCGAAGCGGTCCCCGCATCTGGTTTTGGTCCGCGCCGGTAAACCGGTAACCCCCATATCTGGGGGCCGTTCCCCTATCCGCCACCTGGGGACGCGTCCGATGGCAGGCCAGAAACTCATTGCGCTACCTCGCTCAACTGCCGTCTTCCTTCCTATTCACTAAGTTTTTTTAAGTGAATAGGCTTAATAAACTAGCTCACTTTACCATCAACGATTGCATCACTGCTTACCATCAGGCGGGATTGCAGTCAAGCGCTAGTTTATAATTATTTAAAAAAAAAGTGTGAGGTGTGCGAAAATTGTAAAAAGGGTACACCTTTTTATCAGCGATGGTAAATGTATCTCGACTTAAATAGGAGTAATGTTCTATCTTCTGTGTCTTTACACTGTATATTAATTGAAGTTGAACTAATAAGTATTTAGAGATGCCTGAAATAAGTAGGAGACGCTTTTATATGCAAAAAAATATAAGCATATCGTTATTACATAGACTTAAAATTATTTCTTGTGTAAGTTATGGCCGTTAAGGCTGTCTGTTAATTTCTCACGTTCATTTGATTTTTACTATGTGATTTGGCTAACTTGAGTGCAATAGTTGCAGCAATTGTAGCATGAGTAAAGGCCCTTACGGAAATAAGCCATAACAAGTAATATCTTCACGATTATGCCGTGGGTCCGAACTGTCATACGTAAATCTCTGACAATTGTTTCGTATCGAAAGAAGTTCCACCATCGGATGACCCGTCGTACGGCGAGTTTCTACCCTTACGTTGTTAACACTACTAGGATCCGGACGAAGTGTTTCGCTTCTTCTTTTATACCGCGTACAGCGAGAGACGAACAATTTGCCAGCGGCGTTGTTTCCGTCACACTATAATTTGAGTGTCTTCAAGGCTAGACTGAATAGGCTCTTAATAAACTAGCGCGCTTTACCATCAACGATCGCATAATTGCTTACCATCAGGCGGGATTGCGCTCAAGCGCTAGTTTATAATAAAAAATAAAAAGTCCGAAAGTCTGACAAACTAGGCTTATGAAAGTGTATATATGTACAAGTTGTAATAGAAGGGGTGCATACATACCAAGTGGTCGGCTTTTTTGGATGAAATCAAACGATATTGGAAGGATTTTTAATCCAATTTCTATATGTTCGGATGTTATGAGAAGGAATACTGCCTGTGGTAGACTACTACGATACTAGACGCAATGGTTGAGAGGGATTGGTTGTGATATTGTCGAGTAACATGACTTGCACGTTCCTTATGATTTGAATTGAAACTTATGAAACCTTCACTTCACTTCTTTACTGCTGGACAAAGGCCTCCCCCAAGGCTTTCATTGTATTGGCGGGGTTGCCATAATCCCCACGCTTGGCAGGCGGATTGGGGATCGCTTGTAATTTGATATTCCACCGGAGAAGCGCTGCTGCCCGCTTCCCTCGTGAAAGTTTACTTAGTCACCTCTTACGACACCCGCGGGAGGATTTGGGTTGGTACCTAATATTCTAAGCCACACGACTGGCATCAATTCTTAGAGTATTTTAATTTGAGTTGAAACCTCTTCAATTGAGTTTGATATCAACCGAAGAAGCCGTGTCCTTGGTATTTATATATTTTTTTAGAACATTGCCCCATTCTAGGATTTTTCCTGTGTCGTGGGTACATTTATAAACATTTGAACTCATATACATAAACAGCCAGACTCTGAATAACTGTCTGTAGACCATACAAATAATTGTTCCATGCGGGAATCGAACCCGCAACACGCAGCGTAACTGTCGAACATTCAGCCACTGCACCAACCGTGTCCCCACCACAATATATTCCGTTATACGATGTATAATTAATATTACTCAGTAACGTTAAGAATGTAGGATTTAATTAAATATGACCCGTCATAAACTGCTTTTGTCCCCTTCGTAGACAAGCGAGATACAACGTGCCACAGATGGTAATGGTATTATCATCAATCTTGAAGACATTTGGAAGAGGCATTAGCAAACGCAAAAAATACAGTTTGCGTCATTAATATCTTCAACATACGTCAAGGCTCTATAGATTTTTTTCTTACCAAGATTACTGAAACAAAATATACTGGTTCCTCGGGCTTTTTGTTATTATTCCTATGACTAGTAAATGCCGAATATTTTTGACGACGGTGTCGCGTGTCGCATTTCTAGGTACATTTTTCGGCAGTCGCAGCTGGTTGAATGCCTAAGTATTTCGGGAAGCCATTGCCAGACAGAAAAGGATGGTGCTAGATATTTTGAATGACACAGAAATGCGTTAGGGCGAACATATGTGTAGAACAAATTGGTTGGCTTCAAAAGTTGTGGCTATTAAATTAGTTAATGTTAATATAATTTTTAAAGTTGCTACAATTTTATTAAAAGCGACAAAGTTAAGTGTTTTAATGAGCGAAAGATATGGGACATGAATTTATTTTTAGATTTATCACATAGATAATGGTGTAGATAGTGCCTCTAAAAATAAACTGGTCTAGCTAACTAGTGCTTGGCCGCAATCCCGCCTGATGGTAAGCAGTATTATGCAGTCGTTGATGGTACAGCGCGCTAGTTTATTAAGAGCCCATTCTAGCCTTGAAGACACTTAAATTGTAGTCAGACGGAAACACCGCCTCTGGCAAATTGAACGGAGATGAGGAACTAAGTCATGCAATTCCCGCGCGCACTCACCAAAATGCATCCTATAGAACACCGTCTATTGCTGAACAGCTGTTTTATATAAATTATAATACACTAACGTCTATCTGGTTTGAGCATAGCACAGCAGTGTGCTCGTGATTTCTCGTATGCAGCCTTGAACCAGGCCATAGCACGGGAGCGAACAGCAAGAGTGCATGGGAAGACGTTTCCTCCTGCGAAACAGTAATGCTTGAAAAGGAGAGGGTGTGCGCGAGGGAGAGGCACGCCCTCACGACCCTAGTTGCCGTAAGAGATGCCCTATGATGAGATGTCGATGACGCGTCGTGTACCACGCACCCCTCAAAAATATGTCACATCGCGACGGCAGTTGTCCTAGTGAATCGCGCAACGCGCAAAAGTGACATCAGAATCGTGTACTGAATTTATGATAACTCATCGTTGTCTCCGCCGACCTGTATTTCTAAAATAGTCAGCAAGTCGTCAGTAAGTTTTTAAAATAAAAATTATAAAACTAAACTCTATCTTTTGCAATTTTAATATAAATTAAATTATTCACCAAAATGTGCAAATTCTGCAGTTGTTGTTACGAACACGCCAAACATTATTTTCTTAGAAACAGAATTCTGAGTATGCGTATATTTTAATAACGGAGAAATCTTGACGCTCTGTCCGGCCATATTCCTATCTATATCTAACTACAAATACAATAGCATATAAATTTTGAGGAATTTTCCCTTTTAGATTTCTTTGCCAAACAAAGCATATAGTTAATTTATGTTCTGCCTTTATCAAGTCTGCATATCAATATTGAGGTATTTTTTCTTTTTAACCGACTTAAAAAAGAGATGTTCAATACTACTGGAACATCTAGACCTTCTCGCCAAACAATTGATGTAGTTTATTTCTGTTTGATAGTAAGTTGCCATTGTGATAATATTCGACTTCCACGGAGGCAATAGCTAGCATCAAATCATTTCAATTGTAGGTTTCGACACAATATGTTATATTTTAGAATTTACTTGATGCGCATTGTAGTGCATACTTGGTTGATACAGAAATTGCGACAATTTGCCTATCATGTTCAATATTATCGTAGAAGCAACGTGTCAGAAAAGTTCGCATCATCATCATAATAATTGACGGGACCATCCAGTACCGCAAGACTATCGTGATGCACATCTATTTCAGTGAACTGGGCTCAATAGCTGTATGTTACTACTCCCGCTTTGTCCAACCACACCAGCTACTAGAAACCTTGAAATGTCATAGAGAGTTTATAATGTTGCATATATGACATGTCCATGCAACCTTATTTTTTGTTTATATGAAACCTGAAAGTAGTTTGTTCAGAATAAGCAACTGAATCGATTCCAATAATTTTTACACCGTGTTAATTTTTTTCCCAAATACATTTAGAATTTGTTGCACTGTAGATCATAGTACTCCGAGCTCGCGCAACAGCTGACGTTAGAGGTCAACGTACTGGGCTCACCCACCCGAGCGGATCGTGATCGTGAACTTTGTCGTTTTTCATGATGTCTTTTTGAAATTTTCTACATAGATTCTTTACTTAAATATTCTGGACACGTGTTTCGGGTTCGTCGTATTTAATCGTTTGACTGAAACTATATCCATAGCTGACCTACTCGTGTGTAAGACACCGCTTGTTATATAACACTGTTAACTAGACCTTGGCTGGTAATGTCGACATCTGTTTTGTTGATTAAACGCAGAAGTTTTTAATTTACTTATGTTCTATCCTAAGAGTCGATCTTCTCTGAGAAATCAATCCCTTTTGTATGCTAAGTTTTAATGAACATTCACAACTAATTTTACCATATCCTTACGAAAATCTGGTGATGCTGATTCACCGCATGTTTACCTAAATAATAATTGGATATCTATACTAATATATAAAGCTGAAGAGTGTGTTTGTTTGTTTGTGCGCGCTAATCTCAGGAACTACTGATCCGATTTGAAAAATTCTTCTTGCGTTGTATAGTCCATTAATCCAGGAAGGCTTTAGGCTATAACATCACGCTGTGACCAATAGGAGCGGAGCATAACTAAACCACGCGAACGAAGTCGCTGGCGGCCGCTAGTCTGATATAAAATTCGGCATTACCTATTCTCATACACACCTTCGTTTACTTCCAGGTAAATACGAGACACTGGTCGACGACTCGCTGCTGGCCTTACACACGATCAACGCCTCACATATCCAGTTCCCACGACTGGATCACACTTCAGGAACTGCGGAGAAGCTTCACAAGTACTTCTCCCAACTGGACTTGCCTCTCATCAGGCGGCTTTACAGGTTGTACAAACACGACTACAGGATATTCAACTACAATTTAGATAATATTGTGGGTTTTGATCTAGGATAAGATTAGAATTTGAGATGTATGCAGAATATGCCTAAGCTTATAGAGGAAAATGCCGATAGGGATGACAGCGTTGGATTGACCTGCGGCTATCAATACTTAGTTTGACTTGTCAACTGTATTTGTTGAGGCAAACTTCATTTTCGCTCGGTTTTATAGATAGTATTGGTTAAAAATGTAGTCTTGGTAAAATCAGAGACAGTTTTTCGTCGGATCCGGTCAGACTTAGTTGCTTGACTCTGAATGTTAAACTGTAATCTCGTTTCTGCCGTATTTTATAAATTTTTCGTTAATGTTGAGCGAATTTAGTTAATTATATGCATTATGCGCCATGTTTGCTGCAAAGAAACGCATGTCTTTGTTTCTACTTTGTTGTTATGCTTCTTGGTTTACATAGTTACATTCGTGCTCAGTTATAGGAAAATTGTTACCCTATTTAGGTACATATTTATCCACATACTGAAACGCCACACAGCAATTACACCAATGTAGCAATAAGTCATTGCATGTGCTGTTTTCAATCCATCCTATTCTCGCTGGACATCGCACAAGTGCCGATGGATGTATAATTATTTTGTTGTAGTCGACTAATTATTCTAGTGCTAGAATTGGAGAAAGTACATTACTTTTTAGCCTACAGTTGAACGTGTTGTCAAAAGTGCCGAGTCGTGGAAAAGTTTACCTAGTTTTTTTTACTATCTACTTGAGACAGTCAAATGTATGTCACTCGAGTTATTAGATTGTCTGGTTAATCCGTCACGCTCTTGCCCCGGTCGATAAAATATGCCCAAGTGAAGAAATATATTTATGTAGATATTTAAGTAGTCTGTATAAATATTGTTAACGCACGATTATAATGTATTAATTATAATGTATTAATTATAATGTATTAATTATAATGTATTAATTATAATGTATTGACACATTGATATTAAAACCATATTAAACGTTCGTGTTCTACGAAAGATCTGATTTAGTGTGCTGTTACCTAACTCATAACGTTAGTAGCATTTAAGTATAGCCATATTTTGTCATCTTACAGTAATGTTCACCACAGATAATATATTAAATAACTCGCGTACATCGTCAGTCGGTAGATTTCGAAAGTTTGATATGATATCTTCAATACTTATCTAAAGCAATAAATACATTCAATGATTTCGGAGTAACTGACTGTTTCGATGTTAATGATTCTGAATGTGAATTTTAATGGACATTAAGTTTTTATTTGATTACTGAGAAATTGTCGGCTTTGTTAGTAGCCCGGTGAATACGCAAAATGCACATAGTATCGTGCTTTTAATGTAATTATCAAGACATTCGGCATTTTTACTTATACTATCTTAGTTTATTTTACTACTTGTAATTTGTTAGCGTATTGTCTACTTTTAAAACTAATCAAAAAGTACAAGCAAAGTAACAAGTAACAATATCTTAACGAATTGTTAGTTGGAGGTAACGAATCAAACATAGTTAATCTAGTCCCTAATTTAGGACTAAAGTAGACTAAAACAGGCTTTCTCGCTAATTAGTCACAACCAGCACATTGTTATTTAGAACACATGTTAGTTCTGGTAATTAAAAAACCTCTTTTATCACGGACTTCTTAGTGAGTAGAAGCGTGGTGCTTGTTATTTAGAAAGTTATAATTAGTTTGTGGTTTATACTTGCATGTTTCTTAGTATACAATCTTTATAATTATAAATAATTCTACGAAATACCATTTGTTATTCCAGTAACGATGCATTGTTATGCAATGTTATGCATATAGTGAAACTTATATTAGGATTTTGCAGTACAAGAGCTAACAAATGTTTAGATTTAGAGGGATTTAGTTCATACAAGAATGATCTTGCAGATTAAATACAAATCAATTGATTGAAGATATTTAATTTACTCGTTTTAGACAAAATATTCATTCTAATTTTTGTCTTGTTCAAAGGTTGTGTTTTAATATTTAGCTAAAAAATAATTATTCCATTATTGGCATTGTTTAAAAGCTGAATTCTTGAATATTGATTTCAACATAATATTTTTTAATGAAATTGTTGTGGTCAATAGAGATTTTTATGTTGGGATAACCATATTTTTGTACCAAGTTAACCCTATAGACGCTGTCGTCATATTGTATTCCAAATGATAATATTATATTCATTTGTATACCAAACGAAAATATTTGTATGGGTTTTTATTTCCAAAAAATCAAACATTTTATTTTAATAATGTTGCTGATAACATAATCAATGGCATATTTTTTTTAAATTAATCATTTTGGCGTTCATTAGGTTATAGGGAGATATTATATACTAAATTGTAGTTTATTAACATTCCATAATGATATTCCAAAGTGCTCCCTGTGATAAGCTCCGATGCAGTAGACTTAATTAAGTAAATGTTTGATAACAATTGTTGTAATGACGTAGATACTTTTGATAAGGATTTTTTTATCGTGTTTATCACCTGTTTTTGAATTTTAATAATTAATTGTTTATAGTAGGCTAATGAGAAATGCTGTCAATAAAATTTTGATATAGAAATTGTACGCACAGAATTCTGTGTTTGCAATTTTTATGTACGTATGTATGTATGTATGTACATATTATTTTCAGCACTGAGTGACCTAAACCCGCACGTGAGTGACGCTTTTTTGTTACATAAGTACACAGAAAAGTGTGACTTAGGTCACACGTGCTGGGGCTCTAATCTGCTACTTTTATAAATTTGTCATTTCAACCCGATTCCATTGTCATTGTGATTAAAAGTTCGTAATCTGCAAAATTTAAAATGATCGATCAATTACCTCAGTCGTCTCTTAACGAAATGATGATAGAATGACAATGTCGTATTGCTATTATTCTAAAACCATCTATAAATGATTTTCTAAAAAGTCCTACTCAATTTGAACAGTTATTAATATGGAGTGGAGTGTCAGTGATTGACCACAGGAAATAATGGCGTAATTTTGTTACTAGATTACGAAACTTGTCAAAATTGATCATTATGAGATCACTGATCAAACATTCTGCCACTATTGTAATAGCAGACTAGGGCCCCTGGTCACAATGTGCTGGTTTAGCTCATTAAAGCTATAAAATACGATTATACTATTAATAGGGATATTTCCTGGGTAAAAAAAAATTGATTCTATTTAAGTAGTCCGTCATTCAGATTATAGAAAAATATTGGATACTTATATTTTGTTTTATCAAATCAATAAAAAATTACAAATATAAAAGGCATCAAAGATCCGGAATCGAGACGTCACACGAGTTTTCAACGCACTGTGTCGTCTTCATTTTTTGTTTATATGAAAAAAGAAAAAATACGTGTCTAGTATTTTTTGGAAATCTGACTGACGGACTAATTAGTTTTTTTTTAGTCAATTACCTACCCTATTCATGGCGCATAGCAAGTAGTTATATAGATACTATTTCAATTATAGTGTTATCATATTGTATACGTCTACATACAATATCTAAAGAAAACCCTGTCCGATCCGTGAAGGTATTGTTTGATTCTAATATAGCCTACAAAGCCGGGCTAAACTTAAAAACAAAATCCCCAAAAAGAAATATTATTTCGCACAAAGAGGTAACTTAATACATGTGCGGTAGGCAAAACATGCGCGAGCGAAGAGGGACAGGGCACGCAGCACGCGGTCGCATCGCTATTCGCTCATAAAAATACCGTAAAAAAAAAATGGTGTTGTCACTTTTTAAAAAAATACCAAATTTTGGGGAAGTTAGAATTAATTAGCGGAAAAAAAAGATCATTTCAAAATTCATTAGTATTGTTACTATGATGAATATGTAAAATTTCATATTTTATTTGGTGATATGTTTACCTAACCTTTATTATATTATGGGTCGGACGGGGTTTTCTTTACTTAATGTTTATTTAACTTAACGATCTTTCCATTCTGTTTTTACTCTGATACATATTATAATTACTTACGTGTGTTATCTATTTTATAAATGTATTTTTTGATTTGATTACGGTCTTTTATTTATAATAACTATTTATTTATATAGGTTAGTATATCAATGTGTTAGAGAGTAATCAACCACTGAAGACGCTGTAAGGTGACTTTTGTAACTCCGGTACCACTCAGATCTGGAGGCTTCAATTAAAAATGTAACACATTATGTCGTATTTGAAAATAATATTTTATAATAATTATTATTTCTATTTGATATAGTCATTATAAAATTATTAATAGTGGCAGTCATAGGGTTATTTTTGCTTTTCGCCTATCAATTTTTATTTATAAAATTTTATTTCCTTTTGTTCCATCATATTGATACTTTATAATGGTGCTAATAAAATGCCATGGTGACAGCTTTTGTTGTTATTGTAATATAGTCTAAAATGGCATTAATTTTATTATAATTAATGTGCATAATAATTAAGTAATTATTAGTACAAATGTGAAAAAGAACGAGGTCAGAACGTGACAATTATTTTATTAACCAATTTTAAAGGATATTATTTAGATTGAATGCAATACGTATGAAAATATAATTTTTCGTTTAATGTCCTCTTATTGTTTCATTTCTAACTGGATTTTAACAATGCCTTCAATCCTAAAAAGTAACACCCTAATTGCATAACACACTATCATAATCTAAATAATTTTGAAGGATATTGCTAATTCAATGCTTCGTATGTTCTAAAATTCGTTTGCTCGACAACTTAAATAACGCAATGAATGTTGTTGAACTGTCAAATTATCAGTCTTCTGTTAGTTTGTTACGCAATCACTGCGCCAATTACCCGCCATCATACGGAGGACATCGCGGACATCAGCTTGTACGAGACAAGGATTGCCTTTAAACAGCTGAAAAACAACAAGGCGCCGGGTGAGAACGGAGAAGGCCGGCACTAAAAGTCCTTCAGAGGCTCTTTAATTTCGTCTTGCTCTAGGACGTGACCCCTGAGGCGTGGAACAGGGGCGTGGTGGCCCTGTTCTTTAAAAAAAGGTGACAATACCTTTTTTAGAACTACAGGCCGATCACGCTCTTGAGTCACGTCTATAAGCTGTTTTCGAGGGTGATCACGAATCATCATACAAACAAGCTCGATGCCTTCCAACCCTCGAACAAGCCGGGTTCCGTAAAGACTATAGCACCATAGACCCATACATATGATGCGGCAGATTATACAGAAAATCAATGAGTATAATCTGCTACTATGCTTAGTGTTTGTGGACTCTGAGGAGGCCCTTGATTACGTCGAAACTTGGTCTGTGCTTCAGTCTCTCCAGCGATGCCCCATTGAACATCGGTATATCGAAGTGTTGAAGTGCCTATACAGTAAGGCCACCATGACAGTCTAAGTAAAGGAGCAGAGTACGAAGGCTATCCCACTGCAAAGACGGGTGAGGCAGGGAGACGTTATATCTCCGGAACTGTTCACCGTTGTGGAAGATGCTTTCAAGCTTCTGGAATGGAAGGTATGGGCGTTAACATCAAAGACGACTATATCACTCGTGTGCGTTCGCGCAGCGGAATGTTGTTGAATTTAAAGATTTTAAATATGCAAATATTTAGTGTATGACGTCGTGTAATTGTGTATGGTAAAAAAAAATTTGTGCATGCCGCCATTGTGGAGAAATTCACCAAAAACTGATTCCGCTGGGCGAACGTTGTCCTGGCGGAACTTTTTTTAATCCATTGACTTTAGAAAAAAGAGATGTGTCCAAAAATTAGTGTGTATTTGTGTGTAATTGTGTATGTATGAATAAAATTTGTGCATGCATAGACTTCGGAGAAATTCAAGTTTCCGCTGCGCGAACGTTTGGCCATTAGCTAGTTTTCATATAAAGCGCTTACATAGAGAGCTGTAGATTTTTACATACGTTGTTTTGAATTTGTGCATATTTGTGTACAAAACAGATTTAGAAAAAATCGTAGGGCTAAAAAGATAAAAATATAAACGTAAAACACGCTTTTTAGGTCATAGTTCTTAAAGTATGCACTTTGGGGTCTAGATTTTCACGTTTATACAAACCTTGTAAGTGTCTGCAACATATTGCCAAATATCAATGATGTTCCTTTAGTAATTAAAGAGATATAGGACAATTTACCATGACAAAATCACTGTTTACAAAGCAGTCAAATATCACGACATTCTAAAGGAATTGCATGGTAAAATGTATGCCAATAATTAGTGTATTCATTCAACTATTCACATGCAAAATTTCATCTCATTAAATTCAGTAATTAAAGAAAAACAATTAAATTACTGACGAAGCATCGAAAACCTACATAACCCGACCAAGTTCGGATAGCTATAAAAAAGCGGCCGTGCAATATATTTAGGTAACATCCCAAAATTTACAGTATAATACCGGTATTGAATTGGTATAGGTGATAACACAATTGTTTCGATATAATATAAAGGTCATTTATTTTTGTACACCTACTTTTGTAAATGTATTTGATTATGACAAAGTAGGTACTATTTACGTAGTTACTTTATTTAAGTATGCGCTTGAGACTTGAGATATAATCTAAATATATTAATTTAGGCAAATAAAATTCATACAGCTAATTTCTATTGAATATTTCACGGATCCGGATTCTTACTATAGACCCCTCAGAGAAATTAAATAATTACCACAAGTAAATACTACTGTTTTTGTTGATGATTGTTGAAGTTGAAGAAATGTTGATTTATTTTTATATTAGGCAGACTCTCAAACCTAAACAACTGAATAGTCTACTTTATTAATCTGTGATTGTTAATCTGTAATTTTATTATTGGAACTAGAAAATATTAGGTATACTTAGAAATGTTGAGGTTATTTTCTGTATTTGCTACTCATTTAAAAATATTTCTTGAAAATACCTTTTTTATACAAATGTTTTACTTTATAAGCACTTTTTTAATGTAACAACTGAATAGTCCAGTTATGTGATCGATTTTAATTTTTATTGAAGTTCGAAATATTATACTTACCCTTATATTCATAATAGTTTATTAAACCTATTTTAGTTAAAACACATTTAAGTCTATTGCTGCCGTTGCAAGCGTATGTTAACGTTATTATAATTACATAATTAAACATTATATGTAATTAAAAATATTTTTGTACACGGATATTTAAATAGAGAAGTACTTGTTAATTGAAGATTTATTTTTGTCGTAGATAGTGGCGTTATTATAAAAAAAACATTTTTCATTCAAGAAATGCAATTGTTTTATTTTTTCCTAACGCTTGTGTACGCAACTGTGCCATATTAATAAATACTATATTGGAAGGTTAAGAACGTTCTTAAGATATATAGCACGGCCGCTTTTTTACCCGACTGCCAGGAGGGTTATGTTTTTAGCTCCTATCTTGTATGTATTATTCTTTATTACCTAGTATCTCTAGAACCGCTGAACAGATTTTCACATTTGAGGTATCGTTAGATTTGACTTAATTGCCCAACTGCTACTAGATAGGTGACATTTTAAAAAATCCAAAATGGCGGATGTATGACGCCATATTGTGAGATATAAAGATATAAATTTCTACCAAGCATATCAAGTGGGATATCAAAATGAAGGATTTTAAACACTGATTCTAAATATGTATATAACTTAATATTAAATGGAACAAAAAAAAAAGAATTACATGTTTTTTTCTGCCAAGCATATAGAGTTGGGTATCAAAATTAAGGATTTTAATCACTGATTATAATAAAAATATTGATTCTAAATATATTTTATATAAAAAAGTCTTTAAATATAAAATTGCCGTTTAATACGAAAAAAAATCTTTTGTATTAATTGAAGTTATAACCAATGCAATCAATGTATTTTTGCCAACTCAGTGGCAGTTTATTGATTCATAAAGAAATCAGCTGGACGAGAGGTAAGTGGCAGTCTCCGAATGGGGCAATGCCAAACTTGTAGCATTCAATACCGCCAAAACCTTTTCACCCCCAAAAGAAGCCCGTTCACCTTGGCTCCTACTTTTCGAAACATATCCTTGGAGTGTTCCGACCGCTTTCAGCTTTTGGGAGTTGAGATTCCCTCCACCCTAAACTTTGGGCGGTTCATTGAGTCCAAAGCCAAGGTGGCTGCCAAGGAACTTGGCGTTATCGCAAGGGTCCGGCGGTACTTCACACCAGGGCAGCTTTTAATGTTGTACAAAGCACAGGTCGGTTCGTGTGGAGTACTGCAGCCAGATTTGGGCTGGTGCTGCTAAGTGTCACCTGGCCACTTTGGATTCAGTGGAGAGGCGGACGAAGAGGCTGATTGGTAACCCTGACTTAACTCGAGACGGTCTCCAAAGCCTAGAGCACAGGCGTAGAGTAGCCAGCCTTTCGGTCTTTTATAGGATGCATTTTGGGGATTGTGCGAGGGAATTGCAAGATTTAATTCCCCCATCTCCGTTCCACCATCGGACGACCCGTCGTACGGCAAGTTTCCACCCTTACGTTGTTAACACCACTACGATCCGGACGAAGCGTTTCGCATCCTCTTTTATACCGCGTACATCGAGGGACTGGAACAATTTGCCAGCGACGGTGTTTCCGTCACATTACAATTTGAGCGTCTTCAAGGCTAGAGTGAATAGGCTGTTAATAAACTAGCGCTAGTTTATAACTAATAAAAAAAAAAAGACGAAAAAGATTGAAGACGAAGAAGACCATGACAGAAAAGTTAGAAAAGCTCACAAAAGTATACAATGTTAGTGCTGTAGACATCTCATTTGAACCTAAAACATATGGTCAAAAACCACGAGAGGAATACATACCTGAAGATCCCAATAAATCAGGTAGTATATCAAACCACCTCAAGTTAGGTATAAGCTCTCGAGCCATGCTAAGACGGAACATCAGTGCTAACCATGGGCTGGTTAACGGTGCTATGGGTATTATCCGACGAATAGATTGACCAGCACTACGCAGAAAGCAGTTGGAGCCAGGAAAACTACCACAAGCGGTATTTGTGGAGCTCGATGACACAAGTATAACAGGGAACCTACCTGGTATTGGAGTCTGGATCCAGCCTCGTGCTGCAGAATTTGATGCTTTACGTGGTAAAGGCAAGATTGAGCGACGAATGTTTCCCTTAATTTTATACTGGGCAGTGACGGTGCATAAACTACAGGTCACAACTTTAGACCCAGCAGTTGTAGATTTAAGTAGAAACTTATTTGCAAAAGGTCAAGCTTACGTTGCTTTGAGTAGAGTGAGGACTCTTTCCGGACTTGATATCAGTTTTCTTAACCCTAACAAATTGCTAAATCAACCACATGACATAAACTCATTTAAGGAATTAATCCGGTTACGTATTACTATATACGTACGTATACGGATAACTACAATTAAAAATCAACTGAAAAGACTAAAACAAGATGAAAATTCAATGATAAGGCATTTAAAAAAAAAAAAAACAATGATAAATCCAGAAACCTACATTGAAACAGTATCAAACCTATGTACAGACGACATCACATCAAGCTACTACAATCTGTCAGATTTCCTTATTAGATTTTCAACTTTATAGCATTAAGGCTCTATGTTGATTGGAAATATCTGACCGTTTGGGGTAGCTTGACCTGCTATCGTCCGTACCTACGTAATTAATGTACACTTAGAAATTTCAGCACAAAAGTCAGTCAGTTTCAATTTTTTGCAAAATTATAAACAGAATTACATTCGGAGGCATGCACAAAGCGCGTATCTTGTATATATGAATGTATGTAATATTCTTTATTATTTTGTATCTCCAGAACCGGCTAACGGATTTTCACATTTGAGACATCGTTAGATTTGTCTTAGACGGTGACATTAAAAAAAAATGGCGGATGTTTGACGCCATAATTATGAGGTAATTTTTATTAACCAAACTTATCGAATTGGTTTTAAAATGAAGGATTTAAAATACTCATTAGAAAATATGTATATAACGTGCACTTTTAATATTAAATGGAACGATGAAAAAAGAAATAAAACAATTTTTTTAAGTTTTCCAACATTAGAAACATAATTTGTTAAAACTAAAAAGATAGAAATAAAAAATATTATTTAAAAACAAAAAACCCGCCTGCATAAAACTCTAACGAACTGAATAGGTAGAAACAAGTTGAACAATCGCAGTTGGGGGACTTCTTAGCTAGATAAACAAGTATTCCATAGAACAGTCCCCCAACTGCGATTGTTCAACTTGTTTCTACCTATTCAGTTCGTTAGAGCTTTATGCAGGCGGGTTTTTTGTTTTTAAATAATATTTTTTATTATAGCTATCCGAACTTGGTCGGGTTATGTAGGTTTTCGATGCTTCGTCAGTATTTTAATTGTTTTTCTTTAATTACTGAATTTAATGAGATGAAATTTTGCATGTGAATAGTTGAATGAATACACTAATTATTGGCATACATTTTACCATGCAATTCCTTTAGAATGTCGTGATATTTGACTGCTTTGTAAACAGTGATTTTGTCATGGTAAATTGTCCTATATCTCTTTAATTACTAAAGGAACATCATTGATATTTGGCAATATGTTGCAGACACTTACAAGGTTTGTATAAACGTGAAAATCTAGACTCCAAAGTGCATACTTTAAGAACTATGACCTAAAAAGCCTGTTTTACGTTTATATTTTTATCTTTTTAGCCCTACGATTTTTTCTAAATCTGTTTTGTACACAAATATGCACAAATTCAAAACAACGTCTGTAAAAATCTACAGCTCTCTATGTAAGCGCTTTATATGAAAACTAGCTAATGGCCAAACGTTCGCGCAGCGGAAACTTGAATTTCTCCGAAGTCTATGCATGCACAAATTTTATTCATATATACACAATTACACACAAATA
Source organism: Sesamia nonagrioides (assembly GCA_017933935.1). Lineage (NCBI taxonomy): Eukaryota > Metazoa > Arthropoda > Insecta > Lepidoptera > Noctuidae > Sesamia > Sesamia nonagrioides. Next base: position 44,370 of record JADWQK010001043.1, read on the forward strand.
TGCACAAATTTTTGGACACATCTCTTTTTTCTAAAGTCAATGGATTAAAAAAAGTTCCGCCAGGACAACGTTCGCCCAGCGGAATCAGTTTTTGGTGAATTTCTCCACAATGGCTGCATGCACAATTTTTTTTTTACCATACACAATTACACGACGACACACTAAATATCTTTCATTTAAAAATCACTTATTTCGAAACCCTCATCGTTATAGGCCTTGAGCTGTCAGCTGAGATCTCCATCCTAACATCAATCAAAGCAAAAAAAACTACAAACAAAATGTCACTCGATAAAAAGAAACAATATATAGAGGAAAGTTTCCTCTATTTTAGTTTAAAGCTCATCGTGTTTCCTGAGGAAAAAATATAAAATAAAAGCATAACATACTTTATCAAATACTTTACACAGGCATGTTTTACTAATCGTGACGGGGTCCAAGAAGACCGATACTTCCTGTTTCAGGGTTGCGGGTTGGTTAAACAAGAAACCGTGGCCCTGGCCGTCGCACAGGTAAGTGAAGAAACACGGGTGGGTTTTAGTCGGTAAAAGTCTGACACGCGCTTCTGCTCCGACCAGAGCGGGAGAAGTCATTTGATGATTTCCCATCCCAACAAAAAAGGCATGTTTTGCTATAAAAATCTCTTGGAATGTAATACATTACGCAGTCCTACACTAAATATCTGCATATTTAAAATCTTTAAATTCAACAACATTCCGCTGCGCGAACGCACACATATCACTCACCTTCGACTTGCCGACCATGTTGTCATTATGGCGGAGTCGCTGAAAGGCTTTAGTATCATGCTCAACGATCTTAATGGGGTTTCCCAACAGATGGGCCTTAAAATGAACATGGATAAAACGAAGGTCATGTCACTGGTTTATGTTGCGACCTCCATCCTTAAAGCTGTAGATTAGTATTGTATATCTAGGAAATCTGATCCAGATCGACAGTTCCGGCTTCATGGACGTAGTAGTTCGACGAATCCGCCTCGGCTGAGCAGCGTTCGGAAAGCTCCGTAGTGTCTTCTCGTCCAAAACATATCAGTGCCTAAAGACAAAAGTCTTTAACCAATGTGTGTTACCGGTGATGACATATGGATCAGAAACGTGGTCCCTCACTATGGGCCTCATAAGAAAGCTCGTAGAGCCGATGGACGATGGGGCAGAAAGGCTCTTGAATAGTGATCACGTACCGGAAAACGCAGTGTCGGACATGGGGACACCCACCGACTAGGTGGTCGGATGACTAGACCAAAATCGCAGGGAAGCATAGGTACAAGCCGCTTGCAACCGGTCTTTTTGGAAATCGTTGGGGGAGGCCTATGTCCAGCAGTGAACTTCCTGAGGCTGACATGATGATGACGATACTGCGCCGCATATGCCATATAACGTAACTTTCGGACCGTTTTCCTGTTGACAGGTAGCGCGGACGAGTTTTGAAAGAATCATAACCCTTTTCTCTTCATTTCATAACTTACACTTATTGGGATTTTTATAGTAGGGCAATATTCAAGATAACTTCAAAGTCCTGTCTAATTAAGATTTTCCATAGACAGTTTAGAAGTAAATAAAAACATGGCGACCAATAATATGTCAAAATACGTCAGGCGCTAACTACTTAATATGACAGAACTAATATTTATCATCTATCTTTTTCTTAATGAGATAGAAAGAATAGGATGCACTGAATTTGTGAACAAGGGAATCGGTACCGTTATTTACCGAATTTAAATTTAGAACACCTCTAGGTTCTATTGATGTCTGTATGTATGTCATACAGCTTTATAATATCTCTAAATCTTATTTTATTTCTAAGAAAAAGTCTCATTAATGTAATCCTTTATTCAAATTAAGTTACTATAATTTCGAATTGTTAATATTTACATATGAATTTGAACTTAACTATGAAAGATTAGCGTATCTAATGATGGTTTAAGCTCTATACAATATGTAAAGAAAACCCTGTCCGATCCGTGAAGGTATTGTTAGGTATCGATAACTGATTCTAATAATGCCCACAAAGACAGTCTAAACTAAAAAAAATCCCCCTAAAAAAATAAATATTATTTCGCAAAAAGAGGTAACTTAATACATGTGCGGTAAGCAACATCATCCGCGGGCGGCGGGGGGCAGGGCACGCGGCACCTGTGACGTGTTCGCGTCGCTATTCGCTTATAATAATACCGGTGTCGTCACTTTTTAAAAATTGGATTAAATTCCCGGGAAAAAAGGATTATTTCAAAATTCATTAGTATTGTTACTATGATGATTATGTAAAATTTTATATTATATTTGGTCAAGTGTTTACCTAACCTTTATTATCCTTAAGGGTCGGACAGGGTTTTCTTTACATATTGTATAATGATAATTGTAAGTTTGGCAAATCATTATAAAGCAAGTCATGGTTATCAATACTTTCATGTAAAAATGCAACATACAGTCAGTTTTTGACAAATTAATCAACACAGAACATTGATATGTTAAACTCATTATAATTACAATGGTTGGTTGACTGATACAATAATAGCATACTTAGGTCCGTATTACAGAACGTCACTCAAAACTCAAGCTCTACTTAAGTCTCGTTTTAAGCCATTTGATTGGTTGAAACTAGTTTTAAGTAATGCTTAAGCAGAGATCAATGCTTGAGTTTCCTTCTGGAATACGCACCTTAGTGCGAAGTCTCAGAAGAAAAGAGTCGATCGGTGTAGGTGCCGCACTAAAGCTAAACTTTTTTATGAAGGAGACTAAGGCGATTTTATCACACTGCCACGAACAATACAGCATAGCATGCGAAAACGTGTTTTATTTATTTATATATATAGATATTCTTTATTGTACACCAATCAAACATCGAACAAAATACATTCAACACAAAAACATACAATGAGCGGCCTTATCGCTAATGCGATCTCTTCCAGGCAACCAAAGAATGGACAGATTCTCCCGAACCATGCCATGCATGGACTGTCGTTGATGCAGATATTTTTAATACAATAGGTATACTAAATACATAGATACTGAACATAACAGGTAAGTAAATAAATTAGCCAAAAACTGTTTGTTGAACAAGATCATAACGACAAGTAGTGTTTCCTCACAAGTCTCTTGAATTCCTGCATCGAATTCAAGATTTTAACGTTGCTTGTAAGTAACATCGTTTTTATAAAAAAATACGCACAGTCCAATACACATAAAATGCTCCCAAGCTTGTTTACTTAGTTTAACAAACACGTTATATGCAGCATGGCAGTGTGTCCTTAATGAAATGAAAAACCACAAACGAGGAATGAACTCTTTAGGAAGCCTGTTATATTACAGGACGGCTATGTACCTGTCATTTTAGTACCGAGCTAAAAAAGGAGATGTTTCATTTTGGGCCACCACTATGTACGCTATATAGGTAGATAAAAAGGAAAAAATAGAAGATTTTCATAAAAATACTACTAAATTAATTTGAATAAAAATACAAGTAAGTATATATAATTAATTATTTGAAACGATTTTTAGTGAGATAACCCTTTATTAAGGTAGCCATGACACTTTTTATGACGTTGGATTGGCGACTTTGACAGTTCTATTTTCCCGTTGTTTAATGGGTCGTATGTTCGGAATTCGTGTCTTGTTTTTTTCACAGTCATATGGTAGATAATATAGATACGATAGCCTTAGATACATGACACCTCAATCAAATGTCACTGTCAAAATCTTATTTCACTTATTGCTGACCACCATTTTTATTAGTAGTTGTGTTGCACTCCTTGACCGAGTTAAATTGAATCTGTATAAAAACTAAGCCAAAATATAGGAAATTAACATTAAAAACCGTTAACTATAGCGTAATTATACCTAGCATTAAGTGTACAATGTGCTGGCCCAGCTTCCATACATTTCTGAAACATCTCTATTACATCAAATTCACAAAACACGTATTCGTTTTTATGAAACTGACTTGTGCCATGAACGCATTCACTGGTCGGTTGCACTGTACGTAGTGATGTACGCACCCATCGACATAATTATACTAAAGGACATGCCTTAGAGATGCGAATTGTGGCACTCCGAAAGAAAGAGAGGAAACGAAGTTTTGCCTATCTTTATCTCTCTCAAAATCATCTATGAGAAAAGAGATAGAACTAGACCGAAAGCATAGGCCATCTCTCTCACTGTTTTCAAACTAAAAAAATACTGCAGAGTATGCGCGTACGGCATGTCCATTAGTATATGTGTATGAATGTACCGTCCAACCTCCATTAACGATTTCAGTGACATAGGCTGTGTCGAGCTGCGCTCTTTAATTTCAGAGCTATCGTAGTTTTAGTGAACGCGGAGAAATTGCACGATTTCGGCCGGGCGCACTATGACATACCCGCGGAGTTGCGCAATAGGGGCCTAACATTTGAGGGGTTAACCAAAATTCCAAATTGAAAGCACTTTTGACATTGACAGGAGAGTCGAATTTACTTGCCATATTAAAAATGGAATAGAACTGTAGCTTTTTGTGCTGTTTATAATAGTTTTGAGTGAATGTTGCCAATTTATGATGCACATTTTAAATTTTCTACGTATACCATAAGAGATCCTAAGAAATGAGTTTTATAACAATACTATGTGATTGGCCTGAGATAGTTCTGTCCGATGATATCGTTTGGCAGCTTGCAATCCTTCCACGGCTCCGAATACACTGTGAAAGGGCCGGAACCCCGCAGTATCACTGGAAAAAGGTAAAGCGTTGATCATTAACAGTGTACTATGTAGTATCCTACAATGCTGCATTTGGGTCCTTATATGAAGCTATAAATGCCTCGGTCAACCCCCAACCGAAGTAACCCGACCTGTGATTCAAACTTACTACATACTGCTCACAGTCATGTTAGCAATCTCTAGAAAAACGATGCATCCATCTGCACCCTAATTGCGTAAAAGTTCATTACTATCAGTTGGAATTATTTTGAAGCTTATTGCTATTACATTGCTTCCTTTGTTCGAAAATGTATCTGCACAACAACGTAAATAACGCAATGAATGCTGTTGAACTGACAAAATGAAACCCATTGCGACTTATAATATAGGTACTGCGGGTCGAATGCATCCTTCAATTACTAACAGGTTCAAAAATTCAGGACAACGGCATTATATAATTCTTTAAATTTTCTACTCAACCTCTCTTCTAGGATAAATAATAGGAACGGGCTAGAAGAAAGAGCCACGGGTAAGCGTCTTATTCAAAATTACTGATTGTGTTCAAAATGTTTGCCTCAAAAACAGACCTCAATACGCAGTAGATACACCTTATAAAAGTATGCCAGACGAACTTTAAGCATCCACTACTATACACAACTAATAATTTAAGCTGAAGGATTTGTTTGAATGTGCTCTTAAACTACCAGGCAATAAAAAAAAAAAATTATAAATTCTTGGGGAAGGCTCTAAGTTATTCAGCATTGCTAAGATCTTTAAGAGTTGAGAAAAAGTAAATATCAGGAAGATAGCTAAGCGAAAACGAAGCAATAGTGAGGGAAGTTTTATAAAAATTATTACTTTAGTACCTATAGATATTGTGTGTCTTACGAGTTTCGTTGCAAGCAAAAGCTAGTCTAATAATAATGACAAACTTACCTGAAATTTCAGGTGCTAAAGTGATGGTGTATTTACCATCATTCAGTACTAATCGCCAGTTATCATCCATAGAATTTACATTCAGTTTGGTATTGTTTGCTGATATTTCTAGCGTTAGGTTTGCTCCGAGATATTTGATACCTGAAAATAAATTATGAATAGCTCAGATAGCACGTATAGAATGGATTAAAGATTCGAGTACAAATTTCTTTTCTTTCTTTTTTATTAAGAAAAGGATGAAATGAAATCGTTTATTAAGCAAGTAGGATCACTGATCACTTTTACACGTCATGTTTATTTTTTATTTTATTTTTTTAACTAGATGAAGCCGGCATTTCCTAACTGACTACCTCTGAGAAGAAATAGCCCAAACAAACTCAGGGATCATCGTCTTTTTTCAAGTCCAGACATTAAAAATGGAAATGTTTGTGTTTGTTGTGTTTTAAATGTTTTTGAAATGTATCTCTAGCAAATAAACGTATGATTATTATGATTATGATTAATAATTTAACTTATAATTATGCATATTGCTTAATAATAATGGTTAACAGAGCGAGCAGCTCAGTCCCAAGCTTTTTTGTCTTCTAAATAATCTGTGATTTTATAATACCCCTTTTTGCAAAGTTTGGCCTTTATATGGTTCTTAAATCGTTTAATGGGTAAGTTTCGAATGTCCATGGGAAGCTTGTTGTAAAAGTGACATACATTGACCCATGAACGAGTTGCCTACTCTGTGGAGAAATGTGATGTACAGCAAGATTGTGTTTGTTCCTGGTATTTATATTATGAATATCGCTTATTTTCTTAAAATTCGAGATATTTTTATGAACATACATAAGAGTTTCAAATATATATTGTGAAGCTACAGTCAGAATGTTCACCTCTTTGAACTTTTCTCTAAGAGAATCTAAGAGATAAAGTTACCATATAATTTTAGTACTGTCAAATTAAGATACTTCATTGACAGTTTAGACGCCATTAAAAACGTAACAAATAAAAATACGAAAATCGATTTATGTCAAAAGCGGACCAATTTGACAGGTCTATTTATATTATGCCCTTTTCTTAAGCATATAGAAAAAAAAAGATGGACCGTACTTAAATTAATCGATAATTCGTAGCCAATACCTATAAGCAAATATCGATAATTTCACTACTAAAAACTGTTTTAAACAATGCGATATTGGTAATAGGTTTTTGTCTTGCCAGGGTATAACAGAAAGCTTTTAGAAAATGTCCAGGTCTTGCTTAAAAAACACACACTAAAACACAGACAGTCAGATAACACAAGAAGAAACGAAATTAATACATACATACAATAATTATGGGAAAACATGAATGAATGAACGAATGCTCATGATTGATAAGAGAGTTCATTTCTGGCCTTAAAATGTGTCATTTTTCAAAAGTGTCTTAATAAACAGGATTAGAAACAAAAAAACTCTTATGAGCCTAGCTGTTGCCCCTGTTTTTGGTGTGGATGGGAAATCATCAAATGACCTTTCCCGCTCTAAGGGCAGCGGAAAGGCGTGTCAGACTTTTACTGACTAAAACCCACCTGTGTTCCTACACTTGCCTGTGCACCAGGGCTACGGTTTCTCTAGCTGTTATCACTTGATTCAAGGATTTAGACATAGGCTTCTGTAGCTTCTTAAAGTGTACCTACCATAAGCTAAACTACTGCCTACCTCTTATTGTAAACTTGGTAGCATTTGGTGGCAGACGAGGCTTGTTGATCTCCAGCCGGTCTAGGTTGATGCTGACGCCTGCGTAGCCGAATATTAGCGTCTGAAGGAACCCTCCCATGCCAGTGAAGAAGTTGACAGCCCCTGAGTATGGACGACGGAGTTCACTCCACACCTAGAAAGAGTATTTAGTCATCATTATCATCATCAACCTTTTTTTTTATCATCCCACTACTGGGCCCAGGTCTCCTCTCATACAGAGAAGGATTAAGCGTAATCACCACGCTTGCTCAATGCGGATTAGCGATTTCAGACTTAAAGTCCAAGTTTCCTCAAGATGTTTTCCTTCACCTTGTAATTAGTCATTGGTGTCCAAGATATACTTACAAAGTACATACAACTTAGAAAAGTTGTATTGTTACTTGCTTCACCTGGAATCGAACCCAGCACACTCATACTTGAGAGGCCCTTGAGGTATCTGTGTTTATTGTGTGTGTATTCAGTGTTTTGGATTCTTCGAAGATTTGTTTGTTTTTCTTTTAGTATTCTATTGTGAGAGTGATCACTGGTTCTTGCAGCAGTGCGGTGCTGTAACCAACTCACCATGGAAACTTAGGTGCCGTGATCGTGGAGGGAGCTGTCTATCCAACTAAAACTAAGGGATTCACTATTGACACTTCACTCCAAAGTCACTTCATCTAATTTTTGACGATAGATTTTTACAGTATTGATCTGTAGGAGTTTTGAAACAAGTGCAAACTGCTGAAAAACTACCTACTACCACAGAATACTCCATACAGATACCTTAACGTGAACAACAATTTGAGTCCAGCTCAAGTAGAGCAGACGGTCGAGCAAAAAAAGTTTCTTAAAGAGATCACTAGATGGCCACCAGGGAGCGCTTGACCGGTCGGCCACTACCGCCATATATGTCTTGTCTACATTGTCATATATACATCCATGCATCGTGCATCGAGCAATACGCATTCTAAAAGAAGATAACAGCATTATAATGGTTAGAAGACATCTTATCTTAACCTAAAAAAAAATATGTTATGACAGGATTAATTGAATACACTGCCATCTATTTTCCCGAGTGTAAAATAAAAATCATTGTCAGTACTGAGCCCATTTTACCGTTTTGTTTAATTACGTTATTTATACGTGTAAATGTACGGAGTAGCATTAAATAAGTAAATTGAAATAGTTAAAAATATTAAAAAGGCTACAGACTGCACATAAGAGGTTTAAAATCGTTCCTAAGTTTTGGACCGCAACCTATGCTGCCATATATTATCTTTTGATAAGAACTGAGAGTCTGTTGTACAGGATGATACCCCATGCTACTACCTAACTTCTGAAGTCTTTATGTCGATCAAGGGTGGTAGATTTAGGTTGCTTTATACACGTTGTTCAACAGACAAGGTCAAATAAATTATTCCAGTGGAATATTATTGCATAATTCTTCTTTAAGGACACCTATAACATCTTTCTTGTCCTCTTACATTAAAATCAGTTAGACAGATAGATATATTGTTGAGGTGTTGTCCTTGACAAGTAATCAAACAGAACAACACTTTAAAATTATAAGTACAAAAACTCCGAAAGACCACTGTTCTGGCAGTTTGAACTTTACATTCAGTAAAAAAAACCTGGTAGATTTAAGTACTACTGAAAAGAAAATGGTTGGTTAATGATTGGTTATTTGTTGGTGCTGATTCGTAAAGTGACAAATATATATTTTTTGAACTCATTATTAGTCAGAGAAGATAGAACCAAATCTATAGATACCAGAAGTTTTTCTTTACCTTGAAAGGTTCTCTAACAAATCCTTCATAGCTCATGTTGAATATAGCATTAGCCTTGCTATCGTCATCCACCTGCAGATGGCCTATGGTATGCATGCTCCACGTCATGGCTGGACCAGTCTCCCGAGTCATTGATTCGTAGTAGGTTAAGTCGTTAAGCCGTGTGGAACTGGAAAAGATGATAATTGGACTTAAATTTGGAATCAATGGTTGCTTTATACACGTCGTTCAACAGACAAGGTCAAATAAATTATTCCAATGGAATTTTATTGCATAAATCTTTTTTAAGAACACCTATGCGTCTTTCTTGTCCTCGTTCAGCAAAATCAATTTACCAAATAAGTTATATTGTTGAGGTTTTATCCTTCAGAGGTAATCAAACAATCTCACAAGGACAGAAAACTCCGAAAGACCGCTGTTCTGATAGTTTGAACTTTACATTCAGCTTAATAAAGTTCAAACTCCAAAAGATATATCAGTCACTTACATATTCATAGCATACTGTAGAGGGAAACCTAACAGCACAGCATCAGCTTGTTTGATCTGCTCCCCTCGTTCGTAGCCAGAAAACTGCGGATGGTAGTCAAACTCCTGGTCATATGGCAGAGCTAGGCTCCAGGCGATATCGGCCCAGTGGTCTGAGTCCTTAGCCATGTAGTAGGATTTGCAGAGGCAGGAAACGTATCTAGAATTGTTCATAAATAACTTAAATGTATTATGTGTATGTGTTTTTTATGAAAAACTATAGGCAATTGTCTGATGTAAATAAAAATTAAAATTAAATTAAATTAAATACCACTTCGTGATGGCCCAGTAATTAAGGCCTCACTTCATGCACGAGATGTGGGAACGGGTCACGCGGTACTAAGGAGCTATTATTAATATGTTATACAACCGCTACTCTCATATTCAGAGCCTCCTTAAAGTTTGAATCTTGCTACACAAATAACTTTCAATTATTGATATCCTACAACGACAATGAAAACACGAGATCAGTATATAGGAACTATCGATAAAAAAATCTGATGGGCTGACTACGGATTTTTCCAATCTTTCTTTCTTCTTTTTAATCTTCAATACATATTCAGCCTATAATGTTCTCACTACTGGGATACAGGCCTCCTCCCGGAGAGAGGGAGTGGGCCGTAATCTACCACGAGCATCTTTCGTATGTACTTGTAAAGTTATCTTAGACATCGGTGAAGGAAAATAACCTAAGGAAGTTTGGGCTTACAATTAATTTTGAAATCGCTAATCGCCATGCTCGTTCTTCCTCTAATGAAAGGGGCCTTTGCCCTGCAATAAGGTAGTTACAGGATCTTTTATGACGAGAGTTTTGGGATGAACTAAATTTTGTTCCATAGAGACTTTAATAATGACTTTAAATAATGATTATTACACTGAAGTCTGATCCTTGTACGCTATGGATGGCTCTTTCAATGTTTTAATGAAAAGCTTTCAAATGTAAAGGATAGTAATAAAAACTATTGTATCCATTTTGGATTAAAAAATATTGGTTGTTATTACAGTAGATTTAGATTAGTAAGAGTTCCGAAGAGTATCAATTTTACTCACTGTGCTAAATAAAGCGAGTATCCAGCTACCACGTTGGTAAATATTGAGTTGTTGACATTTTTGTGATCTTCATCAGGGCCCATCACATCTGAAAACAAAATATTTGGTGGGTCACTTTTTTTTTTATAATTCTAAACTAGTGCACAACAAACCGCAATCTGGCCTGATGGTAAACAGTGACGCAATCGGTGATGGTAAAACGCGTTACTTTATTAGTCTACGGAAGGAAGATAAAGGAGGACTGAGGGAAGGAAGATGGTCGTTGAGCGAGGTGATGCGATGTTAGACCCAACAACACGACCAACGTTGCTGATCGATCTGGAGAGCCTCCATGACCAAACTCCCGACACAAGAACATTTGGCGCATCGTACCCGGCACACATTGCAACACAACTGCTCAGATCCGTCCTCCGTACGGCTTCACCAGACATCATGCCGGAACACAACGAATCGCTTGCCGGCAAGACTTTGTCTGGTGGGTGGTAACTTCTGCCGGCAGCCGATGTTGTGGCCTACCACCGCGAATAATGAAGAATATGTTGTCAACATCAGGTAGTCTCTTTCTCACACATCATTATCTGCCAAGCTTGTTCCTATGTGAGTCTAACTGGGTGCAGCTGACGACCCGAAACGGGCGACGGCCCATAATGCACAATTGCCATTCAGAACAATGACTTGAAGTGCTTCCCCAGGGATTTTGATATGTAAAGTCACCATTTTGGACGGTATTATTATGATCGATGCGATCGCGTGCCGGGTGCCCTGCCCCCCATCGCCCGCGCATGTATTGCCTACCGCACATGAATCAAGTTACCTCCTTTTGCGAAATAATGTTTATTTTTTAGGAGGAATTCTTTTTAAGTTTAGCCCGGTTTTGTAGGCATCAGTTACCTAACAATATTTTCACGGATCGCACAGAGTTTTCTTTACATACTTATTGTATTATGGTGTACATAACAAAGAGTATTCTATTCACTGATTTCTATAATTACCACTGGATAGGCTGTTCCGTAAGTTTGACAGCTATATTTTTGTGCCTATTTGAAGCGCCACCATTGAGTGTCCACGGAACTAATTTTGACGTATATTGTAAATAGGGACACGGTATCGAATAGAAAGTATCGATACTTTACTCATGAGTAGTATCGATAAAAAAGTATCGTACTCGTAAAAGTATCGGTACAAAAGTATCGATACCTCAAAGTATTGAGTACTTTTCTCAAGCAGGGGTCTACGCCATAGATACGTTAGTAGGGACACGGCATCAAATAGAAAGTACCGATCAAGAGTTATCGATATATTTTGTTCGCTGATGTCGACATCACTAGTTTTAGTACCACGGACACTCGTTACATTCGACAGCGCCAAAATGGTGATTATCAAACGGGCACAAAAACACTTTGACAGTCGCCTGTCCAGTGGTAAATAATAGAGGTCAGTGATTCTATTCTTTTCTTACTTGAAATATCGTACAGGCCGGTTTCGTAGTTGATAACAGCGCGGGACGCCCAGAAGTCTGCGATGTTTGTTACAATGTCACAGCCACCGTGCTGAAATATGATAAGTCATTTCTGTAAGGACCTTTGTACCTACAAACACTTTTACGAAGTCAATCATATATTTATCTAAACAATATGAGTTCAGCGTTTCCTATTTGACTACTCAAAAAAGAAAGGTCCAAAACAAACTCAGAGTTCAGTTTCTTTTAAAGTCCAGATATAATCTTCGTCGATGTCTGATATGGTCTTTCGGGGAAAGAATTACACACTTTGAGAGGCCCCATCTTAAAAGAAATGACAAGTGTAATATGTATGAGTAATGGAAGGTATTATTTGTGATATCTCACATGAATTTGCTTCTGTGAATCATCAAATCCTCTTGCTCTACCTACTGAATGATGGTCTCTTCCTCTTGCTATTCTACCTACTGAATGGTCTCTTTGCACTATCACATAGATGGAGAACTGGATAAATCTTGCTCAGGTGGACCAAAAAAACTGTTTCGTAGGTAATAAATGTAAATATATTATTGACAATACCTTCAACCACTCTTCATCCCTGGTAGTGGCAAGATACTGCCTGATGGCAAAGGAGATACAACCGCTGATGTGCTGCTCGAACATCGCCACGTCCGGGCAGCACGGCTGTGTCACCTCCACCCCAGTATATGCACTCTCCCATGGAAATCTGGAAAGATCCATGACAATGAATACCATATAATTCATCATCTGCCTAGCCTTGTGCCGACAACATTCGGGTTGGCTTCTAGTCTAACTAAATATTCAACTGAATACCAATGTTGTCACGCAGCGCTGCAGTCAATCGCTTAGGCACTGCACCAACCGTGCAGCATTTTACATGGAGCCTATCAAGTCCGACCTCTTCAAGTCACTAAAATTAAGTGGCAGTGGGCCTATGAGACAGTAAGGTTCTGGAGTGGCGGCCACGTACCGGAATACGCAGCGTAGGGAGGCCCCCAACAAGGTGGAGCGATGACCTGGTGAAGGTCGCGGTAAGCAGAAGACACCGGACGGTCACCGTGGAAAGCCTTGGAGGAGGCCTTTATCCAGCAGTGGACTACTTACGTGATCGATACAAATGACAGCTGAGACCAACGACTTAACGCGTTTTCCAAGACGGAGGGGTCTCCGTATGTAAAGATGATCACCTAATCACAGACCAAGCGTGGCAAGTGAAGCAAAGCGTTTGTTATTACTTTGGCAGTGACTTCCTCATGTATCTTCTTCTTCTTCAGCCTATAGAGGCCCACTGCTGGACAAAGCCGTGGAGGGCTTTGTCCAGGCTTTCATTCCATTAAGGGGATTGCCATAATCCCCACGCTTGGCAGGCGAGTTGCGGATTACAGTAATTTGATATTCCACAGGAGAAGCGCTGTTGCCCGCTTCCCTGGTGAGAGTTGCCTCATGTATGCCATAGTCTTATGAGTTTAAAGATTGTTTTCGCCCAACAAACTCAAGGCAAAGAAACTGTAGCAATTGTAATAAGATTACCTGTATCCTTTGTGTCCAGTCCTCTTTGCCAGTTCAGCAGCTACGTACGCCGTGTCTAACCTGTACTGCAGGAGTTTGTTGGCATACTGAGGATACAGTAGTAAGATTGACGGGAACATCCAAGTTTCAGTGTCCCAAAAGTTGTGGCCTGAAATGTTAGACGGGTCTGTTAGAGATATGGAAGCGATTACGAAAAGAGACGTAGTGACACGGTACGTGGTTCTTGTGAGCGTAATAGTGAGTTTGGGATGATGGTTCCAGTGTTTAAGGGAGAGACTACACGAATATCACCACTGGACAGTATTAAAATCATGACGCAATAAATAAAAAGTCCATACCTTCATAATCTTCAAAGGTACCTCCTCTCCCTAGACCCGTGGGACTGAGTCCGTAGTACCGGTCCAAAGGTTGGAAGGATTCCTCCGAGGGCAGGGAGCTAAGGAAGTAGTACCAGATCCCATTCACTATCTTACCCTGAAACACGACATCAAAATTATCAGATCCAGGGAGTTTGGAGAAAAGTTACTGTGTCAAGATACAACTCAATCATTATTCTGGAAGTTTTGATATGTGAAGACAGACCAGAGAGTGAGTGGATGGTCACCCATTCACGAACCAAACGCGTTAAACGTTGCTTAACCTGAGCCATTAAGCCGTGCAGCTGTTATTACTTAGTAACAAAAATGGAATATCTATTAACATTGTTAATCTAACGATTTTGTAAATCATCATCATCATCATCAACCTTTTTATCGTCCCACTGCTGGGCACATGCCTCCTCTCATACAGAGAAGGATTGAGCGTAATCAAGATGTTTTCCTTCACTTTGTAATCAGTCATTGGTATCCAAGATATATGTACTTAGAAAGTAGATATAACTATTTCATAAATAATTGTTGGTAACTACCTAAACACACAAACCAGCTACATTTGTATGTGTCGTGGGTGGCGGTATTTGATTTACTTAGTAGTGGGGCGAACGGAACGCTCTGACGCTATTTTGTGATGGCGGCACATTGACATAGTCGATTTGGAAAGTGGGGATTGACTAACGGTCACTTCGCATTGAGACGCGGGCCAAGGCACTTATCCGGGGCGAAACTGTCGGTTTGCATATTTAAATCGTTATTGCCAAGATTGGAGGATACATTTACACTTTGTGCTTTATTTCAAAACTTCACCTGCCAAATGGAGCCCTTACCATCACACCAAGATGCTGATGACCCTATCGCTCCGCCGTCACTGATGTATTTATATTTATCTATACTAATCTATACTTAATATATAAAGCTGAAGAGTTTGTTTAAACGCCCTAATCTCAGGAACTGCGGGTCCGATTTGAAAAATTCTTGTAGCGCTGGATAGCTTTAGGAATCCAGTAAGGCTTTAGGCTATATAACATCACGCTGCGATCAATAAGAGCGGAGCATATAAAAAAACATATCGAAACCTACGCGGGTGCAACCGCGGGGCGCAGCTAGTGTGTTTAAAATGTTATATTTATTCGCACTTCTCAAACAAAGCAACATACATTCATTCACTCACCAGCTCCAAATTCCCTTCAATATCGATGCCGCCCTGCTGGTACAGCTGCTGCCATTCTTCCACGTGTTTCCGGAACAACTCCTCGCCGTCCTCCTGCAATACTATGGAAGCGTGTAACTTTACCATATGTGGACACCGGCTCTTAAATCCAAAGAATGGAAACATGTTTAAAGAAGCTTGGAGCAAATTCAAGGTTGGAAAAGGTGAGTCTTATATGGCACAGAATCTGCGCCCCAAGATTTCCCGCATAAGTTTTGATTCCGTGGAAATATTAGTATAAGAGTCCTGGTTATATACTATCTGTTTGACAAACATTCAAATCCGTCAAGTAGTTCTTGCAACAAAGAGTACTACATATACATTCATGTCTAACCGCTCATACAGGATAAAATTTTATCCAGTGCGCAAACTTTGTCAACTTATAGCTAAATAAGTTTTATAGATAAATATTATTACTTTGGTATGTTTTAGTACAAAAAAAAATTGTTATTGATAACGAAAGATGTTTATTATGAAATCGATGTTATGGTCACCGCACGTGGTCTCATTCATGTTCGGCGGAGTGGGGACGGCGGGAACATCACAGGACCCCCGCGCGCCTGCGCCGCCCGCATGTTCACTACGCGGCCATATGCTAATACTACGTTATTGATATGAATAATTGGTGTCTCTCATTTGCTGATTTTAAGGCGGACAAAATCATGATTTTTTATTTTAAACTAATAATGCAGATTTGTTCTGTTATTGATTCTGAGCCACCCATTTGTTTATGCGCATTTGAAAAAAAGTTTCCTGTATAAAATTTCGCGGACTGGAAGCGGGATGTTAGTGGGATATATAAATATATATCTATATACCGTAAACTTGTAGTCACCTTACAGCGACAGCCCACTTCATCTATTGAATGACTACTAAATATTACTAAGAAGACTTATATTACTTAAGAAACAGATATTCGAAAATATAAAAAAAATTAAATGTTATGCATTATTACTGTATGCGAGAGCAGTCCGAGTCTTGCAGTCCAAGGGCACGCGGAATGGAGCAGCGACATCTTTGGAGTTCACTCACCCTAGCTCAAAAGTTTTTTTTTTCACTCTTGTTTAGGATGAATAATACAATCACCAGCAATCATAGATAATATCATAAATTGTGTCGTTATTGCAACCTCGATTTCCTGGGCGTCTTATCAATTGTCGCTCTACTAACACGTTTACGAATACCATGACAGCCGCATGAGCTCAACTGTCACTAATGAGACGCAATTGCTTTTCTATTATTATCGATCTTAGTAAGCTCGCCTTATAGACAAGGGATACAATATCACACCTTCATTCCCTGAGGGAAGTTAGCCTGAGATGTATCTATAATCAAGCGGGCATATATCTTGAGAATTGAAAAATTCCATATGGAAAAACCTAATAACAATTTTCCCGTCCCGAGAATCGAACTCAGGACCTCTTACTCAGAAATAGCGTTTGCGATTTTTTACACCAACGACCCCATGAGAATCATCCAACAATTTTGATGCGAAAATCTAAACTGCCTATCTTCTCCAAAACCACTAAACAGGTAACATTAAAAAAATGAATTATGTCACAAATAACCTTTGACTAGCTCCTGCCTCGCGATCGTTTTGTTCTTGTCAGTTGTCATTGTGAACGTGAAGACCCTGGATCCGTGTTGAGGGACCACCAGATGATCAGGAACCGACGTCCAGTAAGCGCACACATCTATCGGTAATGGCTGGTAATACAAGTCTTCCGATTCCTTCGTCTGCCCACATGTGCTCCAAACAGTTCTGCCATCAATAATTTCTGGAACAGGTTCTTGAAAGGCAATATCTTTGGAGTCTTCTCCAGGCATCAGTTTGATTGCGATCCAGATTTCTTGGTTGATGAAGTTGGGATCTGGAATAATTCATATAACGAATTTGTTTTTTGTTGAACATGCATATTTGTATTCACCATTTTCCCAAAAAAAAAGTGATACACACATGCATACATAAACATGGATTTGAAATCCCATAATTTTTCCACTGTTAGGACATAGGCCTCCTCTTGCTGAGTTGGAGTGGATCATCATATACCACTCAAACTCTGAGGGTTGGAGATGTCACATGTTTTTTAACTATTGGTTTGGACATTACACAGTGTGGAGGCATAGAAACCAGGGATTACAGTTCACTCAGTCTCCATAGAAAAAGGGAGGTACTCCGGCCAGACGAGTGTTATGCCTGGCGGGCACTTGCCCAACGGTTTTTTTTTTTTATATATATATTATAAACTAGCGCTTGACCGCAATCCTGCCTGATGGTAAGCAGTGACGCAATCGTTGATGGTAAAGCGCACTAGTTTATTAAGAGCCTATTCACTCTAGCCTTGAAGACACTCAAATTGTAGTCCGACGGAAACACCGCCGCTGGCAAATTGTTCCAGTCCCTCGATGTACGCGGTATAAAGGAGGAGGCGAAACGCTTCGTCCGGATCGTAGAGGTGTTAACAACGTAAGGGTGGAAACCAGCCGTACGACGGGTCGTCCGCTGGTGGAACGGAGATGGGGGAATTAAATCATGCAATTCCATCGCACACTCCCCGAAATGCATCCTATAGAACACCGAAAGGCTGGGTACTCTACGCCTGTGCTCTAGGCTTTAGGGTTGATGTAGAGAAGTTATATGTAAGCTAGTTTGACGGTAAACTCTGCTTGCGAGTTGTAGAATTCTTGTGACGTCAGTATGACGCATTTTTCCCATGTGGCGGTTAACACATAGCGCATAAAGCTACAACAGTTTGCTCACGATGCTTCCATTCGACATTTTAAGAGCAGTTATCATGAATTAAGTGCTTGTCTAAGTGAGAACCTATGATGTTCAACTCAAGTCGAGCCCATTACCACCTGGACACCACGACTCTTTGGTCATAGGCCCTGCTGATCGATTCTATAAAGAATTCACCGTAAAAAGATAGGTCATCATCATCATCGATCATTATCACTAAAAAGTGATTAAAAACCCTACCATTGGTTAAAATGACAACTCACTACACATTAACTTTACCTAAGTTTATACTATTCTTCTTCTTCTCGGCCTAGTGAGGTCCACTACTGAACAAAGGCCTCCCCCAAGATTTTCTTTCCATTGGGGAGCATTGCCATAATCCCGACTCTTGGCAGGCATGATGTCTGGTGAAGCCGTACGGAGGACGTGTCTGAGCAGTTGTGTTGCGATGTATGTGCCGGGTACGATGCGCGATATGTTGTTGTGTCGGGAGTTTGGTTGTGGAGGGCCTCCAGATCATTATGCCTCTGGCGCAGCATCGTTGGTCGTGTTGTTGGGTTTAACATTGCATCACCGCGCTCAACTGCCGTCTTTCTTCCTATTTACTCAGTTCTTTTGAGTGAGTAGGCTTAATAAACTAGCGCGCTTTACCATCAACGATTGCATCACTGCTTACCATCAGACGGGATTGCAGTCAAGCGCTAGTTTGTAATTTATATAAAAAAAAGGCGGGTTGAGAATCACAATAATTTTTTATTCCACAGGAAAAGCACTGTTGCCCGCTTCCCTGGTGAGAGTTCCCTTACTCGCCTCTTACGACACCCACGGGGTGTATGGGTTGGTACTATTCTATGCCCGGTACCACACGGGCTTTTCACTGTTAGATGTTACCAAATCACACTGCATGGTATTATGACATTTTATGCTACAAAAAAGAAGAGAACCAAGATATGTACCGTAATGCGTCTTAGACTCCACTTGAATCTGATTCACAATAGCTCTCGTGTAAAATCTATGCGCGTAGATACGCTGCGTTACCACTGACCGCTCTCTGTCTACCCTCACTTTGAAAACTCCTTCCTTAGTATCTAGGCTGTATACCGGGCTATATGGGGCGTGGGTCAGGGTCGAATTGAGCCTGATGTTGGCCCAGGCTGGGATCCTGGCGCGGTGGCTGTATCCGGCCTGGCCATTGTACAGACCATTCATATACACTGTGTCGCTGAAGATGTTGGTGGCTATGTGGCCGTTGCCGATTGAGGGCATGAATTTGTCGTTTGATGGTAGGCTGGAATATGTAAAAGCGATTCAGATAAATCTAATCTAATATTAAGACAATTTCATTAAAAAAAAAAACAAAATTACGTTTTGTTATCCTACCTACACTGGCCTGCAAAACTAAGCACATACTACACTTTAAAAATATATTGTTTTCTGATATATAGAAGATGAACTTGATGGACTTGCCTTACAATGCATTTAAAGCACAAATCAAATCCAAGCTTTGTTCAAAGGCATATTATTCCGTAAATGATTATTTAAATGATAAGAAAAGCTGGTCGCTCTGATTAACTCAGGACAATGTTTGTGTTCTTTCTCCGGAATCAGCCATAGATGATATACTATAACTGAATCAGCTTACTGACACGTTATATGAGTTCATATAATTCACTTTTTTTACAATACATAAATATGTAAGCTGTCACGCCCTTTATGCCAGGGTCTTTTATTGTAGTAATAAGTTTTTAGTTATTCACATTTTCCTGTTTTGCTTTGATGGTACTTTGGCGTGGTAGCTGGCATATGGTCAATAATTTCATTGTTATTGTATTTTCTTGCCTTCATCTCTATACATAGTATTGTATAAAGTCATGTGTATTTTTTAAATGAACAGACAGCTGTGCTGCTGGGGAGTTTCTTCCGCCACTTCTTCTTCCCAGTGAAAGCATTATGAAGTGTCGATAGGTGGGCGTTTTGGGGGACTGTCATATGTAATATTGACGTTCAAAAAGTGCTGACTCTCAGCCTAATAAACTAGACTTTTGATTTTGAACAATGAAATAGGTTTTTTATAGATTTTCTTTTTTCATATTTTTTAAACTAGTGAACTGTACATTGCACGAGCAATGTGCCTTGCCCATACTTAACTATAATTTTAGTCTTTTTCTTCAGCCTATAGATGTCCACTGCTGGACAAAGGCCTCCCCCAAGGCTTTCCACGCTGACCGGTCTTGTGCTGCCCGCATCCATCGGCTTCCCGCGACCTTCACCAGGTCATCGGTCCACCTTGTTGGGGGTCTCCCTACGCTGCGTCTTCCAGTACGTGGCCGCCACTCCAGAACCTTGCTGCCCCATCGGCCATCGGTTCTACGAGCAATGTGCCCTGCCCACTGCCACTTAATTTTAGCGAATTGAGGAGCTATGTCGGTGACTTTGGTTTTTCTGCGGATCTCTTCATTTCTGATTCGATCACACAGAGAAACTCCGAGCATTGCTCTTTCCATCGCCCTTTGTTTGACTCTGAGCCTTCGTATGAGGCCCATTGTGAGCGACAACGTTTCAGTTCCGTAAGTCATCACTGGCAACACACACTGGTCTTTTATTGCCAACTTTAGTCTTGAGAAACTATGGTGGTGGATTTCCGCACCCAGTCCCTCCAGCATACCATTGTGCGTACACGGGTGGGTTATAGTCAGCCTATCACATCCCAGGCGTACTCAAACGGGTTGAGATTAGGACATCTTGATAGCCAAGCCATCAGCCATCACCCTGATACCCTCTTGCACGACCAGCACTCTATTATTGCGTAACACACTATTAGGTACTATTCGTTGAAATTATTTCGCAGCATATTGTTAAATCCATTGCTAGATGTGTTCGAAAATGTGTCTTCTCAACAATGTAAATAACGCAAAAAATGTTGTTGAACTGTCAAAATGAAATTCATATGTTACTTACTGAGACTATGTTACGTATTTAGCCTGCAGGCATTATCATGCTTGCCATTGCTAAATAAGAGTTGAGAATCCCTTTGACTTGTCCAAAGAGTACCTACAACATTGTATATCTTTCCACAGTCAGTGTACTATTTTTTATGACCACTACGTAACTCTCTGCAATTTGGTCAAAGAGTGTACTTATGTATATAACATGGTTTGATTTTGATTATAAAATTTGAAACCGATTATTGTGGTTTATTGAAGTTTTTTTCAGTCATTCCTTAAAAGAGGTTCTTTACCATGAAGTTTTTATGTGTAAAATGAAATTCTTTCGAGTCCTTTCTATTTCGAAAGTACCTATATCTTGTGTACCTACTTAAAAAGTTACTCCAATGTTACAAGTTACCTGCTTAGTTTTGTAGGCCAGTGTATTTTCGACGTGTAAGTAGATATTATTATTTTTTTTAAAGGCTATATTGTTCAATGTATAAAAAAACACTAAATTAAAGCCTAAATTGGTTTCACTTTTTTAAACACTCAACATGGCGCCTATACAATAATAATTCATTGGTAACAGTTAACAGTTAGTGTTTTAAAAGAACTCCTACAGGCGCTTGATAAAGTAGCAGCAACTGTATTGATGATTATAAAATATTGCTTACACAAATATAACAGGCGTTTGTAAGGTAAGTTGCATTGATAAAAACGCTGAGATAATTCCGGTATTTTTATTAACTTGCATAAGATGCTCATTGCAAAGTATTGTAGGTATTGCTTATATTTAAAGACACATTAATATTCAGCGTTTAGTTTACTTGTGAATGATCTAGGATTTACTTCATTTAATTAACGAAGGATGACTACAGATATATACATAACCTACCACCTGCTATATTATTATCTACAGACCTTGGTATAAACTATGTAGTAAGTGAAACTCAATAACTAGACTGACTCAGAAAGTGACGCATAAAAAGGCATTGTAATTAATAAATACCGACTCACGTATGTGTCGAGAAAATGTGACTTGCCGGACTGATGTCCTCAGTCTCCTCCAACCCAGCTTCTTCGGTAGCGTTACTGCCGCCCTTGGTGGTCAAGACGATCGCTACCACCGCCGCCACCGACAGCAACCCCAACATCGCAGCCACCTGCTTGTTGTGCAACAAAAACTTCCACATCCACGCAACAGTTTAAAACCTTTTAACTGACAAGGCTGAATAGCTTAACACTTTTGCAAAAAAAAATTAAAACGTCTAATTTTAAAAAGGAATTATAGAATCCAACTATTTAAATAACTGTCAACTTTTTGAAAAAGTTTATGGAATAGTTAATATAAAGTGCAGATGTTGGTTTGCGCGGGAGACTCCCGTGCGCTCCGGTCAACGACAATGAGTAGATTACGCGACCTACGACCTAACATAACACACATTATAGTTCTATTAGCAGAGATAATATTAATTAGGGTCATCTCTTTGTTTGAAATCATTGTAACTACTATTTTATCTGGCATTATATTCAACATGCAAAATTGAAATGGTTTTGCGCATCTGGTTTTCCTGTTCACCATAAATATAAATTATTATTGTTCGAGATTTACGTAACATTTGAACAAATATTCATAACTTTAACATTCATTTCCGTACCTACTCATATTTTATGAGTAAAAAAAAAAAAAAAAACAAAAAAAAATTGGGATTCCAAAACCAAAATTTTATTCCTGCCAACCCTAAACATAGACCGGCCGGTCACTTAAGACTAACTCAATTGTCTCTTCCTTATTACTGAACTAGATCCTCGGCTTAGCATATGTCATCTTAAGATTGGATTAATTGTCCTAAATGTAGATTAAATAATGAAAATTAGGTCCTGTGGACTTTAGCTATTATTTAGGTACATATTTATAACACACCATGAATTTAATATCGCTTCCTCGACAGAAGGTGAACATGGTAGTATTTTATTATTTATTTTTTTAAATACTTATATAAATTATAAACTAGCGCTTGAACTCACTCGCGCCTGATGGTAAGCAGTGATATAATCGTTGATGGTAAAGCGCGCTAGTTTACTAAGAGCCTATTCACTCTAACCTTGAACACACTCAAATTATAGTCCGACGGAAACACCGCCGCCGGTAAGTTGTTCCAGTCCTTCGATGTACGCGGTATAAAAGAGGAAGCGAAACACTACGTCCGGAACGTAGTGGTATTAACAAAGGTGGAAACTCGCCGTGCGATGGGTTGTCCGATAGTGGAACGGAGATGGGGGAATTAAATCATGCAATTCCCTTGCACACTCGCCAAAAGGCATCCTATAGAACACCAAAAGGCTGGCTATTCTACGCCAGTGCTCCAGGCTTTGGAGATAGTTTTGAGTTAAAAATGGGTCGCAAAAGGCCTCTTCATACGCCTCTCAACTGAATCCAAAGTAGCCAGGTGACATTTCGCAGCACCAGCCCAAATGTGGTGATGACAAGAGTTCAGTTTGAAAACCAGTGACAGGAATCAGTTGTCTGGTATTTACAACTACCTATGTAATCATAGGCCACTACACTTTTATTTAGCTTGATATTTTTATTAATTTCTAAGCCTTGCAAGGTAAAACATAGCGACACAATACAAACTTTATACAAGTAGGTACCACTATTACCTATATTCAACAAATTAAATATTTTTTAACACCCTTGCTCGTAAAGCTGATGTAATTCCTCCGGTTTTAAATATGTAAAGCGGGCCATAACAAACGCGTGTGTTATCAAAGCAAATAGTTAAGTTATAGTCCATACAAATTCCATAACAGCATTATTTTCCATTTCAAGTAAATATGGAACTGATCGCCGCCGCACGACTCGCGCTGCGCGCTGTTCCATATTTGAAATGGCAAATAATAATACTAATGGCGGGAAAGCAACAGTGTGCATTCACAGATTGAGTTTATTTAAAATGAACAAAATATAAAATACTTTTTTTTCTGTTTCCTCGCAAGTGTGTTAAAAAACGTCGTACGATATACGTGCGTATTGGTTATAACATGCTCGGCTCAATAACACCCTCGCCTTCGGCTCGGGCTGAAATTCCACCTCGCATGTTATATTATTATATTTATATTATGTACTATTAACTTCGGGCCTATTTTGTTTTATGAGACATACAATACTAATTTATAGTACATTACGATATTAGTGCGTAATGATGGTTATAACATGCGAGGCGGAATTTCAGCCCGAGCCGAAGGCGAGGGTGTAATTGAGCCGAGCATGTTATAACCAATACGCACGTATATCGTACGACGTTTTTTAACACACTTGCGAGGAAACAGAAAAAAAGTATTTTATATTTTGTTCATTTTAAATAAACTCAATCTGTGAATGCACACTGTTGCTTTCCCGCCATTAGTATTATTATTTGCCATTTCAAATATGGAACAGCGCGCAGCGCGAGTCGTGCGGCGGCGATCAGTTCCATATTTACTTGAAATGGAAATTAATGCTGTTATGGAATTTGTATGGACTATAACTTAACTATTTGCTTTGATAACACACGCGTTTGTTATGGCCTGCTTTACATATTTAAAACCGTGAATTACATCAGCTTTACGAGCAAGGGTGTAAAAATATTTATGACTTATGATAATGGCGCCGATTATTCACAAACTAAACTAATTTTAAGTTATGCATCTTTTTCTTTGTTATTTCATTAGAAAAGGATAGAAGATAATATTTTAATCCTGTCAAATTAAGGTACCCATAGGCAGTTTAGACGCGATTATAAACATGGCGACCAAAAATACGTCAACTTGCGTCAGAAGCGGATAATTTGACAGGTCTAAAGTAACATTTTATCTTATGTCCTTTTCTTAATGAAATAGACAGAAATAGATGCACAGAACTTAAATTTAATTTAGTTTGTGACTAAGGTCATTGGGGACAATGCCTTGCAATAAAAACATAGCAATACAACACAAACTTTTATACAAGTACTATAATTACAATTCAACCAATTAAATATTTTAACTTGGGCCTATTTTGCTCCATGAGACATTAATGCTATTCTTTAATTATCTGTAAGATTTTCGTTATTGTGTGCCTTGCTTAAACTGGTTTAAATATAGGTACTTATTTTATTTCATTTTACGATAATAGAAAAACTATGAAATTTTCTATGCTTAGTTTCGGTACAACCCTATCCTATTTTTGGCAAATGTGTTGTAAACATTTTTATCTCAAATTTCACGACTCCCACCAGGAAACCTGCAGATGACACCAGACTTAGGCTAATTATACATTCCATTTATATCATCATCATTCTCCTGCCCTTATCCCAATTTATGTGGGGTCGGCGCAACATGTCTATTTCTTCCATACATCCCTATCAGAAGCCATCTCGGCAGTCACCCCCTTCTTAGCCATATCATCCTTCACACATTCCATCCATCGTTTCTTTGGTCTTCCGCTACGCTTATAGCCATCAACATTCATAATTAAAACTCTCCTCACGACATTCTCCTCATTTCTCCGTAACACATGCCCGTATCATGACAACCGATTTCCACACAACTTTTCAGCTACCGGTGCCACTTTCAGACTTCCTCTAAGTACCATAATTACAATTCAACAAATTAAATATTTTAACTTGGGCCTATTTTGCTCCATGAGACATTAATGCTATTCTTTAATTATCTGTAAGATTTTCGTTATTGTGTGCCTTGCTTAAACTGGTTTAAATATAGGTACTTATTTTATTTCATTTTACGATAATAGAAAAGCTATGAAATTTTCTATGCTTAGTTTCGGTACAACCCTATCCTATTTTTGGCACATGTGTTGTAAACATTTTTATCTCAAATTTCACCACTCCCACCAGCAAACCTGCAGATGACACCAGACTTAGGCTAATTATACATTCCATTTATATATGAAAAGTAAATAATATAAATAAATAACATTTTTGATATGAAATCAGATCTTAACGATCCCATACAATAACTAAACAAGCGTTGTTTTTAATTACATTATCATAAATGTCATTCATAGAGCGATGCTTGATTGTCCGATTGCCGTCGCTTGCGCGCGCGCAGCAGACCGTGTACCCTCTAGTCACGCTCTGCTACTTCCGATGAACTGGTAAACACTTTTGGAACCGATTCGCTTGTTACCACTAGGCACAGGTGCTATAGATCAATTGACTTGGTATTGGGGTTCATTCACAGTGGTTGAGCAATTTTTGTATTGTGTTGTAATTTGACAGGTGATCGATTTATGGAAAGGTGTGATATAATTGGGGCTAGTCGTTAACAAGGCTGAGTATGACTTAGCTAGTTAGAACAAACTGTGAAGGTATTGGGAAATGATTATATAAGTACTGCTGTGATGGAATTGAAAGGGGACTATAGATGAACAATGAAATTCCTTCGTTAGATAATATGGGATATTTTTTGTATGACTGTCGTTGACACCACTACCTACGTCTGGGATATCGAGGGACTAGAACAAATGCCAGCAGCGGTGTTTCCATCTGACTACAATTTAAGTGTCTTCAAGGCTGAAGTGAATAGGCTCTTAATAAACTAGCGCGCTTTACCATCAATGATTACATCACTGCTTACCATCAGGTGGGATCGCCGGCAAGCACTAGTTGATAAAAAAAAAAATCAGGACACATTGCCCTCAATACTGCTCAGCCCATTTTAGCTAATAAGAGGCGCAATTCGAAGACATATACACAGCACACTAATAATAACTAAGGCATGAGAAGAGAAAGATTACCTTAATATATTTCTCGTCCTTCACAAAGTGTGTCCTATTTACAGGCGCGACTCGTCCAGACTTGCGTCTATCTTCACAGATACCCGGTCAGTGAGACTCCGGCGCAATGATCGGTAGCCTGTAATTATCGGAATTGACAACAGTACGGTAAACATGCTGTTTTAAGCACGTTCACTTCAATTAACAACCGGCTGGTTTGCCAAGTGTCTAAGGAAACGTGCCATTTGGATAAAAACTACATTTCCTCTAGTAGAACTTGAACTAACTGTTGGTTACGTCGTTTTTTGGTGGGATTGTTACAAAATGAACTCAAACTTCTAATCCTCGTTTCAAACAACATCTTCATCTTCAAGCACTGACTCAAAAGTCAGATCTAGAACAAATTTCGGTCATGTATTGTGAAAATCTCTGTTAGTTTCAGCACTTTGACTTCAACTCTGTTATTAGTGTGGTTTTAATCTGATATATGCAAAAACATTCCAGTACCATCTAACGATTTATGAACCAATCATTCTTGACAACAAGATTCTTACCAATAAATCATACGTTAGTTATGACTTCCGGTGGCGAAACGTGGATACTGACAGTCGGCCTGGTCTGCAAACTCAAGGTCAGACTCAGAGTATCTTTGAAGGATAAAATCATAAATTAAATTATGTGACTAAAAAACTGCAGTTACCGCCTTAGCTAACAGAGTAAGCAGGCTGAAGTCGCAGTTGGCTTGATATGTTTGAGGTAGGAACAATGGCAATTGGAGTAGACTAGCTCTTTTCTGGAGGGGAAATCATCAAATGAGCTCTCCCTCTCTAGACGGATAGACAAGTGTGTCAAACTTTTACTAACTAAAACCCACCCGTTTTCCTATATTTGCCTGTGCGCCATTGGCCATGGTAAAGAGTAAACGAGACCTTTTTTTTTGTTGGGATGGGAAATCATCAAATGACTTCTCCCGCTCTGGGCGGAGCGGAAGGGCGTGTCAGACTTTTAGTGACTAAAACCCACCTGTGTTTCTTCACTTGCCTGTGCGACGGCCAGGGCCACGATTTCTTTTTTAACCAACCCACAACCTTGATCGACGAGCCATCGGTCTTTGTGGACCCCATCACGTTGTGCTGACTACACTTGAGGCACGCGTGAAACACAACGCGCCGTCGACTCGGGCCTGGTCCTTACCGGGCGGTGAGTTCTTACCGGGCTAAACGAGCCCTAGGGTCGAGACCGCGTCGACAAGCGTAGGATGGAATGCCCCCTCCCCTGGATAGACCAATGACCATAAAAAGGCTAGGAAGACTTGGTGCCGAGGAAAAGAACGGGGTACTGTGACACTGCCTGGAAGTGAACTATGTCCAGCAGTGAACTGTAAAAGATTGAGTTGATAAATCGAGAACAGATAATGGTTTTAGTTTAAATGCCCTTGTAAATATTATCAAACTCATCATGACAAAGTGGTCATCATGGGGACACTTAGTCATGTTACGTAGAATTCCAACAAAACAACAAGAATCCATTGTTGTTTTGTCACCGACTGATCGCATCAACGTATTTGGAAATTTTTTTTTTTATCTTCTTAGAATTGTAGAGTAACAATGTTTTGTCAAGTGTATCGAAGGTATCTGTTAAATTTAATTAATTTTGCAAAAAAAAAATAGTATATCACGGGTTTTTATGTAGGTAGTTCTATGAAATACCTTCCGTTGTTAGCGACACGTCGCCTGAGACATACAAATAAATAGAAATCTATAATATCTCTGCGACATGCCGCCTGCTGTTGTCGGCTACGGATTTGTACATTTAGTATTATCGCCAATCATCATCATCATCTCAGCGTTAATCCCAGTCGCAACCGCAGCTTTTTCAGCTTTGGAGTCTGGGGTCCGCTTTACCAGTCTAACTGCTGATTTTGCCTAAACTTCGATATTTTCCGTGAAGCGACTGCCGTCTGATCTCCACAACCCGAAGGCGATATCTAAGCATTGCAGTTAGACCAATTGTTAGACTTTTGAGGGCTCCAACAACCCGTTACGACTGCCACTAGATGTTCGTATGGCAACTGGGACCAACGGCTTAACGTGCTTTCCGAGGCACGACCAGACCAGTGCAAATATTCATATTCATGCATAAAAATATTTGCACTGCGCGGGGATGGAACCCGCGCAGTGGCGTGGTCCCGCAACGGCCGCGTTCGCTACAGCTACGCCACGGAGGAGTCCTTACAACCGTATATCAACGTTCATCTTGTTAATGAAAAATATTATTCTATGTATCTTTATATCTCAGTCAGTCGTTAATTTTTATTAATAATGTTGTATTAATTTTTAGTTAATATTGGTGCTTGAGGGCCTAAGACTAGAACGTCATTAACGGACTTTGATGCGATTCGGGCAACATAGCTTCAAAAGAAACGTGAACTTATATACGCGTATACGGCGACAGAGCTGTGCCATAGTGCTGACGTGTCATTAACAAACTTCCTTCACAATTCATACATCACTAACGACCGTGTAGAAAAAAGTGTGTGTACAAAGGGTCTAGCACATTTACCAAAAGCCTAATGATTATTACCCTAATAGCACACAGGTGTCCAGTACAAAACTTTCCGTCCAACCTGCTTGAATTAATAACCTGAGTCGTGAGATATGATTGGCCCAAGATCCAGTGTCATTACCGCGGCGCAAGCAGCGGAGCGTAGCGCCCTCCGCTCCGCTCCGGTTGTCAGGACATCCACCTCGGAACCAAGACACCATTCAGTGATTCTTATGAGATACCATGCTATAAAGCAGGCAGTTGCATGGGGTCTGCAGAGTAATTGTTTAACCCACGTAAACTGGAAATCAATGACAATCCATACTAATATTATAAATGCGAAAGTAACTCTGTCTGTCTGTCTGTCTGTCTGTCTGTCTGTTACGCTTTCCCGCTTAAACCTCTCAACCGATTTTGATGAAATTTGGCACAGACAATCTTTAGATCCTGAGAAAGAACATAGGCTACCTTTTATCCCGGAAAAAATTGATGTTCCCGAGGGAAATCTAAAAAGCGCGATATAACCGAACTCCACGCGGGCCAGCCGCGGGCGGAAAGCTAGTGTTATATAATTCTGACATCCACTGCTTCATAAGTCTCAAAAATTTGTTTTCTCTAACAAGCAAATAGCGCTTAGTGCTGCGCACAAACGGAGTGCAACCGTGACGATTTCCACACAGAGAAAAAATGATGTCTTTAGGTATTTGGAACATAACACATTGTTGCAGCGTTCTTAAATGTAAATTACAGAGCACTTACCGCAGTCACTCAAAGTGAAATACGAACTTTGTGAAAGTTATGGTTGCTTAGATGGTCAATTTTACTTTTGCTTACTCACCTCTCTTGCTCTAGCCACCTTATCTAAATTCTGAAACACCCTACTAATCGTATCTTTGATATAATCTTAGTAGAGTCAATAAAATACCAACTCTCAAGTAAAAATGTTCGGGGTGGTAGGCCATAACATCGGCTGTCGGCAGAACTACCACCCACCAGACAAAGTCTTGCCTCCAAGCGATTCGTCGTGTTCCGGCATGATGTCTGGCGACGCCGTACGGAGGACGGGTCTGAGCAGTTGTGTTGCGATGTGTGCCGGGTACGATGCGCTAAATGTTGTTGTGTCGGGAGTTTGGTCGTGGAGGGTGTCCAGATCAATCTCCCTCTGGCAGAACATCGTTGGTTGTGTTGTTGAGTTTAACATTGCATCACCTCGCTCAATTGCCGTATTTCTTCCTACTCACTTAGTTTTCTTGAGTCAATAGGCTGAATAAACTAGCGCGTTTTACTATCAACGATTGCATCTCGGCTTATCATCAGGCGGGATTGCGGTCAAGTACTCATCATCATCATCATCAACCTTTTATAGTTCCACTGCTGGGAACAGGTTTCCTCTTATACAGAGAAGGATTGAGCGTAATCACCACGCTTGCTCAATGCGGGTTGGCGATTTCAGACTTAAAGTCCAGGTTTCCTCAAGATGTTTTCCTTCACCTTCAGTCATCCAAGCATGGGCGTAGCCACACTGGGGCAAGCTGGGGCACTTGCCCCACCCTGGCTCTGATCTATAAAGTGCCTAATTATACAAAAAAGAAAAATAACTAAATTCACATAAACCGGGAGAGAGGGGGGTGGATAGGTTGACTGCCGCCCCACCCTGAACTCAAGGCTGGCTACGCCCATGCATCCAAGGTCAAGTACTAGTTTATATTTATTAAAAAAAAACTTTGCGCGAAAAATTGCTATGTGCGAAATTTCACTTTTCACTATCATCATCAATCTACAACAACCCACTCCTGGACATGAGCCTCTCATGCAGCTGCTACCTGTACCCTGTGAAGATCGTCATTCCACCTAAATCTCTTGCTGTTCACAATAAATCGTAGTTAAAAGAGCTTTTTTTTTTAATAATTATAAACTAGTGCTTGACTGCAATCCCGCCTGATGGTAAGCAGTGAAGCAATCGTTGGTGGCGCACTTAAAAAACTTAGGAATAGGAAGGATGACGGCAGTTGAGCGAGGTGATGCAATGTTAAACCCAAGCCCAACACGACCAAACAATGCTGCGCTAAAGGGAGATTGATTTGGAGACTCCCCACGACCAAACTCCCGCCACAACAACATTTGACGCATCGTACCCGCCACACATCGCAACACAACTAACTGCTCAGACCAGCCCTCCGTACGGCTTCACCAGACACCATGCCGGAACACGACGAATCGCTTGGCGGCAGGACTTTGTCTGGTGGGTGGTAACTTCTGCCGGCAGCCGATGTTATGGCCTACCACCGAGGAAAAACTAACTAAGGAACTATTGTGATTGTAACTTTGACTTAACCTGCACCCTAATTGGGTAATATCAATTTGAAGCATATTGCTGACCTGTTGCTGCATATGTACGAAAAATATGTTTGCCCAAGAACGTAAAAAACGCAATGAATGTAAATGATCTTTGAAACTGAAATCCACTGCTGTAATTCAATTGCAAACCGAATACTTGGTTGGTAGTTGGTACAGAACTGTATTATATCCACCAAGCACAGAAGTACATAGGTAGTCGTCAGCATAATATTCCCCTATCTTTACAATACAAATAAGTATTGGGTAAATGACCGCTTTATAATTGCAATCATGTATAATTAATTGACGAGCTGTATACAATTAAACATACGAGTATAACTATCGTACGAGTTTTTATTTATCAGTAACGCGTACTGGACTTAATTAAAAGATTTCTGGGATTTCCGGTAATAAAAACTTCAAATTAATACACCAATACATCTTACAATGTTTCCACTTCTTCGTAGTTGTGTATTATATTTGTTTACAAGTATGTATGTTTTGTGTATTAGTATATGTTTTTTTTTTAATGTATTACTAGCTGTCCGCCCGCGGCTTCGCCCGCGTGGAGTTCGGTTATATCGCGCTTTTTATATTTTCCTCGGGAACATCAAATTTTTCCGGGATAATAGCCTATGTTCTTCCTCAGCGTCTAAAGATTGTCTGTGCCAAATTTCATCAAAATCGATTGAGAAGTTTAAGCGGGAAAGAGTAACAGACAGACAGACAGACAGACAGAGTTACTTTCGCATTTATAATATTAGTATGGATAAACCAGCGCTTGACCGTAATCCCGCCTGATGGTAAGCAGTGATGCGATCGTTGTTCGTATTCTTTTCTTTTTAATAAAAACGTTGCCCCACATTAGAATCTTCTCCTGTATCGTGGGTGTGTTTATAAACATTTAAACTTACATACACAAACAGCCAGACCCTTTACTGCCTTTTAATTTTTCACAGGCCATCTACATCTCTGTATTTAGGTAATTTCATTTTGCAGGGATGCTCTATATCATTTTTCTGTTGTGTTTCCTCTTGCCTTTTTATAAATGGTTAAATAAATAAAAATAAATGGCTAGATGTATTAAGATTGTAATCTTTTATTTAATGGTAAATGATTATTAACCAAGTTTTTAACAGAATTTGTTCAAAACAGAGAAGAGTAGGATAGCACGGGAAGAAAATGATTTCTTGATGGGTGAGATAAATGTAAAGGCTCCACGTCTGTTGCTGATGAGCTAGAAAACAAAGGCTTAAATTCCATTACTCTTCCAACACAGGATCTCCCAGGAATGGTCTCGGAACTTGCACTCGAGATTAAAACTCTCTTGAAAAGGGTTTTAGGAAACATACTCAATCTCTTTTTTGCTTTGGTTTACTATATGCTTAAAAATGCAAAAAGGGGATAATACCCCTTTTTCTCAAAATTACTGATTATAATTTAATATATTAGGAGATAATAAATCTTGGGATTGAGCTACTCGCTCTGCTAAGCAATGCTATTAAGCAATATGCTACAATTATGACATTTCAATCACTGTTTTTGTTAAATCACGTAATTTATTGTAAACATTTTCATTTCTATTTTAATTTCTATTTCTATATTAATGTCTGTACTTGAAAAAGGACGTTGATCCCTGAGTATGTTTCGGTTTTTACTTCCCAGAGGTAGTCAGTTAGGAAGTCCCATCCAGTTTTAAAAAAATTGTCGTGTAAAAGTGATCAGTGATCCTACTTGCAAAAATAAACGATTTCATTTCTTAGTGATGGCAATTTTGTGTGGATGTTACGCATATTATCCCCTAACTTTTTTGTGTTCTTTTCCTGCGCTATGGCTACATTTTTAGGCTCTGAAGACGGGATGAGGTATAGGACACCGTTTGCACACAGCCCCACACCTACATCTTGGTACTGTCGAGATAACCAAGTTTATTCGCGCATTCGATGACAAGAATAAGCCTTATTTAAAATACGTTATTAAAATTGCCGATGTTAAAACACAAGGCTGAAGATTCTAAATTAAATGCACTTTTAATGATACCATCAAATTATCAGCCAAGTTACTTAAATTTTACCAAACGAGAATCATTTCCTCTTGTTTATGATTTTGATTTATTGATTTTTTATTAGCGATCAAACAATTAAGGATTTTGATCTGGCTTTTATGGAGGATTGATCAAGATTAAAACCTTATTTCTTTGTCCATTAATGACTGATTGCTTTCGGTAGCCAAATTGATTTAAGGTGTTATAAAATTTGACAGCATCCGCAAAGGTCTAAAGTGAAAAATGCCAAAGGAAGGTCTTATCCCTTTTGGATTGTCTGGGTCTAAGTTTTTTTTTTTCTTTCTTTCATTCTTCCAGGATCTCAATCCTTTTTTTACGTTGGGATGGGAAATCATCAAATGACTTCTCCCGCTCTGCGCACCGCCCGCAGGCCCGCACCTACGGTGGCTGGGCGTTCGGTGTCGTCTCCCTACCAGGGCGTCTCCTGCGGCGGCTAGTGGCGTGAGGGCGCTGAGATTCTTCACGCCTTCCACCGCCTCCACTTCCTCCATGCCTCACGCGCTCTGCCTCCTCCTTTGCTAGCATCACTACTTCGCAGAAGGAGGTGACGGCCTGCCATGCACTCTCGCTCTGGACCATGCCCTGGACCAGGGTTAGAGGCGAGAGATCGCCGCCGATACCCAAGTCGGGCAGACCTCCATCGTATGCTCCACCGTGTCCTCAGGGCAGGATCTTTTTCCTCGCACTGCTTCGAAACAGCCGTAGCGTTATACGTCCTGAGGGGTAAGCATAATACTTATAATTTCCCTACATTTTTATATTTGCTTGTCGCCAAAATAACACTGCGATTTTAACTTATCTTATGTAACTCATCATATCTATAAGGTCAGCATGCACACAATCTATATCAGCCTTCGTCATGTACAGGTTATTGCCTTATTATCACCTTCAAGTCATCCCGCGATATTTTTCAAAGGACGTAGCTGTATGTATTGTATAATTTTTATTATCTTCGAAGACCCACTAATGAGATATTTTATTTCATTATTTTCTTTTGAGATGTTTTGTTATTTATTTTGTCTCCTAATACCTTAGTTATACAGTATGTTAAATAACAGAGGGCGTTCCCTTAAACTCGTTAATATATATCATTAATAGATTAAAATAAAAATATCAGCATAGAAAAATAAGCATAAAATAATCCGAATAAAAAGAAATTATAATTGAAAATAAATTTGAAACCTCCTAATTTAAATCAAAATAGTAGCGCGGAATAGTATCTACCTAACGTTGCATTGCCCAACACACATCAACCAACACACATCAATCAATTAGATCTTAGATCGCCGCCGCATACGCGGCTCGTCATTCATAAATAAATTGCGACGTTGCCGTCTTTCATGTTCGCGTGTACAGTGTGTTTCTTTTACATGTCAATTTAAAATTTTTATTGAATATTTTCATATTGAAAACAATTTAAAACATTTTGTTTTCGAATGGAAATATTTTTTTTAGCATGTATGTATGCTATACTATTTCGGGTTAACGGGAACGCCCTCTGTTAGTTAACATACTGTATAGTATACAATAGTGGGTCTTCGAAGATAATAAAATTTCAGAGGATCCACTAGTGGGCCTTTGGAGACATATCAGTGTTCAGGGACCCACCGGTGGGTCTGTTTGGTGAGTCTTTGAAGCCCGGGGGGCTGGACCCCCGGGCATCAGCGTTGAGCCAAACATCAGCAATGTGATCCCATAACTTACATATTTAATGGACGGTCTTTGAATGCATGTTTTACTTGCTTTGATCGCTATTAATGGAATTCTTTTGCAAATTCGCTTCTAAATACATCGCCTTGCGCGTTGTCCGTCAGTGAATGAGTGAATGAAATTAGAATTTCTATCTCATTAGGAACTCATGTGCCGCTACTGCTTTCAGGCGTTTTGGGTGGAATCACGAGGACGGAGTGTGCGTCTCCTTTGTCAGGAAATTTCTCGCCCGATGCACGGTGGATCAAAACTTCACGTGGTCAGAGGGCTGTGTCATTC
Source organism: Sesamia nonagrioides (assembly GCA_017933935.1). Taxonomy (NCBI): domain Eukaryota; kingdom Metazoa; phylum Arthropoda; class Insecta; order Lepidoptera; family Noctuidae; genus Sesamia; species Sesamia nonagrioides. Next base: position 80,013 of record JADWQK010001043.1, read on the forward strand.
TTTGTCCAAAGAAGAATTAGTATTGCCATTCAACGTGGCAATGCGGCCAGTCCTTTGGGTACGTTTCCGGATGACAGCGATGCGGCCTAGTGAATACTTTAACGCCTAAAAACCTTTTGCTATTGTATTTATTTAAATAGTTTTTTATGTTACCTGTGTATATAGTGAATTACAAAAATGTTAGTTACAAGTGTAATAACGCTTATGTGTATTGCGATATGAGGATTACAATATGTAAATGCGAAAGTTTGTGGGAATGTATGGATGTTTGTTACTATTTTACGCAAAAACTACTAAACGGATTTGTATGGAATGTGGTACACACATGGTTTATATTTTGGTTTGTCCATGGTTTATCTGTATCGCTTTGTGTTTATAATCTCTTGTATTTATTATGTTTTGCATTTGTATTGTTTTATACGTGTAATTTTTTGCTTTTGTATTGTTTTATGTGTGCTATGTTTTTGTATTTATATTGTTTAAGTACCTATTTATGTGTTGTAGAATTTAGTATGCTAACGTAGAAGTAAGTTTAAAATTGTTACTAACAAAATGAGTCACTGATACTCGAATAAATAAAAAAATATTTATTTATTTATTTATAATCATAAATAACACATATATTACTTTTATCCCGATATTCCCGTGGGATCGAAACTTACGCGGGTGAAACCGCGAGGCGCTGCTAGTTCTTTCATAATGTAACCAAAATAATCACAAACAAAGTTTAAAGTCAGAGGAAAGGACAAAACACAAATTCACTAAACTTTCTAAGAAATTAGCGACGTAACTTAAAGAAATAACTTCGATGATAACTTCGAAATCAAAACAGCAATTTGGTCCATCTAATATGAGCTCCTTCAGTTGGTCTCGGGTCGGTGAACGTCACGCTTCGTGGACCGTCCCAGCTCGTAGAAACAGGTGCAATATTCCAACTTTATAATTGACTATTCAGTTAATAACGTACTTTCTTGCCCTTTAAGACCTCGTTTCTGACGACTTCAATTGTTTTATGACACTTTTATGAGGCATACAAGTGGGGAAGTGCTTGTAGATTACGGTACGTCATGCTATTTTTGTTCTGCTATGAATCAACGGTAGACTTTCGTGTAGGATGCTTTGACGGCAGTTGTTTAACAAGACTGACATTAGTGTAATGGGAAAATTGTTTTGTATTATTGTTATCGAAAAATGTGTAGTTTTTTGGAGGCCTGAACATACCTACCACAATCACAACCCCACGGCAATTCGTAATGTGCGTTAATTGGTAGTAAAAATAATGAGTTTATTCATACAGACCATGTATGGCTGTTAATTCTGTGATTAATCCTACCACACCAATGCCCCACAACGTTACTACATCGCAGATACTAGCGACAACGCAACCACAACGCACCTGCAAGAAGGTGCATCGACACTATCCATTCGTGGCCATTGCTTGCCCACATTTTGTCGATGTAGTGTGATTTTGGTAGGATGAGTGAACAGTCCCTTATCGTAATAGAAATTCGAATTATGCACCTAAAACGTTGACCAGACATTAAACATACGCAGAGATTATTTCTCTTTATAAGATGACCCTACAGTGCAGCTATTGACAGAATTGAATGTTTTTTTTGCAAAATTGTTCTTTATTTTATCTGTAATAAAGATAATCAATATATGTATTATATACCTATATAGTACTGTGGTAAGAACTGCTTTTCCACCTGTAGCAAATTAAAAATTAATTTGATTTGCCATCATTGCCGCTCTAATGCAGCCAGATTGTAGTGAGGTTTTCCATAAAAATAAAATGATTCAGTAAGAACAGTAAATTCCCCGGTAACGTAACTCTCCATAAAATTGTCCCCATGACGCATACAAGATTGGATTAAATGGTACCCAGTGGGTGGCCACTGAGTAATGTCTAATAGTGGCTCATGGCTAATAGTGGCTACCCACCGCGCTGATGATGTTTGTATTGTGTTACCATCGTGATCATTTGCCTATTAAGAAGGAAGGAAAAAAGAGAGAAAGAGGTAGTTGCTGAAAATCAGTGCTGTTGATAATAGGTTCGTCTGAAGTCGCAGCATTTTGCTGAGCAACGACCTTTTCTTGCACAGATACGTCGCACAGATTAACTGTTATTTATTTTTTAACACCCTTGCTCGTAAAGCTGATGTAATCCCACCGGTTTTAGATATGTAAAGCGGGCCATAACAAACGCGTGTGTTATCAAAGCAAATAGTTAAGTTATAGTCCATACAAATTCCATAACAGCATTATTTGTCATTTCAAATAATTATGGAACTGATCGATGCCGCGTGGCTCTAGCCAGTGAGCAGCGCGCTGTTCCATATTTGAAATGGCAAATAATAATACTAATGGCGGGAAAGCAACAGTGAGCATTCACAGATTGAGTTTATTTAAAATAACTGATGTCCTATTTGAAATAAACAAATTTGTATTTGTTTGTTTTAAAATGAGTATTTGTAAAAAAAAAACAGTTTATTCGGTAATTTAAAAACTTGACTGCATGCTCTAGCATCTTTGCCAACATTTTCACGCAGCTACGGCAGAAAATAAACCTCGCGCCATTTTTTCTCAAATTTTCTTTTCTTTGTACTTGTATTCTGAATATCTTTTTTCTGTTTCCTCGCAAGTGTGTTAAAAAATGTCGTACGATATACGTGCGTATTGGTTATAACATGCTCGGCTCAATTACACCCTCGCCTTCGGCTCGGGCTGAAATTCCGCCTCGCATGTTATAACCATCATTACGCACTAATATCGTAATGTACTATTGTAACACAATTAGCTGTTCTCTTCACTCAGCAATAATCTTTTTGTATTTGTTTGATTGTTGTTGTTCGGTTTGTTGTCATCTGCCAGTGTCGCGGGCGCATTACGGAAGACAGACGGATCTAATGTAGTGTCTAATAAATTGACTCAACTTCAACTCTTGATCAATGGCCCCTGTGGAAAAGATTGGTACTACAATTTTGACAATAACACGTGTAACAAATTATAGACTTCTTTGAAAATTTTATTTCATATTAATGGCAGATATCGCCAATGACAGTCAAAAATGACGGCCGCGTGCACCGTCTACAAGGGGGGTTTGAGGCAAAGTCATGATTTGGCCACTACTAAAACTCCTCAAATAATGTGTGTTGTCTATGACTCTAGCTTTGACATCAAGCCAACATTGTTTATAAGTCTGCATATTCGAGTACGAGACTTTTGGCAATATTTTTTTATGTAATTCTTTTTTATAATTTTATGATATTTACTTGCGTTTTGTTTGTGCGGAATAAGAAATATTTTATTTATCACTAATAAAACGCATATTACAAGTAAATAATAATAATAAAAAAGGCATGAAATATAATATAGTCAAGAGAATTTTCTTAACAAACATGCAAATATATACAATCACACAAACTCTCGCCTGTATAACATTAGGGTAGACCGAGGCGAATCGGATCACTTTTTCTTTGAGGGTGAGCAAGTCATACTAAATTGATATATAATGATATTTTTATTGATTAAAACATAAAAAGTACAAATCAGCTATGAAATAAAGATTTAAAAACTTAAATCAGACTCATATTTTCTTAGTCATCTACTATAAACTAAAAAAAGAAAAATATCCGATTCGCCCCTATCGTCGGGGTGAATCGGATCTTACGCAATATATAACAAAATTATAAGTTACTTAACATTATAGTTTTGGAATTAGTAAAAAAATAATAATGAGATCAATTGTAAACATCGGCACATATATAGTATCGTTTTTCCCCCCCATATCAGCACATTTTTCGTGACACCATTCTTCGCAGGTATTTCACTGAATCCAATCCGCTGATGGTGGATGAATGAACAGTTAGTAGCTTCTTCAGACCAATCTCCAGCATTAGTCTTTCTTTTGTACCTGCGAACCATCTACAATTGAATAAATATGAATTAGTAACCTCAGACATGAAATAAATTAGTTTAAAAGTGTGATCCGATTCGCCCTTGACGACATGACCCGATTAGCCCCATAATCAAGACCTTAGAAATAAATATTTTATACGTTTACCTGTAACATTATACGTAAAAGCGAATTAGTTCTCTAATATAGATACCTTGCTTAGCAATATACAACAATATAGTTGATTTTTAACACAAATCCGTAATATGACACAAATAAATCGTAAGTACGTACCTTAGATTCCCGTCAAAAATACGACATGCAAAAACAACTGAGTCGCTGACACGTGGTGTCGACACTGATTCACAAGCGTGATCGAAATACTGCCTATGGCGGGAGGTGCAGGGCGAGGAAAGAGACGCAAAACGACGGTTGAGTGCGTTCTATGTGAATGCGGTATTTGAATTATCAGCAAATTTCTTATTTTGATCCGATTCGCCCTGTGATCCGATTCGCCTCGGTCTACCCTACTATTAATGTGATTTGTCTCCTGTCTCCTAGTATCCTCTTTCTCTAGGATCAGTATACCCACTCATCGATCTAGATAAAGATGACCCCATGAACGATGTAGATCTAGTTACATATTACTTCGTTAGCCACGATGACTAGTTCAATTGATTGAATCTGTTTAGTTACACTCTAATAAGGTGATGACATACTTCGTTTTACTAGACACATACACTAATAGGTAAAAAAGGGACGATGATAAGACATCTGTCTAGTATTTTCCACTATTTTCGGGTTGGCTAGTCTTCAGTCCAGCTTCGTTAGTTGAAAATATAAGTCTTTTTTTAATTGTACAGTAGCTTCTCCCGCGACTTCGTCCACACGTCCACGTAGACGATTCTCATGTGAAGAGATTTCACGAAATCTCTTGTTTCCAGAACCGTCGCATTGTATCTCCTGCCCACGATATTTCTCTCGGTTTAGATTATCATTCTATTTGCTCCTAAAGATCATAGCGTGATATTACGATTTTTTTTCAAGATTGTGTGTAGCTGGTAGCTGTTGTCCTTCCTCTAGATTTGGATATCAAAATTAAAAAGATCTATAATTCCACAATCAAATTAACTAAATGAATCAAGTACCTACTTGATTAATTATTTATTTTATTAAATTATTTATTCTTTATGTAAACACAATACACAAGAATATGACAAAATAAAAAATGTGCTGCTTATTTCTTAAAAAAAATCTTTCAGTAGTAGACCTGCGAAAGGCGACGAAGGCTATTGTCTACATTTATATTTTACTTCGCACTATTGTGTAAGAATTATCTATAAAGGTATTTAAATTATCTCCCACCGAGGCAAATTCTAAAACACATGCAATTCCACTGTGCTACTAGCAACAAGAAACGAGACATCATAAACAATGATTAAACCGTTTAATGAAACCAACTACATCGGAACTCGGCTGGCAACACTGGCCTATCCGCCATTTTCTCTATTACTATGAGAATGTTGCCCAGAAGAAAATCAATAATTACCAGTGCTAACCACAATTGCGTGTGTACTCATTCATTGCGGGGTGCGCTTAAATAGACCGTGTGTTACACCGTTACGACACCGTTACGTAAACCTTCATTACACAAGAATTGATGGTGGGGGTGATTACGCTCAATCCTTCTCTGTATGGGAGGAGACCTGTGCCCAGCAGTGAGACGATAAAAGGTTGATGATGATTGATGACACAAGAATTGGTTACAAAAAAGTGCGAAGTCCCTAACTTCTGTGCTAGGTGATAAATCTGTGTTACAAGAGCCAGTGTCCTCTCCGAATAGAAGATATTTCGTACAGAATCTTATGCAAATAAATTAATATGGTAACAGCAAAAAGCAAACTGACTAAATGCTGTTAAAAGAAGTCTGTATTGATTGATTGATTGTGTGTTGAATGATTTGATAGTGCTTGAGTGCGTCTGTATGTGTGTGTGTGTGATAGACTAAAGTTTGTTTTAATATCTAATTCCAAGCGCCCGTGATCTGCTTTGCACAATTTTTACGTTCTTACCAATCATCGAGATTTCAAAAATTATTGTACTCTACACTTGTGTTGAACTGCAGGAATCATTTCTCTAATATTTAGTGAAAACCGCATGAAAATCCATTCTCTAGTTTAGAACTATAAGTGTTACACGGGGAGGCACGAAAAGTGATTTTGTTTTGTAATATATATAATTATATAGATAGATAAAAACATAGGAGTTATGATACAAGTAAGAAATTGGATTTACTAGCTTTACGATCGCAACTTGGCCTGCGTGGAATTTGGTATTTTTGTTTTACCTCGGGAATATAAAAAAAAAATCCTGGATAAAAACTACCCTATTATTTAATCCTGACTTCTAACTTTACGTCTGCAAAATTTCAAAGCAATAGGTTTAGTAGTTATGGCGTGATAGCGGAACAAACAAACAAACTCACTTTCCGATTTGTAATATAAGTAAGGCTATGACATTCTGCTGCAGTCATAAGAATTTATTATTTTAGAATAGGTTGGGTAATGCTTGGATCCATGACAATGCGTAGTGCCGAAAATATAGTTAGACAGAATTTAGACTTATGGTTATCCAAACTGTATCATCCCTCTTATTACAAAACATGGATTTTATTTAGGTCAGCTTTAAACTACCTAAATGGTTATTGAATTATGAACCTAAACCTTATAGAAATGCAGTTCTTTATATAAAATTTACATCTTAGTTCGAGCTTTGACTTAATTAACCGCAATAAAGCTCAAAACACAAATACTAACTGAAAGGTTAAGTCTGGAACTACTGAAGCAATTTAATTTATCTTACAAAAACATTCTACTTAAACGACTAAAAATTAAACATTATTAAAAAAGAATGAAATAAAAATAGATATTTATTGGTACTAGTACGAAACAGCCTATAACCGAACGCATTCTTGTGAATCAAGGGCACAATCAATGGAGCTATGTGTGTGTTAGAATTCAGTCGCCCCACCCAGCTGAAAACTTAAAAATATTTAATATTTTGGTACTAGTACTATAATATTCATAAGATAAGATAAGATAAGATAAGATCATTTATTTGTATAAACACGTGTATATTTACTTTTAAACTATTATTTTTAAACTTAACCGTTTCTAGTGTTTAAATCGTTCATTTCTCATCATCCGCCTTGACACGCGTGCAATTTGTAAACACCCTATGTTAAGATGCGATTCCACCAGTGTGCTGAACTGTGCGGCACAGCAATGCACATTGTGCGACACAAATGTTTATTCTGGTCGACTCACAGCAAACAATAACAAATTGTGCGCAAAAATTCTAGGAATGTTCGCGCACATCTGTATACTTTTGTGCGCGCACACATGCAGGCAGTGGACTCGCATCGACGCGTACAAACTTTTTGTTCGCGAACTCAGTCTTGCTTCCGCCATCGGAGAGAAAACATTTATTTGTGCGCGTACATTGTTAATTAAATTATAATTAACCAAGTTAAATATGGATTGGACGAATGATAAAATTATAAAATTTATTCAAGCTATTGAAACTTATCCTGTACTGTGGGATTCAAGTCACAGTGATTATAAAAATAAAAACAAAAAACATGACGCCACTCAAGAGTTGGCGCAAAGTTTCAATTGTGACTCGACTGAGGTAATGAGGAAATGGAAAATTATTTTGGCTCAATACAGGAGAGAAAAAAAGAAAACTGTCTTCGGCAGAAATTCTCAGTGAACATGTTCACGCACAAATGTGCTGAACTGTGCGCTTACAAAAGTTACGCACAGCCTTACCAGTGGAGATGGAAGCCAAATGCGATACCAGCTTCGAACCTGCACAGCTGGAGTTTAGCACAAAATGTTAGTAAACAAATGTGCTACACACTATTTTGGTAGAATCATACCTTTACGCTACGGTGTGAGTATCCCCCGTGTTAATATATCGTAGCACGTGCGGTCTGGCTGCTCGTTAAGGCGCTGTGTTCAGTAAAAATAGGCTTCTTAAAACAATTTTTTAGCCAAATATATACATTTCAGAGCAGCCAAAAATTTATATGTTAATCTTGATTATATGTAGCAGGAAACCATTGTTTTCAAAACACGTTTTGAATTAATTTTCTCGATAGAAAAAATCCTAAAGTAACCCCTAAAATTGAATTTATAACAGTTGTAACTGTATTATTAATCATCAAATCTTGATAAAATTGAGAAGAGCGATGTAAAATATAATAGTAAATGAAACCATTGTTTTTGTTTATCGATTTAACTAAGATATTCTAAAATAAATAATGTATTTAATGATAAATAACGTGAACGAAACGTCGCTCCATCGCGGCGTCCATTGCCTTCTCTTTCACTTCTATGCTTAGCGACAGTGACCGCTGAGGCGTGGTGCTTGTCGGACCTATGTCACTTTTTGCTTTACCCCGCACAGAAAATAATTATATTTACGTGTCTGTTTGTTGATGAATAATCATATTTCGTTTTTGCCCGGGTTCAAACCCCAGGTTTACATTATATGCTTTTTGTAGATTTTAATTGAAATAAATGCTTTTTAATTTACTGTTGTATTTTTGCCGATATTTTATTTGATTTTTTTCTGTAATTATTCTTTTTACTTTTTCGCGGCACATTTTTCTTCACCTGTATGTGTTCGGGTTCAAACCCCAGCCTTACGTTGTATGCTTTTTGTTGGATTTCTTATTTGCAATTGTTTTTTTTTAAATTATTATTAATTTATCCGATTTTCTGTATTTTTTGTAGTAATTGTTCCATCTTTTTAAATATATTCTTTTTGTAACAATTATAATGCAAACTAATATTTAAAATCAATTCGTTATAATTTTCTTTCTACAAATTTCTAGAAATTAATAATAAATAATAATAATAAGCCTTTATTTAACCATGAATTTCTTAGTTCATAATATAATTTAAAAAAAGAAAAGCAATAAAAATAACAGTTAATTTGATAATAGTTCAAAACAGTAAATTTAGATTTCATTTTGTTGCATTATTCATGGCCCCTTTCAGTATAGGCCTCCTCCAAGTGCCTCCATCTATTTCACTCGTACAAACCCGATTTCGATAAGAGTTGCAGTTTTGAAGAAGAAATCTTTTATTTTTTTAAATATCCGAAAATGCATTTTTTTTTAACAGTTACTCTAAACAGCTGTTTATAAATAGTAATTTCTAGAAATGATATATTTCTAACAGTTTCATGAAAAAAGGACATAACACAAAAAATTTAAGCAGAACGGACAAAGCGCATTATAAAAATAAAAAAGAAAACAAAAAAAATAATAAAAAATGAAAATATGTATAAAGTACACATTTTCGAAAATCGCAAGATAAAGTCGGATTCGATCCTGGTGCTCGTCTAATGCGAACCGGGACTGTGACGAACAGAGCCAACCATGCTTCGGGGTTGGGTTGTGAAATTACCCTTCTAAATGTAGATGGAATAGAAAAGAAAAACAATAAAAATAACAGTTGATTTCATAATAGTTCAAAACAGTAAATTTAGATTTCATTTTGTTGCATTATTCATGGCCCCTTTCAGTATAGGCCTCCTCCAAGTGCCTCCATCTATTTCACTCGTACAAACCCGATTTCGATAAGAGTTGCAGTTTTGAAGAAAAAATCTTTTATTATTTTAAATATCCGAAAATGCATTTTTTTTAACAGTTACTCTAAACAGCTGTTTATAAATAGTAATTTCTAGAAATGATATATTTCTAACAGTTTCATGAAAAAAGGACATAACACAAAAAATTTAAGCAGAACGGACAAAGCGCATTATAAAAATAAAAAAGAAAACAAAAAAAATAATAAAAAATGAAAATATGTATAAAGTACACATTTTTGAAAATCGCAAGATAAAGTCGGATTCGATCCTGCTGCTCGTCTAATGCGAACCGGGACTGTGACGAACAGAGCCAACCGTACCTCGCGGTTGGGTTGTGAAATTACGGTTCTAAATGTAGATGGAATAGAGAATGGTTGGTATAGATTTAATAGAACGTGCGTATTTCTCGATGCACGACGCCTCACCTCACGCATCGATGTACTCGCGCGGAGCGCCCCGCGCCCCGCAGTGGGCGGGGCTAGTCGTGTCCCACTTCGTCTGCTTCACCCCCTCAAATACCTAAAAGTTTGCTATTCACAGCGTCTTAAGGCTATGTAATGAGCCGGCCATATTTACGAGGGTACCTAATACCACGCGTCTTATCCTACATTACTTACGCAGTTATCGATCCGATACATTCGCGGGATTTCGATGATTTTTGGAATCGATTATGGAGGCAAAATATGGGCCTACGTTTGCTTATTTCTTTCGATTTTTGTGGGTGAAATTAAAAATTAAAGGCCAAGCATATTAAAAATACTTGATTCTATAATTCAATTTGATTATTACTACATTACTTCTACCATTATTTTACTCCTCAGAGCAACAACATTTAAATAAACATTTACATTTGTACTAACATTAACATAATTATAATTTTTACAGACTTGTCAATCACAAGTAAAATAACCGTGAATGAAGTGTTCATCAACCTGAAATCAGTGACATTAATAGGAACAAAATCATTTTATAATCATCATCTTTTCAGCCGAATCACGTCCACTGCTGGACATATGCCTCCCTCAAGGATATCCATGACGACTGGTCCTGCGCCTCCCGCATCCAGCGATTTCCCGCGACCTTCACCAGGTCGTCGGTCCACCTTGTGGGGGGCCTACCCACTCTGCGTCTCCTTTTAACCATTTTATCGGACAAAGAGATACTTATTGTCTCTACTTCTTCGCTTTAGTCTTCAAAATGCTGGCATACCTTTCCGCACCGCCCAGAGCGTGAGAAGTTATTTCATGATTTTTCATACAAACAAAGACTAGACAGAATTAAAAACACCGGTCAAAATAAAATATCATAAACTAGCTTTCCGCCCGCGGCTTCGCCCGCGTGGAGTTCGGTTATATCGCGCTTTTTAGACTTCCCTCGGGAATATCAATTTTCAAAAAGTACCCTATGATTTAATCCGGACTTTACGTCTGCAAAATTTCAAAGCAATCGGTTCATTAGTTACGGCGTGAAAGCGGAACAAACAAACTCACTTTCCCATATAGAGTATTAGTAAGGAAGTAAGGATTATGATGTGCAACATCTCTGAAACTGGAAATTTGAAAATGAATGAATTGAATTGAATGAATTTGAATGGGGATTTGAAAATGGAAGTATCTACTTCCATTTTCAAATCAAATGCTCTAGATCCCCATTCTGTTTTTACCGTTTATTGTTTACTTCTCTCAATTGATGTTGATTTAAATCAACATTAATTTTGTAGTGGAGGAGATGAATATGTCGCGGTGCTCAGGCTAATGATGGCAGTTATCTCAACTAGAGGTGGAGAATGTTGGCGCACCTGCGTGCGATAGTTACATTCTAATGTACTTGTGGTTTAATGCCATTTCTTTGGCGTCGTATATATGTTGTAGATGCGGATCTTGTAAACAGGGCAAAATATCTGCAATTTGATAGATGCTTAACCATTTATCATATCATAAAAATCATCATCATCTATCATATTTGGTCATCCAAATCATCAACATCATCTCAGCGTATAATTCCGGTTGCATCCGCGGCTTTCGCGTTGGAGCCCAGGGTCCGCTGTTCTACAATTACTCCTCCATTTTGCACAATCTTTGACATCCCGTGGCGTGAGATTGTTGGCACGCATGTCATGTCTTACAACGTCAAGCCAACACTTCTTTGGTCTACCTCGCTTGTTCCGACCCGGCGGAGGCGCCATGGCAAGACATTTGTTACCCACGTAACATGACGGTTTTCGTAAGATGTGACCGTACCAGCGTAGGTGACTCTCTTACAGTTTTTCTGCTATGTCACGGACACGAAGACTGCCAAGGATGCGGGAGTTCCTGATACGGTCTTTCCGCGTAACTCCACATATTCACCGCAGCATATTCATTTCCGTGACACGCAGCTCCTGCTTGTGTCGCTCAAGCACAGGCCACGCCTCACTGCCATACAGAAGAATAGGTCTAATGATGGTCTTATAGACCTGTCCCTTAAGCTTAACCAGCATTTTGGGGTCACGAATGGCATCTGTCACCTCACGCTATTTTGCCCAAGCTGTGGAAATGCGTGCCTTAACGTCGCAATCAATGTCGCCGGACGCGTGGAGCACAGACCCCAAGCACTTATTATATTTGGTCTCAAATAACTAGGGAAAAAGTTGCTTTCAACAGGTACAGATTCAACATGTCAATATACTGCACTGTTTTTGAGATGAGAGCTAAAAACCCTTAAGTGATGAATTAAACCCATGAAAGGTATCCCGATGTATTGTAAAGACTTAAAGCCCGTGCAAAACAGGGGCTGAGGCCCTGTTTTGCCCTGTTTTGCCCTGAGGTCTGTTATTACGATAGGTAGTTGACAAGTTTCGTAATCTAATAACAAAATTGCGTCTTTATGACTTTCCAGTGGTCAATCACTGACACTCCACTCCATATTAATAAATGTTCGAATTGAGTAGTCGTTTTTAGAAAATCATGTCTATTAACGGGTTTTACAATAATGGCAATACGGCAATGTCAATCTATCACCATTCCATTACGATACGACTGAGATAATTGATCGATCATTATGCATTTAGTAGATAACGAAGTTTTAAGCACAATGGCAATGAAATGACAATGGAATCGTGTTGGAATGACAAAATATAAATAGCAGACTGGGGCCCCTGGTCGCTAGTAAGAAATAAAAGGTAACAAGTAAAGGTTAAAGATTATTAGGTAATGGCATAGGTATCTTACTTTTTTTTGGTGTAGATGCGAAATCATCAAATGACCTTTCCTGCTCTGGGTGGAGCGGAATTGATGTCAGACTTTTACTGACTGAAACCTACCTGTGTTCCTTCACTTGCCTGTGCGCCAGGGCTACGGTTTCTTGGTATCTTACCTTTAATTCAAAATTCATTACTTGTGTATTTTAGGTACAAAACATGTATTAAAATAATTGGTGTTTCATTGAATTAAACAATAAAATGTAGGTCAAAATTTTGCCAACGTTAGATGTTAGAGCAAGTTGCTATGGAAACATAAATATTCACATTAATTGAGCTGGCCTTTATCATGTGGTCTGCCTTTTCACAACTAGGTATGTTAGGGTCAGCTTCCAGTCTGACCAGATGCAACTGATTACCATTACTTTACATTAAACGACTGTCTCCCTGACCCCCATAACCTGCAAAATAATTGGTGATACAGGCTGGTGTTCGCAATTCCATGACAATGCGCGTATTTTACAAGTAATACACCATAAGCCGTAGTAGCCTAGTGGTTTAAACATCAGCCTGTCAAGTGTGAGTGTGCGGGTTCGGTTCTAGGTCAGGCAAGTACCAATATAACTTTTTTAAGTTACATGTACTTTCTAAGTATATCTTGGACACCAATGACTGATTAAAAGGTGAAGGAAAACATCATGAGGAAACCTGGACTTGTTAGTCTGAAATGGCCAACCCGCATTGAGCAAGCGTGGTGATTACGCTCAATCCTTCTGTATGAGAGGAGACCTGTGCCCAGCAGTGGGACGATCAAAAGGTTGATGATGATAATGATGATACCTTTAGATAAGACTGGTTGTCGGCGGCCACAATCTAAACCTTATTTTACCCCCATACACTTTGACAATATACAACGTGTAACATAAAGGGTATATACATAACAAAGGCATGGCATCTTTACATGATATCAAACGATATTGGAAGGGTTTTTTAATCCTATCTCTTTATGTTAGGAAGTTATGAGGAAAAACACCGCCTGGGATAGACTACTATCATACTAGTCGCACAGAGATATTGAAGACATTTATCGGATTTTGGCAAGTAACGTGACGGGTAACGAGTAGTTATTAACGTATGTAGTGTGCTGCCGCGTTTGTTATGATTTTATTTTAAGAAACACACGAAACCGAAAATTTGGTACTAATTTTTTTAGTATTTTATTTTGAGTTGAAACCCTTCCGATATCGTTTGATATCATCTAAAGATGCCATGCCCTTGGTATGTATATACCCTTTTTGTTACACGTTGTATATTCTAGAACTCCTCATTTTGTTTTACTTTTCATATGTCGTGGATCTGACACAGCTATTGACACAATTATATTTAAACGTGTAATAAATAGATATTATACAGTCGTAAGGCCCACTACAAAATTTTCTTTGGCCCGTTCTATTATCCCGCGGAAGTCTCAAACACCTACTAGGGGGCGCTATCGTCAACTTTGAGAACCCATGGTCTAAATATACAATATACGTAGGACACTCAGAAAGTTTTGAGATAATGAAAAAAAATTTTCTATAGTTTTTTTCTTTTTTTTTTTATACATATATTATAAACTAGCGCTTGACCGCAATCCTGCCTGATGGTAAGCAGTGACGCAATCGTTGATGGTAAAGCGCACTAGTTTATTAAGAGCCTATTCACTCTAGCCTTGAAGACACTCAAATTGTAGTCCGACGGAAACACCGCCGCTGGCAAATTGTTCCAGTCCCTCGATGTACGCGGTATAAAGGAGGAGGCGAAACGCTTCGTCCGGATCGTAGAGGTGTTAACAACGTAAGGGTGGAAACCAGCCGTACGACGGGTCGTCCGCTGGTGGAACGGAGATGGGGGAATTAAATCATGCAATTCCATCGCACACTCCCCGAAATGCATCCTATAGAACACCGAAAGGCTGGCTACTCTACGCCTGTGCTCTAGGCTTTGGAGACCAACTCGAGTTAGATCAGGGTCACCAATCAGCCTCTTTGCACGTCTCTCCACTGAATCCAAAGTGGCCAGGTGACACTTGGCAGCACCAGCCCAAATGTGGCTGCAGTACTCCACACACGAACGGACCTGTGCTTTGTATAACATTAGAAGCTGCCCAGGTGTGAAGTACTGCCGGACCTTTGCGATAACGCCAAGTTTCCTGGCAGCCACCTTAGCCTTGGACTCAATGAACCGCCCAAAGTTAAGGTCCGAGGAAATCTCAACTCCCAAAAGCTGAAGGCGGTCGGAACACTCCAAGGACACATTCCGAAAAGTAGGAGCCAAGGTGAACGGGCTCCTTTTGGCGGTGAAAAGACACGCCTGTGTTTTGGCGGCATTGAATGCTACAAGATTGGCATTGCCCCATTCGGAGACTGCCTGCAGCGCAACACTCGTTCGCTCAACCATGGCCTCTCTTTCGGACCGGATTGATTCCCTACTAGCCCGAGCACCCGGCAGGTATCTCTCTACAACTGTGCTGTCATCTGCATACCCATAGATACCAGGCATCAGCAGATCGTTAATATGCAGCAGGAACAGAGTTGCAGAGAGAACAGACCCCTGAGGAACACCGGCATTAGTTGACATGGGCTCAGAAGAGCATCCATCGACAACAACTCGGAGGGACCGTTCAGTCAGGAAGTCTTTTACCCAGCCAGTCAGGCTAGGGGAAATGCCGTACGCTGGAAGCTTACTCAAAAGGCCAGCGTGCCATACCCGGTCGAAGGCCTTCGAGACATCAAGGGAGACAGCAATCGCTTCCCCATTCTTCTCGAGGGCCTCGCCCCACAAGTGAGTGGCATACACTAGTAGGTCCCCAGTTGACCGATTGCGGCGAAACCCGTACTGTCGGTCACTGAGGAGATCGTTACCTTCCAGGTATGCCAAGAGGCGCGAGTTCAATACGCGCTCCATAATTTTGCAAAGTATGGAGGTGATCGAAATCGGCCGATAGTTGGCAGGATCGGCACGACTACCCTTCTTGGGCACGGGCTGCACGTTAGCAAGCTTCCAGGACTTGGGCACAATACCAGTCCTGAATGAGAGGCGATACAAGCGCGTCAATACAGGAGACAACTCGGGCGCACAAGCCTTAAGAACAACCGCTGGTATACCATCCGGACCACTAGCCTTATTCACGTCCAGACGACACAGTACTCTCAGAACCTCCTTGTTCCTAATGCGAACCTCAGGCATTGAGGCTCCGCAATGAGGTAAATTAGGTGGAGTAGCACTGCCAGTATCAAGACGCGAATTATGGGCAAAGAGAGAAGCAAAGAGACCTGCTTTCTCTCTCGCCGTATGAGCCAGTGTTCCATCAGGCCTAACCAGCGGAGGCAGTGAGGGCCGACAGAAGTTCGCCTCAACCGATTTGGCAAGGGACCAAAAAGATCTGCTACCGGATGGCTGCGCAGATAACTTGTTGCCAATATGGGTGATGCGGTCGAAGCGAGCCTTCTTGAGCGCCTTCTTGTAGGACTTGGCAGCACGGTTAAAGGCTCTCTTCTTTGAGCTTAGATCCGGAGCTCCGCGGTCACGAGCGTCAACCCAGGCGAGAAATGCCGTGTGCTTACGCTGTTCAGCTTGGACACAATCGGCATTGAACCATGGGCGAGCCGAGCCACCGACGGGCACGTCATTGAATGGGATAAAATACTCCATAGCTTGACGCACCACATCGGTTATAGCGTCCGCACAGCTCGACGGATCGTCAGAAGAGAAGCAGACCTGCTGCCAAGGATAAGACGCAAAGAAGTGGCGCATCTCATCCCAATCCGCTGACCTGTATCGCCACAATCGCCGTTCACCACGAGAGTCGTGTTCTGGTTGGGAGAAGGACGACACAGACTTCACCAGACAGTGGTCTGAAGTTCCCAACGGTGAGGAAACTGTTACAACACATCTGTCCAGATCAGTGGTCAGCAGAAGGTCCAAACAGTTGGCAGTATGGCCATCTACATCAGGCACCCTAGTCGCTTGCTCTACCAGCTGGGAAAGGCTCATAGAAAGCGCGAAGTTTCGCGCTTCTCTCCCAGCGTGATCGGTCCTCTGGTATGGGAAGAGCCAGTCCTGGTGGCAGGCGTTGAAGTCCCCCAGAGCGACGAACTGAGCGTCAGGGTGCCGATGTAGCGCATTGTCAGCAGCCTCACTGAGATGGTCAAATAACCGAGTTGTCTCCTGATCACCGCTGTGCGATCGGTAGACACAGGTGTAGACAATTTTGTCCACACCGGTGTCAACCAACAGCCATAAGGACGAAAAATGAGGGTCCTCGAGGTGACGGAGACGCCGGCAACAGATGTCATTGCGAACATACACACAGACCCCGGCACGCTGCAGGAAATGATGCTCCAAAGAGTATCCCGGGTAGCCGAGGTATGCCGCATCAGGCGGACATCTGATCTGGGTCTCCGTCAAGAAAAGTAGATGCGGCTTCTCAGTCTCAAGGTGATAGTGAACTGCTAAGAGATTGGAGTGCAGACCTCTAATATTACAGAGGTGCACTTTGAAAGAGAGGACGTGCGCCCGCTGTGCACACCTACTTTTCTTATTTGTACCTTTCATTTAAATTTTAAATTGAGTGAATAAGAAGGAAGACGGCAGTTGAGCGAGGTGAAGCAATGTTAAACCCAACAACACTACCAACGATGCCGCGCCAGAGGGAGATTGATCTGGAGACTGCGGGGACGCCCGAACCCCCCCAGGGATCGCCATCGGGTCCTCTCGTCCGGTCGCCAACCGGCACGATGGGGCCACCCTGGGATTTTTCGCAGTTGGCGGGGCAGCCTTTCGTATGTGGCTGGCACACTACTTGGGCCCCCAACTACCTGCGGGAGGTATATTTATTTTTATTGCATCTTTTCAAAGTACTCTCCACCAGCCTCCTATATAAAGTTTCATGCGTCTGGACCAAGTTTCAGGCGACATTAGAAGTCATAAAAAATCATAGCGCGAAAATGGTCTCGATTCAAATCCATTTTTCAAAGAGACAGGACAATTTTCAACTTCAACTCTTGATCAGTGGAATAGCTACCACAATTTTGCCAATAACACATGTAACAAATTATAGAAACCCTTTGAAAATTTTACTTCACACTAGTGGCGGATATCGCCAATGACCACGTAAATACTCACGATAAATTTAAATTAGCTCGCAAAAAATTTGGAGGGAAGTTTTGACTTTGGAACGTACCTATTATTAGTTATAAATAATCATATTTTTAAATAAAATATAACTGGCCAGTTTCTTATTCGTGAAAACGTTTTGTAGCAATACTTTCTGAGTGATCTGGGCCTGTAGCCAATGTAACATCGCTTCGTAGCGAAGCGAAATCAAATACCAAACCAACCAATCACGAAAACGATTGACCACGCGACGCGATAAATCACGTGGTCAATCGTTCCCGCCGTTGGTTGGTTTGGTATTCGATTTCGCTTCGCTACGAAGCGATGTTACATTGGCTACAGGCCCTGGTATTTGTGCGCAAACAGCATGGGTGGGGAGTGGGATAATGTGACTAAATTGAGATTGTAATTATGTTTTTTCTTTGCAGTATGTATGAATTTCCATTTAATTTGTTGAATTTAGTATCCAATATTTATAATAACTTTTCTGAATGCATGATTGAGTGTTGTATTTGTAATGTGATTTTATTTTCTATTAGTGTACTATTTCTTTAAGAGTCAGTCTTGAATTAAAATGATTTTGATTTGATTTATATTCTTTTCTTTAGAAAAATACTTACTTACTTCTAGTCTACGATTTTATCGTAAATATCCCATTTTCAATATCAGGTACATTAGATATCAATAAGTAAGTTGGCATATGACTCATGCAACTTGAACGGTAGGTAATAAGTAGGTATCGGTTTCATTGGCATTTGAAACCGCGGGAGAAAACCTCAATTTAAATCCCCTGAGATTGACTTTGATTTTATATTATTATAGCGCAATCGTGTTGAACGAAATTATGAACCAAATAGTTTTTAATCAAATCTGTAATGATATATTAGCTGAAGGGTTTGTTTTATTGAACGCACCAGCGCGTTCTGCACCTCTGGAACCGGTAGAGATTTGTATAATTGGGCTGTATCCTAAAAAATAATTTAATATCCATCAGATGTGTGTGTATGTTATAAAAAATATTGAACACGAATTTTTTTTTCTTTCATTCAAGTACTTAGGAAGATATATTGATTTGAATTGTCGCATGACGTGCGTGGTATATTTTGTACCACGGCGTGACGTAATTAGCCCCCACTCCGTAACTTTAATCCATACTAATATTATAAATGCGAAAGTATGTCTGTCCGTCTGTCCGGCTTTCACGCCAAAACTACTGAACCGATTGTAATGAAATTTGCTACACAGATAGTCTAGAGCCTGAGAAAGGACATAGGCTATAAAACATCCCGCTATGACCAATAGGAGCAGAGCAGGAACAAAAAATGTTGCGAAAACGGGAGCAAACGCGGACGTACATATTGCTCCCATTATTTTAACAGGCGCTTATTTTATATCAACTAAGCTCTTTCGGTTCGAAGCTTACGCGGGTGAAACCGCGGGGCACAGCTAGTACGCTATATCTCAGTAGCTTTTAGTAATTTCGGCAGAATAAAAAATACGGGTCTTGATTTTTTTATTATCTACTAGCTTTCTGCCTGCGGCGTCGCCCGCGTGAAATTCGGTTATATCGCGCTTTTTAGATTTCCCTCGGGAATATCAAATTTTCCGGGATAAAAAGTAGCCTACATCCTTTCTCAAGGTCTAAAGATGTCTGTGCCAAATTTCACCAAAATCGGTTGAGAAGTTTAAGCGGGAAAGCGTAACAGACAGACAGACAGACTTACTTTCGCATTTATAATATTAGTATGGATAAGACGGATTAATTATTTTTATGATTTTCATACCTTGGATACATCTATCATTCCTTGTTCACAAATTAAACTAAATTTAAATTCAGTGCCCCTTTTTCCCCCTTTCTATTTCATTAATAAAAGGACAGATAATAAATATTATTTCAGTCCTGTTAAGAGCGTTTACGACGCACAACTGGCAAGTGTCATTTCAAGTTCAAGTGTTTATTTTCATATTTCTTACGAAATACGTATTTAATATAAAAAAAACTTTTGGTGAACTTCTCGAAACCACGGAATATGACACTAAATTGCAACGTTGGCAGTTGTGCGTAGTAAACGCTCTTAAATTAAATTAACAGGCTATTTGACAGATTTATAATTTTTATCGTGAATTACTTGGTTGCGGTTAAGAAGTTCACCGAAAGTATTTTTTTTTTAATTTTAAATATGTAAGTATTTCGTAAGAAATATGAAAATAAAAATTCAAAATTCAAATAAGCCGCGAAAACGATTTATTCAGCAATATGGCGTAACGCTTTGTAAGTGACGTCACAAGCGGTTTTCGGTTCTCAGTGATGTTTGTTTTTATTTATTATTTGTTGTTGTTATCTAATAAAATGGTTTACAAGTGGTGTGCTGTACCGGGTTGTACAAATAAATCGATAAAAACCCCCGAAAAACAGTTTATAAGTTTGCCGAAAACAAGCGTTGATGCGCGTATGACGTCATCGCGACATTAGCCAATCCGGATCGTTTCACAATGTGTGACGCGAGAAACAAAAAGCCAAACATATTTTTGTGTTTTGGATATATTAATTGTTATTATTTTTTATTAAAACTCATGTAAATGACATAAAGAACCCTCAATTTATGCAATTAAAGCAAAAAATCACAAAAATTGAATACTGTCAAATAGCCTATTCTCAGCGGGAGAAGTCATTTGATGATTTCCCATCCCAACAAAAGGCCATAACATCGGCTGCCGGCAGAAGTTACCACCCAGCAAACAAAATATTGCCGCCAAGCGATTCGTCGTATCCGGACGATACCGACATACAGACATATCGAGGACGGGTCTGAGCAATTGTGTAACGATGTGTGCCGGGTACGATGCACCAAATGTTGTTGTGTCGGGAGTTTGGTTGTGGAGAGTCTCCAGAACAATCTCCCTCTGACGCATCATCTTTGGTCGTGTTATTGGGTTTAACCACAGAAGAGAGAATGTTATTAGAATGGAAATAATTCGGAATTAGTATTAGAACGCGTGTCGCCGCTTGATTCCGCTCTATAACTCGCCTGTAGCAAGCAAGAGACCAATACGGAAGCGCATTACGCACACAAATAAATACTCGCACTTCGATTATAAGTTTGTAATTGGTGATCACACTAACGTAAACAGTGCATTTGACGTACACTCCTACATTCACAAATTTCTCATACACGCTATGGCGATCAAAAGGTCGATATTTATATCGATAGTTTATATCGACAAAATTGACAGAAAAGGATTAATTGTGTTCTCATTATGTAGTTTCGTAAGAATTAGGATCTTTACATATAAGTATACATAAGATTCCAGTTATATGATTTTAACTAATTTGTAGGGGGTTAAAAAAAAGAAATGTACTTATAAATTTACGTAACTTGATAATGTGATTTTTTGTTTATGGTGCTATCAACATAAAATTAGAGTTGAATGAAAGGTTTAGGTATAAAACAGTTTTACAACAAGTTTTGAGGTGATAGGACTTTTAGTTTTCGAGATTTTAGCAAAAATGTGTAATAAAATGTCGCACCTACCTAACTTTACTTATTTTAAATACTTTTTCCTATAAATAAATATATTTCCAATAAATATTTCCTATAATATATCTATATATATATTTCCTATAAAACATAATTTATTAAAAGTTGTGTTGTGTCTGTTTAACCTTAAAGATCAAATTTGTTCATAATTAACGATAGTAGAAAATAGGAATAAAATACGGAACCTAAGTCCAACAAATATAAGCACAACGGTTATGACAAAATTTACCAAAGAACAAATTCGAACTATTTGCTCTCTTGGGACCGTACCTGGTTTTAGGTACCTTTTACCCGATTTTTTAATGATATAATCATTTTCAATAAAATGTTTAGAGCAAATAGTACTAGTCTTTGTCGGAATCCAGTTTACTCTACCAGTCACGTCAATCCATCGCTCTCTTATAACGCTAGGTTCTTTAGGAAACCTAAAATTTATGATTTATTTATTTTTATTTGCAATTTATTAAAATAAATATTAACAGCTGACATGGTTCTTTATATCATTCCATTACATTTATTCGATAAGATAAGATATTTTATTTTGCAAATAAGGGTGCAAACATGGCGGTAGATAATATTAATACGAACAGCCATATTTCGGCAATTAAAAGGCTATGCTATGGTAAATAAAAATACACAAATTAAATAATATAAGTAGTTCAACAAATTAAATAATATAAGTAGTACTAGTGAACTACTTATATTATTTAATTTGTGTATTTTTAAATTGTGAACATTTTAACTGTGCAATAAACAATGAACTATCATTGTTTGCTTAATAATATAATTCCATCAATTAATACAATAATTCTATTTCAAATTCATCAGTCAATAATATAATTAATGTCAGTTTCTAATAATTAAATTATATAAAATAGTCAACCAAGATGTTTCTAAAACAAAAACTCTGCAACACTATAATAATAAGCCTTGACCACATAAAAATTACGAAGGCTTTTCTTAAACAATTAGTAATATATTATTTAAATATGTCTAACTAAAAATAAAATGTTATTAATTAAATATAAAATTATTCAAACAATATATTTATCATACTCGTATATTTCTGAATTCTATCGATAATTTTAATTAACCACATGGTCACCTCACTATAAATAAACATGGCGCCCTGCATTTCGGCCAATCAGGGCATAGGACAAAATGACAATGAGTAAAGTGTAGAGGACGCATTTAATTCACTACATCGTACGCGGACTTTCTTATTGTTTTTCCAAAGCGAAGACAAACCGAGCAATGTAATTTTTTTTCTTCCTGGATACAATAATATCATGAAAGTTTGGAATATCATTGTTTTCAGTATGTTTTTGTGTTTTTTACAAATTTTACTACAACATAATATTATTTTCGACTTACCGATGGAAAGATATACCACCTCGTTGTATAGTTAAGGTCTGGCTTTTTGCCCTGCATGTTATAATTGCACAATGCGGCATTTTAAAGCGGAGCTCCGACTCGTGAAATACTTTTAAGAATACTAAATGAATGTTTCGGACGTTCGGTCGACATAAGTTTTGCGTCTCACATGTGTGGCACGGCTGCCACGCCCACATGGCCTTTCCAGTTTTATTTAACTATTCCGTGAGTTTAACAACCTTTTTTTTCCGGGGTGGAAATCCTCATAGGATGTCCGCCGCCCTGGGGACGGGGTCTGTCAGACTTTTACTGACTAAAACCACCCCGGTGTCTCTTCAATCACGAGCGCGCATGGGGCCGCGGGAGTTTAAATTCTTCCACGGCCCCACACCCTCGTGCTACCCAGTCTGTCCGGGCCTCGTCTCCTTTACGGGGTAGTGGGGTGTTAAACTACTCCGCGCGCGTCGGGGTCCATCGAATAGGGGGCGGGGACTTCCCCATGTCCCTCGCCCCTGGACCCATTCATGGGGGACGAATGAGGGCGTTATCCGCCCTTCCTCGGCGCCCGGTGCGTCTTCTGCGGCCCGGGAAGGGAGTCGAGATCTCACCAAATGTTGTTGTGTCGGGAGTTTGGTCGGGGAGGGTCTCCAGATCAATCTCCCTCTGGCGCAACATCGTTGGTCGTGTTGTTGGGTTTAACATTGCATCACCTCGCTCAACTGCCTTTTTCTTCCTATTCACTAAGTCTTTTTTTTAAGTGAAGAGGTTTAATAAACTAGCGCGCTTTACCATCAGCGATTGCATCAATGCTTACCATCAGGCGGGATTGCAGTCAAGCACTAGTTCTTAATTATAAAAAAAAAAATATCTCATAATACTCATCATCATCATCATCTCAGCCTTTGTCCCGGTTGCATCCGCGGCTTTCGCTTTGGAGCCCGGGGTCCGCTTTCCAGCATATTCTCCTCCATTTCGCGCGATCTTTAGCATCCTGTGGTGAGAGATTGTTGGCACGCATGTCATCTCTTACAACGTCAAGCCAGCACTTCTTTGGTCTACCTTGCTTGTTCCGGCCCGGCGGAGGCGCCATGGTAAGACATTTGTTACCCACGTAACGTGCCAGTTGTCGTAAGACGTGGCTGTACCAGCGTAGGCGACCCTCCTGCAGTTTGTCTGCTATGTCACGGACACGAAGATTGCCCCGGAGGCGGGAGTTCCTGATGCGGTCGTTCCGCGTAACTCCACACATCCACCGCAGCATATTCATCTCCGTGACATGCAGCTCCTGCTTGTGTTACTCAAGCACAGGCCATGCTTCACTGCCATACAGAAGGATAGGTCTAATGATGGTCTTATAGACCTGTCCCTTAAGCTTAACTCACGCATATCTCATGATACTCCATGGACAAATTAGACGTGATTAAAAACATCTCGATTAAAAATAGGTACGTCGATTTACGTCATGCGGTGACTAATTTGGCATTACAAGAATTGCCGTTCTGCTGTTTATAAAATTGGAAATAACTGGCACATTGATAAATCAGCGTTTTCTTTGCGTTATACAGTAAAGTCGCTTTTGCTATCAAATTCAAGGCATTATTTTGTAACATAAGGCAAGTATTTTATGGTTGTGAAATCATTTCGAAAAGGACACAATGCTACCTTGTTTTGCCAACATGCGATCTAATTGAGATCCATATGATAAATAAAAACTATTGCTAATGCGTTTCGTAATGATGACGGTGGTTCAAACAATTGGCTAGATCCTACTGATTACATAAATTTATTAAGATAGCTAACTAAACAGGGGTTATTTACTAAAAAAGGATAAATTATTAAACCATATACAATATGTAAAGAAAACCCTGTCCGATCCGTGAAAGTATTGTTAGGTATCGTTAACTGATTCTAATAAAGCGTACAAAGCAGGTCTAAACTTAAAAAATAAATATTTAATACATGGGCGGTAGGCAACACGGTAGGCATACATGCGCGGGTGAAGGGGGGCAGGGCACGCAACACGTGGTCGCATCACTCATAATAATACTGTCCAAAATGGTGTTGCGCCTTATTAAAAATTACCAAGTTTTGGGGAAGTTGGAATGCATTCTTGAAAAATAAAAGATTATTTCAAAATTCATTATTATTGTTATTATGATGATTACGTAAAATTTCATATTTTATTTGGCCATGTGTATACCTAACCTTTATTATCTTTTTGGGTCGGTAAGGTTTTCTTTACATATTGTATATACTCTGAATAAACTTCCTAAGCTAAATTGACTAACAAACTAATGAAATAGAAATATGTTAAACTTACTGAATTAATACTATTCATAACAATCTATGTAAAATATGACGTAAAAAAACTCCACTGCACCGCTGTTAACTGGTAATGTACAGACGACAGCATATCAAGCTACTACAATATGTTAGATTACTTTATTAGATTTTCGACATTATATCTAAAGTGTTAAGGCTCAAACTTGAGTGAGAATATTTGACAGTTTCGGGTAGCTTGACCTGTTGTAACCGTGCATAAGGCCTGACTGGCAGCATTTCCACGTTGTGTGGAAATGCTTAGCATCTGACTAAGGTACAAAGAAGCCCTTGGGCCCCGTATCAACCTGCCATTTGGAAAGTTCGTAGTTAGCTATATAAATATACAACAGGTATGTAAAGAAAATCCTGTCCGATCCGTGAAGGTATTGTTAGGTATCGATAACTGATTCTATTGGTTGCGGACCCCGGGCTCCAACGCGAAAGCCGCGGAAGCAACCGGGACAAACGCTGAGATGATGATAACTGATTCTACTATTGCCTACAAAGAAGGGCTAAACTTAAAAAATTCCCCCTTAAAAAAAATAATATTATTTCGCAAAAGGAGGTAGGTAACTTACATTTCAATAAAAGCGCAGGCGACGGGGGCAGGGCACGTGGCACTCGCGAGCAACGTTAATAATAACACCGCAGAAAATGGTGTTGTCACTTTTTAAAAAATTACCAAATTTTAGGGAAGATTATTTCAAAATTCATTAGTATGTTACTATGTTTTTTTTTTTTAACCTAAATTATAAACTAGCGCTTGACCGCAATCCCGCCTGATGGTAAGCAGTGACGCAATCGTTGATGGTAAAGCGCACTAGTTTATTAAGAGCCTATTCACTCTAGCCTTGAAGACACTCAAATTGTAGTCCGACGGAAACAGCGCAGCTGGCAAATTGTTCCAGTCCCTCGATGCTCCGCGGTATAAAGGACGAGGCGAAATGCTTCGGCCAGATCGTAGTGGTGTTAACAACGTAAGGGTGGAAACTAGCCGTACGACGGGTCGTCCGATGATGGAACGGAGATGGGGAATTAAATCATGCAATTTCCTCGCACACTCCCCAAAATGCATCCTATAGAACACCGAAAGGCTGGCTACTCTACGCCTGTGCTCTAGACATTGGAGACCATCTCGAGTTAAATTAGGGTCACCAATCAGCCTCTTCGCACGCCTCTCCACTGAATGATGATGATTACCTATGTAAAATTTTTATTTGGTCATGTGTTTACCTAACCTTTTTTATCCTTATGGGTCTGACGGGGTTTTCTTTAAATATTGTATGTAATTGTATTATTTGGGTGCTTTGGGGTCCCACCTCCATCTCTGGGACCCAAGTCAACCCCACCTGCCAGACGGTGCACCTGCTGACTCACGAACGGGGCTCTGACGCCGGCTTTCCCTTCGGGGTTGAGTGGTCAGACGGCAGTCGCACTCGTAATAAGCCAAACAAGCCAATCAATCATGGTGAGGAAAATAAGAAATGCACATGTCACAGCTAGGGCGCCGCCGCAAAACGGCGCGCAGGAGCCTCGCCCGACTCCTGTGACCTGTGGGCTAGGGCTACCGTGTCAGAGGCGGACACGGCTGAAGAAGCGAGCCCAATCCATGAAAATCCGTTTCGCGTCGTGGAACGTTGGCACGCTAACTGGACGCGCGAGAGAGCTGGCCGAAACTCTCCACAGGCGGAGGGTGGCCGTGGCGTTCCTGCAGGAGACTCGGTGGAAAGGCAGCAGATCCCGGCTTATTGGGAATGGCTACAAGCTGATCTACACGGGTGCACCTAGTGGGAGGAATGGGGTCGCCGTGGTGTTGTCTGACGAGCTCCAGGATGACGTCTTGGAGGTGAATCGCATCAGCGATCGGCTAATGTCGGTGCGGGTGCTTGTCAATGGGGTTATAACCCACTTGATAAGTGCCTACGCTCCACAGGCCGGGTGCAGTGAAGCCGAAAGGACGCTGTTTTGGACCCAGCTCGAAGGATTGCTTCGCGGGATTCCGTTGTCCCAGGGAATCGTTTTGGGTGGTGATTTGAACGGTCATGTGGGTGAGAGGTGTGGCGAGTTTGAGCGTGTTCACGGTGGCTTTGGGTACGGTAGCCGCAACGCGGAAGGAGACAGCATTCTCCGAATGTGTGCGGCTGCGGACCTTGCAATCGTGAACACCTACTTCAAAAAGAAGCCGGAGCACCTTGTCACCTACCGGAGCGGGCGAAGCGCTACCCAGATCGATTTTCTACTAACTAGGAGGCACCACATCGGCAAAGTAGCCAACTGCAAAGTCATACCCGGTGAGAGTCTCACTGCACAACACCGTCTCCTTGTCATGGACCTCTGCGTAAAGGCCCAACGTAGACGTGTAGAGGACTGTCGGCGCCAGATCCGGTGGTGGCTGCTTGATGAAAACAGGTCCCAGGATTTTGCGTCGGTTATTGGCGACAAGTGCGTCGGTACCGACGGAGAACCTGTGCAAGACCACTGGGACAGGATCCAGGCAGCTATTACGGGGGCGGCGCGGGTGGTACTCGGCGTCTCTAAGGGCGGCCGCAAACGTGACAAGGAAACCTGGTGGTGGGACGACACAGTCCAGAGGGAGACTAAGGTGAAGAAAGCCCTCTTCAAAACGTGGCAAGCGACCGGATCTCCTGAAGATCGCGACGCATACAAGGTTGCCAAACGTGCCACCAAAAGAGCTGTAGCCAGAGCCAGACGAGACCACTTGCAACCTCTCTACGAGAAGTTGGAATCGTCTGAGGGGCAAAAGCTCATTTACAAGTTGGCACGTTCCAGGGTCAAAGCGGCACAGGATATATCCAAGTGCCGTTGTGTAAAAGACCCAAATGGCAACCTGCTATGCGAGGACCTCGCGGTGAAGGAGAGATGGCGCTCGTACTTTCACGAGCTGCTGAACAAGCAGCACCAAGAGGTGCAGACACCGGAACTCCCTCCGAACCTTGGACTAGTGCCTCTGATAACGCCTGAGGAAGTCCAAACGGCTCTTCGTCGTATGGGGAATCGGAAAGCTGTCGGAGCTGACGGAGTCCCCCTTGAGGCCTGGAAGGCGATGGGTTTTCGAGGTGTGGGCATGCTAACTAACTTTTTCAATCGCGTGCTCCTGACCGGCAAAATCCCGAGCCAATGGAGGCTGAGTATAATTACTCCAGTCTTTAAAGGCAAGGGCTCGGTTCAGGAGTGTGGCAACTATCGCGGCATCAAGGTCATGTCCCACACCATGAAAATCTTTGAGAGGATCGTAGACTCCCGAATCCGGCAGGAGTGTGCTGTCTCGGAGTGTCAATATGGGTTTCGGCCAGGGTACGGAACCATGGACCCTATCTTCGCACTAAGGATCGCCATGGAGAGATACAGATCGAAGAACACGCCTCTGCATATGCTCTTTCTAGATATGCAGAAGGCCTTCGACTGTGTCCCTCGCGGGGTGATCTGGTGGGCACTGAGGTCCAAAGGGGTACCTGAAACCTATGTCGACATAATTCGAGACATGTACCTCAATTCCGATTCCGTTGTCAGGACCGCTGTTGGCGACACTAAACCCTTCCCCATCACCGTCGGAGTCCACCAGGGATCCGTCCTTAGTCCGTTTATGTTCAGCGTGATATTAGACGTTTTGTCGGACAGCATCAAGGACTCACATGAGCAGCCTCCCTGGCTACTCATGTATGCTGACGATATCGCGCTGGCGGACGCGGACAGGGAACGGTTGGTGCGGCGTGTGAATGCGTGGAAGGACTCGCTTGAGAACGGAGGTCTGAAACTCAACGTGTCGAAGACCGTATACTTGGCCAGCAACACGACAGACCCCATGTCTGTGCGCATAGGCGGAGACATGGTCGAGCGCACTGTTACGATTGCCAAATGCACCCTAAAATGCATAAATAACCAAAATACTTCAAAATTAGCAATAAAGCTCTCTACGTCACAAAAGTGCTTAATCAGCACTTTCGTCACGAGTACATCATTCAGTCAGTCTGCGTTCAATCTTTATCGCGAGCACATCTCTTAGACGTACCAGTTCATCCTGTCTGTATCCAAGTGCTAAATATAGTGTTTTAATTAAAAACGTTTTTTTTAAAACCTCTCCGACGTTTTCCCGTCTAACAATTGGTGGCAGCGCAAAAGGATTTTAAAAATCTGGAAAACGCCTCAGACATTCAGTGTGCAAATCATAGTGCCGAACCAGACTCATTCTATATCCACATCTTATCTACCTATTCTAAATCCCATAAAATCCAACTCTTACCCGCGTGTGTACTTTCTGTGAAATACCGTGAGTTCAGAGTGCAAATCCAGTTCCAGTGTTCCTGAAAATCATTCAGGTACTTACACCGTCCCTGAAATCAGGTGATCATGTTCCTGTCTCTTCTCGTCACTGCAGCTGCAATCCTGTAAGTGAAATCAACATAATAACTCGAAATCCAGTGCAGTGCCGTGTGTTCAAAATCATAAATAAAATATAATCCAGTGCAAAGTTACAGTGAGACTTAGTGATAAAATCCGTAGTCAAAACATCCGAGCTTCTACGAAGTGGCCCGCTTATCAGCTCGACTCGACGCATTCTTAGCATACTTTGTAACCGTTGTACTTTATTATTTTGTATTTTATTTTTATTAGATTTGTTTCGTTTTATTTTCCGGCCTATATGCCAACCGAAAAATCTGAATCAAGGGCAGAGCTCGTTACTCTGTCAGAAAAAATGGAATCAAGTATTCTTTTCAAGTTTATTAAACCCTTTGACGGGTCTCGAGAGAAACTTCAATCATTTCTCAACAACTGCGAAAATGCAAACAAACTTGCTTCAACAACTCAAAAACCTATTTTATTAAATTATATTCTAAGCCGACTCGAAGGAAAAGCCGAGTCAGCAGCATCCATAAAGGATTTTAACGAGTGGGAACAAGTAAAGTCCTTTTTACAATCCCAATTTGGGGAAACGAAACATTACGCACATCTATTATCCGAATTACAGGAACTTCAACAGCAGCCAGATGAATCTGTAAGTCAATATTCTCTCAAAATTGAGTCTTGCCTAGCCAAATTAATTACCGAAATCACATTTTCCAATAAAAAGAGAACCGAGTTAGTCGGAAAAATATCGGCTATGGAGGAACTAGCCCTCCACTCATTTTTAATGGGGCTTTCACCCAAAATTTGTAATTTAATTCGCATGAAAAATCCTTCCACCTTGAATGAAGCCATTAACTTTGCTATCTCGGAGGAGAAAATACAGGCCCTACTATCAAAGAGAAGGAATTTAAACCGTCCTCCGCAAAAACTGAATACTACTCAAAATCGCTCTAAATCTAATACAACTCATAATTCAGGTAAACCCCAGTCTTCTCCACCTATATGCCGATATTGCAAGTTTGAGGGCCATACCATTGAAAATTGCAAAAAACGCCAATATAATAATAATAAAAAATACAAATCCAATCAAAATGACGATTCCACTCCACGACAAAGTAATACACAAAACCATGTCAACCACGTCGATTACGACAACGAACCCCAAGGTTCCGTAAGCGATGAAAATCATTTAAACGAATAGTGGGCTCACGACGGTGTCACGTGGGGCCCAGCCCTCAAATTCTAAATCCGCCTTCGCACTTAATAGACACCCATTCTAAATCCTCTGTATCTGCTGTACCTAAGAAGACAGCTTATTCTAAATCCTCTGTATTTGCTGCACCTAAAGAGTCAGCTTATTCTAAATCCTCTGTATCCACTGTACCCAATAAGTCAGCTTATTCTAAATCCTCTGTATCCGCTGTACCTAAAGAGTCAGCCTATTCTAAATCCTCTGTATCCGCTGCACCTAAAGAGTCAGCATATTCTAAATCCTCTGTATCAGCTGCACATAAACAGTCAGCTTATTCTAAATCCTCTGTATCCGCTGCACCTAAACAGTCAGCTTATTCTAAATCCTCTGTATCCGCTGCACCTAAACAGTCAGCTTGTTCTAAATCCTCTGTATCCGCTGCACCTAAAGAGTCAGCTTATTCTAAATCCTCTGTATCCGCTGCACCTAAACAGTCAGCTTATTCTAAATCCTCTGTATCCGCTGTACCCAAGAAGTCAGCTTGTTCTAAATCCTCTGTATCCGCTGTACCTAAAGAGTCAGCCTATTCTAAATCCTCTGTATCAGCTGTACCTAAAGAGTCAGCCTATTCTAAATCTTCTTTATCCGCTGTACCTAATTCTCCTAAATTTACTGATCCTACTCTGAATCCAATTGCGGGTTGTTCAACTCCTGAAACACAAAAAAGTATTATTTACGAAATTACTTCTAATTCTACGAAAAGATACGTACCTCATGTTACCCTTAAAACTCAGTTAAGTAACCGTAGTTTAAATTTCTTAGTCGACACCGGATCCGCTGTGAGCTTGTTAAAAAGAAACTCAATCAAATCAATGCCCGTGCTTCAAAACAAAATCATTCAACTCAAAGGTATTCACAACACTAACGAAACCATACCCACCTCAGGTCATTTCCAATTGGAATTATTTCCAAATTCTGATATTGCATATCGTTTCCACGTAGTCGAAAATATCGATTTAAATTATGACGGCATAATTGGAACTGACCTCCTGAATGATTTAGACGGTATTATTGACTATAATACTGACACATTACAAATTAGTAATATCATAACAAAATTAGAATACTGCCAACCCGTATATAAAATCGCACCCCGTACTGAAACCATTATAGAATGTACTGTTAATAATCCTGAGCATCGACAAGGACTTATCCTCGATCAACATATCTCCGAATCCTTGTTGATAGCTAACTGCATCGTTACAGTTAAGGATAACAACCGAATAAATATATCGGTTGTCAACACCTCTGAAAAACAAGTCACAATCAACTCTGATCTAAAATTAGAAATACAACCCTTCGAGGTGAACTCTTTCCAAATCCAACCAAACTCTGATTCTTCTAAATCTTCCACAATCAGAAAAGAAGAAGTCCTAAACATGTTACGGGCTAATCATCTTAACGACGAAGAAAAGTCGTGCTTATTCGATATCTGTTCTCAATACTCTGACATTTTCCATTTACCCGACGATAAATTGTCGACCACCGATCTCTTAAAACACGAAATAAAAACGTCCCCCTCGGAACCTATCAATGTCAAATCATACAGGTTTCCCGAGGTTCACAAAAAAGAAGTTGAAACGCAAATCTCTAAAATGTTGTCCCAGGACATCATTCAACCCTCTGTTTCCCCTTGGTCATTCCCAGTTTGGGTCGTCCCTAAGAAAACAGATTCCTCTGGCCAGAAAAAATGGCGCATCGTCATTGACTATAGGAAACTGAATGACATCACAATCGGCGAAAGTTATCCTATCCCTCAAATCAACGAAATACTAGACCAATTAGGGCAAAGTAAATACTTTTCCACCCTCGATTTATGCTCAGGTTTTCACCAAATATGCGTTAATAGGAACGACATTCCTAAAACCGCGTTCACTGTTCCTCAAGGGCATTTTGAATTCAAACGCATGCCGTTTGGACTAAAAAATGCACCTGCTACGTTTCAACGGCTTATGAATACCGCTCTCGCCGGACTTCAAGGCATTCATTGTTACGTCTATCTTGACGATGTAGTAATATATTCACACGATCTCTCATCGCATTGCGATAAATTGTTAAAAGTTTTCGATAGACTACGCAAATATAACCTTAAACTACAACCCGACAAGTGCGAATTCTTGCGCAAAGAAGTCGGTTACCTTGGTCACATCATTAGTGACAAAGGAGTTAGCCCAAATCCTGAAAAGGTCAAGGCCGTGTCTCAATTTCCAATTCCTAAATGTCCCAAGGACGTTAAATCATTCCTAGGTCTAGTATCCTATTACCGCCGTTTCATCCCTGATTTTTCTAAAACTGCTAAACCTCTCACTACATTACTAAAAAAGGATGTCCCTTTCTCTTGGTTGAATGAACAACAAATAGCTTTCGAAGAACTAAAAGGAAAACTAATTTCCGCTCCTATACTTATATATCCCGATTTTTCCGAGCCCTTTGTGCTTACCTGCGATGCATCAAATTATGCAATATCAGCCATTCTATCTCAAGGGGAAATTGGAAAGGATCGCCCAATCGCTTACTCATCAAGAATGTTGAATAAAGCGGAGACCAATTACTCCACCACAGAAAAAGAATGTCTAGCCATAGTATTTGGTACCAAAATGTTTAGGCCATATCTATATGGACATAAATTCACTATAGTAACAGATCATAGACCATTAAAATGGTTATTCAACTGCAAAGATCCTGGATCCCGACTAGTTAGATGGCGCTTAAAACTAGAAGAATTTGACTACAAAATCGAGTACAAAAAAGGTAAAATCAATAGCAACGCTGATGCGTTGTCTCGATTCCCCGTAAACGCTGTTCAAAATAAAGATGATAATTCTATTCCTTCTACGTCTAGGCGGAATGACGAAAATCAATCGCCTAATTTTAGTCCTATAACTCTAGAAGATCTCGATATACAATTACCTTCTATACCTCTGGATTCTGACGAAGTTCCGTCGGTAGAGTTGTTAGACAATGACGACTCCTTCACAGATATTCTTGGTCCTGAAAATAGAGATGACTTACCTGAAAATCCAAACCTTCCAAATCCTACGGTTGATAATAATGCTGAGGAGCATCTATCACTAACTTCTAGTTCCAGTGAAAACTATTCCAAATTCCTGAAAACAATGTCCAGAAAACAGTTTAATAGCAATACTAAAATTATAGAACATAATGAAAATATTTTCAAAAGTATTTGTAAACATATAGTTCTACCTACTTCTATTGACCTTGATACGGCTAACCCTTATATAGAGGAAATTTTAGGTGAAATTGAAAATTCCTCAGATCTCCTGGGTAAAGAAAGGACGTTGTTTACTTGCCTACCCTTTGAACACAAATCTAAAACCTTCTATTTCCTATTTACAAAAGTCTACCATTTCGATAGTTGCTCTTACGAAGACATCTATAAAAGTCTAATAAACCTAAAACATCAAATACTCTCGACATCAAGGGAGGAAATCATACATTTAGCTATTACTAATTTCCGTAACCCTTTCGATAAACATGACTGGCCAAAAATATATAATATGTTCTCCTATATCTTTAATAACTCGAATGTATCTATTGACATCTATCATAATTCACTAATATTTCCAACTCCATCTGAAATAAAGAAAATCCTTAAGGAAAATCACGATATCCCTATCGCCGGACATTTAGGTACGGCTCGTATGCTAAATAGAATAAAAGAAAGATATCATTGGAAAAACATGCGATCAGACATTGAATTATATATAAAAAATTGTTCGCAATGCCAATCGAATAAAGCCCTAAGGCAAACTAACCGCTCACCCATGCAGATAACTACTACTTCCACGAAACCCTTTGAGCGTCTTAGCATGGATCTCGTAGGTCCTCTTCCGGAGGCGGGCCTAACAAGACTTAAGTTCATCTTAACTATGCAAGATGACCTTACTAAATTTTCCTTTGCATATCCCATTGCAAATGCTACTTCAGAGGACACATGCGAGTGCCTCGTCCATTTCATTTCTTTATTTGGAATTCCAAAAATGATCCTTACAGATCAAGGAACCAATTTTACTGCAGATATGTTCAAGAAAACCTGCGAATTCTTAAAGATTAAGCAAATCTGGTCATCCCCTTATCATCCCCAAACTCAAGGTGCGCTTGAGCGCAGCCATTCTACACTCAAAGAATACCTTAAGTCTTACGTCAATGAAAACCATACAGACTGGCATAGATACGTATATACCGCAATGCTTGCCTATAACACGTCAGTCCATGCTTCTACAAATTTTACTCCATACGAACTACTCTTCGGCCATAAAGCCTTCATCCCTGATTCTGTTTACGAATTACATTCCCAATCGACTTATCCCGAATACATTAAATTCCTACACCATCGATTAAAACTCTCAAGGGAAAAAGCCCTTCAAAATATTCAAAAATCAAAAGAAAAGTCGAAGGAATATTATGATAAACACTCTCGTCCCGTACAATACAAAGTAGGGGATTACGTATACCTAAAGAATCACGTAAGATTGCGAAAAGCCTTATCACCCGTATGGAAAGGTCCATATAAAGTGGTCAAAATTAACGGCCGCAACACTTTAACTCTATTAATTAATAGACGACATGTCACCCATCACTATGATGAGGTAAAACTAGCTCCTAGGTCTTATACATAAATCTTTATTTTAAATAGTAGTATATAAGCATAGTAATTAATAATATTACACTAATACTAGTTCTATTTCCTTCCAGTAATCCCTCAACGGGTCAAGAATTCGTCAAACCCCTGACGAATAGTTCTGGGATTTACTTCGATCCCATAGGATCCCTGAGTTTAGTCGATAGTTATCTTAGTGTAGTAATTCCTTTAGAAATCTCATTTATTGACCCACATATTATTAATTTACATCATATACTTGATAATTCAAAATCACTATGCGAAAAAAGCAAAGCTCTTGATTATGTAGAATGCAATAATCTTTTTCTACCTCTGGTAACTCGTTTCCAAGATATTAAACGCGATAACGAGGCAATCTCTTATCTCATGTCTCATCAAGTAAAAAGATCCGCACTTCTGGGTGTTATTGGAACCTTGTCCAAAAAACTATTTGGAACTATGGATGAAGAAGATGCCATCCGCTATAATAACGCCATTCAGGAAATTCAAGCTGATACCAGCAAAATAGCATCAATGCTTAAAGAAAATATTCTCGTTACTACTTCCACCCTTAAAACTTATAACAACACATTAAACTCCATAAAATCCAATGAACATGAATTAAACGTCGCCATCGACGCTTTATACGAAGACATTAAAAACCTAACCTATATTTCTAAAGAATTAGGAATACGATCCCGTATTTTAGAATTAACGTCTATGATAGAAAACAGCCTTCTAACTTTATCATTCAAGGTCGAGGATATAGTGAACTCAGTTATGTTTGGTAGATCAAACATTCTATATCCATCTATTCTTTCACCAATAGAACTTTATACTCAATTAGTGAATAACTACAGATTCATCTCGAACTCTAGACAGTTACCTGTTCTCCTAAGTCTAGAAAATATACATATTATTCTAAATATATCTACTATATCTAGTTATTATAGCAAGGACCAAATAGTGTTTGTCCTTGAAATACCTTTGATTAAACCTCAACATTTCACATTGTATCATAACTTACCTTGTCCAGTGCCGTACGAGGTTGACAACCCTGTATCTTATTCAACTATTATTCCATCCTCTAAATACGTTGGAATAACTAAAGATAAATCAACATATTGTAAACTTGACGAATTAATAAATTGTAAAATCGTAAACAGTGATCACTATCTCTGTGACACGAGTATATCCTATTCTGTCGCCGCAACTCCTTGCTGTGAAACAGAAATAATTAGTAAAGTACTAACCTCGATTCCAGAAATATGTAAAACAAAATTTTTTCATGGTCAAGTTAGTATCTGGCAGCCTCTTCTAAATAACAAATGGTTATATGTAATGTCGGAAAAATCTAAATTAAGTATTGAATGTAATAATGTAAATCAATTAACTGAATTAGATATAAGTGGTAGTGGCATATTATACCTACCCAAGGGTTGTATGGCATACTGTAAAGATACACAATTAGTTTCTCGAGACAATGTTAATGTCCTATTAAAACCTGTTAAGACGAATTTAAACATAATTAATGATTCATGCTGTAATAGATTAAGTTTTGATAATATTGTACCTAGTTTACCATCTATTTCCTTGAAAAATGTAAACCTAGACTCTGTCGCTTATAATCCTGAAATGTTAAAAAACTTAGACAAAATCATTGAAAAACCAGAAAAGCCTCATATTGTCCAATATGGCAATTATTATTCAGCTATAACTATTGTAACTTTAATTTTAATAACTCTGTATCTTCTGTATAAAATCTGTAAAACTGGTGCGTTTAGGAAACTATATCGCTTTAATAGAAACAGTAGCGATTCCAAACCAATTGACGAAGAAATTAATATTCCCCAAATTATACCAGCTCCCGCCCTTCGAATTGGGTAATCCTAATATATTTTCATCTTCAAGTAAACTTCACCTTAAAACGTGTAGTTCACTCTAAATCGAACGGTCCACCAGGGCCGCTCGTCCGTTGCTGTCGCCGGTCCACCAGGGCCGCTCGTCCGTTGCTGTCGCCGGTCCACCAGGGCCGCTCGTCCGTTGCTGTCGCCGGTCCACCAGGGCCGCTCGTCCGTTGCTGTCGCCGGTCCACCAGGGCCGCTCCTCCGTAACTGCCGCCGGTCCACCAGGGGCCGCCCTTCACCATCACCCATCAATCATTCATCTACATTATTCATTTTTATACTTCCATCTTGTCTTTAAATTTCTGTATACATAATAAATACTGTCTCCCTCTATAGTCTTTTCTTGTCGTTACTCGACAGTTTGGCCCCACAGTCGGTAGAGCATGAGACTCTTAATCTCAGGGTCGTGGGTTCGGGCCCCACGTTTACATGTTTGTAAACGCACGCTCGGCTGTTACGATTGCCAAATGCACCCTAAAATGCATAAATAACCAAAATACTTCAAAATTAGCAATAAAGCTCTCTACGTCACAAAAGTGCTTAATCAGCACTTTCGTCACGAGTACATCATTCAGTCAGTCTGCGTTCAATCTTTATCGCGAGCACATCTCTTAGACGTACCAGTTCATCCTGTCTGTATCCAAGTGCTAAATATAGTGTTTTAATTAAAAACGTTTTTTTTAAAACCTCTCCGACGTTTTCCCGTCTAACAGCACGGACCAGTTTAAATACTTGGGGTCTGTGCTTCACGCGTCCGGCGACATTGATTGCGACGTCAAGGCACGTATTTCCGCAGCTTGGGCGAAATGGCGTGAGGTGACAGGTGTCACTTGTGACCCCAAAATGCCGGTTAAGCTTAAGGGACAGGTCTATAAAACCATCATTAGACCTGTTCTCCTGTATGGCAGTGAGGCGTGGCCTGTGCTTGAGCGACACAAGCAGGAGCTGCGTGTCACGGAGATGAATATGCTGCGGTGGATGTGTGGAGTTACGCGGAAAGACCGCATCAGGAACTCCCGCATCCGGGGCAGCCTTCGTGTCCGTGACATTGCAGACAAACTGCAGGAGGGTCGCCTACGCTGGTACGGCCACGTCTTACGGAAACCGGCATGTTACGTGGGTAACAAATGTCTTGCCATGGCGCCTCCGCCGGGCCGGAACAAGCGGGGTAGACCAAAGAAGTGCTGGCTTGACGTTGTAAGAGATGACATGCATGCCAACAAGCTCTTACCACAGGACGCTAAAGATCGTGCGAAATGGAGGAGAATGTGCAGGAAAGCGGACCCCGGGCTCCAACGCGAAAGCCGCGGATGCAACCGGGATAAACGCTGAGATGATGATGATGATGATGATTGTATGTAATTGTATAGACTTTTTGCTGAACACACAAACTTCTTTCGAGAAAGGCTAAAAATACTTCACGAAAATAAAAAAGCCATCACAATTATTATCGCCCCCAACCTATAACATTGCCTATTAAAGAGGCCATGTTTCGTACTGGCTATGAGGTGGACCACCATGATAATAGCCCTATCCCATGAGAACATATTAGCAGTTAATTACAATATGTACTCTGATAATGTAATATGAAGTCAAGGGATTAAGAGCGGCGATTTCAATGAGTGGTTTAATAAATTATGAGATATATCTTTTGTGGTTTATTGTTGATAGTTTAGACTATGTGGTGTGGTGTGGCGTGGTGGGTGGTGTTGATTTCACTGATATAATAGAATAATAATTTTGTCATATCTGGAGTAATAATGTTCGCGTTTTTCCTCGTCCTTCTATCTTCCTCCAATAATGCTTCCAATTCCGTGTCTTTGTACAACTTCGGTCTTCCACTACGTTTATCTATTTATTAATATATTCTTTACTAGCTGTTGCCAGCAACTGCGTCCGCGTGGACTTCGGTTTGAGCTCAGTTGATATAAAATAAGCGCCTGTTATTACAAGACCCCAACATAAATATATCCAGACCGCTAGGGATGCTCAACACAGTCTATCAAGCAGAGTGTGTGGGCATAACTCTGGCGGCCCTAGCCATAAAAGCCAGAAGAGTTGCGGACACGCGTGTCCGCATACTCACTGA
Source organism: Sesamia nonagrioides (assembly GCA_017933935.1). Classification (NCBI taxonomy): domain Eukaryota; kingdom Metazoa; phylum Arthropoda; class Insecta; order Lepidoptera; family Noctuidae; genus Sesamia; species Sesamia nonagrioides. The sequence goes on from JADWQK010001043.1 coordinate 119,376, forward strand.
CAGTGCTTCCGTCCTCCAATCCCTAAAGCAGGGATGCATCACATCAAGTCTAGTACTTGAGTGCCACGATGCATTGGAACGGATAACCGTACCAAACCGCAACACTGTGACACTACAGTGGATAAAGGGTCACAGCGGTTCACTGGTCAATGACGCAGCTGACGAGCTGGCTAGAAGGGCATCCAGTGCGTTGGTCAGCGGACCGGAGCTCATTGTGCCTATCCCCTTTATTCAAATACGCAGATGGCTACAAAAGCATACCTACGAACAAACGGAGATTTGGTGGTCCTCATCACCGGCTGCAGGCAGTCCAGGGAGGCCATGCCATCCCTGGATGACAGGCTAACCAAAAGGTTGCTGTGCCTGGATAGGAGGAACCTACGATTGATGACGGGGATCATCACGGGCCACTGCTCGCTGAATAAGCATCTCCACACAATAGGCATAACAGACAGCCCTCTGTGCAGAGCCTGCATAGAGCCTGACGAGACAGTTGCGCATGTACTCTTCGAGTGTATAGGCGTTACCCAAATTAGAAACGAAACCATAGGAGCACCAAGATCTTACACAGATGTTCTCAACAGGCTAGGAGACCTGATGGGCTTCTGGAGGGAGATGGGCTGGTTAGAATAACCGCCAAAGGCCGCCATGGTCCACGCATAATGGTCCGCTGGAGGGACTGAGTGCGGAAACCAAACCAATAACATAGAACATAGAAGCGCCTGTTAAATTAATTGGAGCAATATGTACGTCCGCGTTCGTTACCGTTTTCGCAACATTTTTGTTACTGCTCTGCTTCTATTGGTCATGGCGGGATGCTATATAGCCTATGCCCTTTCTCAGGCTCTAGATTATCTGTGTACCAAATTTCATTACGATCGGTTCAGTAGTTTGGACGTGAAAGCCGGACATACAGACAGAGATACTTTCGCATTTATAAGATTAGTATGGATTGTACACCAATCAAACACAGAACAAAATACGTTCAACACAAAAAAAAAAAACATACAATGGGCGGCCTTATCGCTAATGCGATCTCTTCCAGGCAACCAAAGAATGGACAGATTCTGCAGAACCACAAATGGGACTATCGTTGGTGCAAACATCATTATTACTATACACTAATTAATTTATTTTATTTAATAACTTATTAATTGATGAAGTTGTAAAAAAAAATGTTACAACATATTTACCAGGTTACCAAGTACCTATGGCTAGATAGTTTATTTATTTTAGTGGCCTAATTTATATTGTGTTGGACTAACATCTACTATTACTTTTGGCTTACTTAGCTAGCGAGGACCCTGGCACCCTAAACACAAGTTAAATCTTAAATTGGGTGCCAGAGTTCATCTAAAACACTTGCGTTGTTATAAGTTTGTGATTAATATTTTATGTTGTTATGTTCAAACCAGTGGTAAGAAACATCTTTTTTTTTTTTACTATAGTAGATACACGAATACATACGTATACAAAAATAAATCTTTATCTTCACAGTTTCTAAACTTTTAAAACCATTTACGACAACTTCTCTGTCATAAAGCAACTTCACCATAAGCTTCTACAAGCAATCGATGGGCCTCAGCTGCAGATTTCTTCAAAAAAAAGAAGTAACAAAATTCCCGCAAATGACGCTTATTTGGCTCAAAACTTGACATTTTTGCACAAAGAATGACTCTGTAGTGTATCACATATTTTATGTGATACTGATACAGATTCATTAATACTCTAAGTGTATGTTATTACCAGATGTCCAAACTTACGATATCCAATTTAACATCTGAAAATTTCAACGAAACCTCTTAGTGAGGACATCTTTTGTTAAACGGCGGACACTTATTTGTACACCTAATATATTATACAATTTGATTTCAGAACTACTTTTGAATGGACGAAGAGATTAAATGTTGATTCTGTCAGCAAATAAAAATTTAATAATTGATCATCGTTTCAGCCGAAAATGGCTACTGCTGGAGATAGACTTCCCCCAAGGATCTCCACTTCGGCCGATTCCTTGCTTTTCACATCCAAATGGTTTTTGCATCTTTAAACCAGCAGGGTAATTACGTAACATACTATCAGTAGCAATGGGTTTCATTATGACAGTTCAACAACAATCATTGCGTTGTTCAATGTAAATAACCTTCGTTTAAATGAAAAAAAGAACTAAACTCATTAAATTTTCTACGCCAGCTAAGTACCAACGTTTAACTGAATGGAGTAGAGTTGATCCCTGTCGAGTCGATAGTTTTTCTTGGATTAACTATTGACGCCAAGTTATAATGGGGTCCTCACATTGAGAAACTGTCGGGTAGACTCAGTTCTGCTGCATTCGCTGTTAAGTAAATTAGACAAATAATTGATGTAGATACAGCCAGAATTGTTTATTTTAGTTATTTTCATATTCTTATGACTTATGGGATTCTTCTCTGGGGAACTTGTGCGGACATCAATACCATATTTGTTTTACAGAAAAGGGCAGTTCGAGCCATTTACAACCTTGGTCGTAGAGATTTTCTTAGAGAAAAATTCAAAGAGGTGAACATTCTGACTTTTTCACAATATATATTTGAAAATCTTATAGGTATCTGTACATAAAAACATATCGAATTTTAAGAAAATAAGTGATATTCATAATATAAATACCAGGAGCAAACACAATCTTGCTGTACATCACACTCGTCTCCACAGAGTAGGCAACTCGTTCATGGGTCAATGTATACACTTTTACAACAAGCTTCCCATGGACATTCGAAACTCAGATTATTTAGAAGACAATAAAGTTTGGGATTGAGCTGCTCGCTCTGCTAAGCTATGTCGTTAAGCAATATGCGTAATTATGCTACAATTATGATATTTTATTCACTTTTTTTAAATCACGTAAATTGATTGTTATGTACAAAGCAAATACATATTGTTATTGTAAACCTTTTCATTTTTTAACCGACTTCAAAAAGGAGGAGGTTACTCAATTCGACCGTATATATGCTTATTTTTTTTTTTTTTTTATGTTTGTTCGCGCGTAACTTCGTCGTTTATGAACCGATTTTAATAATTCTTTTTGTTGGAAAGAAGACATTCCCGAGGTGGTCCCATGAAAAGGACATCAGGGTCTGATGATGGAAGACCAGAGAAATCAAGGGGAACTTTCGAAAATCGTAGGGGCGATTAGTGCATTTCTTAGTATTTTCATTAAGTATTTAAAGCACTACAATTTGATAAAGGTCTGAGTAGATCTGATGATGGAGCCAGAAGACAGTCGAAGGAACTCCTCAACAATTCACAGCAGCTACCTTGTGTTTGGGCTTGATTAATTTGTATTGATAAGAACTTTACACCTAGATGGGTTGTGACTGTCATAAGAGCTCTGATGATGAAGACAAAGGCCAGTTCCGGGAACTCCTCAACGGTTTACAGTAGCTACTTTGTGTTTGGTTTTAATTCATTTATATTGATGAGAACTTTGCACCCATTGGGTTAAAATAATGGTCTGCAGTACCTAAATCTGATGATTAAGACCATAGGCAGTCGAGAGAATTCTTCAAAATTACGGGTAAAAATTAAAGTAAACAAAATTGCGTCATTTCCCAACTATATTTGCGTCAGCTTCCAGTCTGACCGGATGTAACTGAATACATAATACCTACTTTTCACAACTAAAAGTGTAAAATAAAAACTTTTTTACAAAAAAAAAAAAAACAACCGACTTCTAAAAACCACTACAAAGTGAAAAATAACTAATTTCGGAAGTCGGTGTCAAAAACTAATCCCTATACAAAAACCAAAGACACCGACTTCCGAAATTAGTTATTTTTCACTTTGTAGTGGTTTTTAGAAGTCGGTTGTTTTTTTTTTTTGTAAAAAAGTTTTTATAATGTCTGGACTTAAAAAAAGACGATGATCCCTGAGTTTGTTTCGGCTTTTCTTCTTAGAGGTAGTCAGTTAGGAAAGGCCAGCTCCAGTTAGTTTAAAAAAATATGTTGTGTAAAAGTGATCAGTGATCCTACTTGCATAATAAACGATTTCATTTAATTTACGTTATTGAATAGACACATTTTTCGAAGATATGGAGCAATGGATTAGCAATATGACTACCAACCATAATTCTAACCAGTCTGGTTAGATTATAAGCGAAAACATTAGTAAAATTACAAAGAGCACTTAGCATGTCCTGTTTGCCTGTAATTGTTTGTGCAGTTAGATTTAAGTCAATAATTTGTATCTGTGTATTTGTAATGTGTGAAATATCTGCAGCAACTGTTGGCGAACCTTAATCTATACTAATATGTAAAGCTGAAGAGTTTGTTTGTTTGTTTGTGCGCGCTAATCTAAGGAACTACTGGTCCGATTTGAAAAATTCTTTTTGCGTTGGATAGCCTATTAATCCAGGAAGGCTTTAGGCTATATAACATTCCGCTATGACCAATAGGAGCAGAGCAGTAACAAAAAATGTTGCGAAAACGGGAGCTAACGTAGACGTCCTTATTGCTTCCATTATTTTAACAGGCGCTTATTTTCTATCAACTGAGCTCTTTTTAATTTTTTTTGGAACGGGACGAACAGGGCACTCAGTTTGAACATACCACCACCATTGAACTTAGCTCATAAGGAAATGCAATATTAGTAAAAGCAGTGAGCGCGGAAGAATGTTAAAGCAGTGTAAGTTGTTAGTTTGGGATGAATGTGATTACTATCCACAAAATGGCAATTGAAGCACTAGATCGCACAATGGGGGACATCAAAGGCAACCAAGATATCATGGGAGGGACGGTGGTACTTTTATCTGGTGACTTTAGGCAGACCCATTCGGTGATTACTAGGGGTATGCCGCCGGCAGATGAAATAAATACCTCTTTGAAAGCATCTGCATTATGGGTCGCGTGAAAAAGTATTGTCCCACCACGAATATGCGAGGGCAACTTCATCACGATTCTCAAGCCGGGTATATGCAATATGCAGCTACTCTTTTTAAAATCCAAGTAGTTCGCATGCCAACTGACAGTAACGGCATGATTAGAGTGAGTAGTGAGTTCTGTCAAGTTGTGGATAGCTCAGATGACCTATTAAATAATTCTATCCGGATCTTCAAACAAATATGGCCAACCGAGAATGGCTATGTGAAAGGGCAATTTTGGCGCCGACTAATGAAATAGTAAAATCAATGAATAAATCATGTTAAACGTTCAGGGAAATGTTATCGAATACCTCTCAGTGGACAATATTACGGACACTGAACAAGTTACATCATACAGAATTTTTCAACTCTTTAGAATTATCAGGAGTGCCACCCCATAAGTTGATACTAAAAGTTGGTGTTCCAGTCCTATTAATGAGAAATCTTGACGCTCCAAAGCTGTGTAATGGTACTCGGTTACAAATAACATATTTGGCTCACAACATTGTAAAGGCTACAATCATGGCTGGAATGGCAAAAGGACAAAATGTCTTGATTCCCCGTATTCCCATCAGCCCGACTGATTTGCCATTTCTATTTAAAAGAGTACAGTTCTTTCTGAAAGCAGCATTTGCTATAACAATAACAAAGCCGACATACGCTTAAAGTTGCCGGAGTTCATTTAGAAACATGTTTTTCTCATGGGCAACTCTATGTGGCATGCTCACGTGTATCAAATCCAGAAAACCCTAAGCATATCCAAAACACCAACCAACGCAAAATAATTAGAATTTGATGATATGATGATGATATTTGATGTTTCTTTCCTTTGCTAAACCTTTAAACCCGGTAAAATAAACGTTGCTATAGACCTTATGTATCTCTAAAATCCTACTAATAATATAAACGCGAAAATGTGTGAGGATGTTTGTAACCTTGCAGTAATGTAGGCATTTCTCTTGGCATTCCCCCGGAAAAGGGAACCACTGCGCGCTGTAAACTGAAGTAGATACGCGCACGAAGTCGCGGGCAACAGCTAGTTAAATAAATAAATATGCTTCAAAAGGATTCAAATTAATAGTAATAGTATGTTCGCAATAAGGATGCATCGGTCCATCTTGTAGTAGGCCTTCTAATGTTATGTCTTCCGGTACGCGGTGTCTTCTCTAAAACCATTCGGCCACATTTTCCATCTGTTCTACAAGCCATGTGCCCAGCTGACTGCCACTTTAGTTTGAAAGTTCTTTAGGCTAAGTCGGTTACCTATTTTTTGGTGTAATTGGCAAATCATCAGATGATCTCTCCCGCTCTGGGCGGAGCTGAAGGACGTGTCAGACTTTTACGGACTAAAACCCAGCCGTGTTTTCCACCTACCTGTGCGCCAGGGTCACGGTTTCTCTTTCAACCAACTCGCAGCCGTGGCCCAGGCATCGGTCTTCATGGACCCCGTCACGGTGTGCTACTGTCGCCTCGGGCCTGGTCCGTATCGGGCGGCGAGCTGTTCTTTACCATCCTTAGTAGTCTGGTAGAGAATGGCTTTGGCATGAAGTCCACTTTTGTAGGTTTTTTATGTGTGAAAAGTTTAAGATAAACAAATATATTACCTATTAGTCGACACGGTAGAAATGATAATAACGCACTATACTTACTAGGCTGTTTACCAAAAAAAGGCACAGAATACATTTAATCTAATGACAGGCGCAAGAGCACATTTAGTAGTAGATATAAGGTCAATTCATTGCGTCCAAGGCCAGTATTCTTAGTGTTATCGCAAAGGTACTTCACACCAAGGCAACTTCTAATGTCCGTTCGTGTGTGGAGTATTGCAACCAGATCTGGTCTGGTGTTGGGAAATGTCACCTGGCCACTTGGGATTCAGTGGAGAGGCGTGCGAAGAGGCTAATTGGCGACCCAGATTTAACTCAAATGTTCTCCAAAGCCTAGAGCACAGGCTTAGAGTAGCCACCCTTTCGGTGTTCTATAGAATACATTTTGGTGAGTGAGCGAGGGCATTGCATGATCCCATCTCCGTTCCACCATCGGACGACCCGTCGTACGGTGAGTTTTCACCCTTACGTTGTTAACAGCATTACGATACGGACGAAGCGTTTCGTTTCCTCTTTTATACCGCGTACATCAAGGTACTGGAACAATTTGCCAGCAGCGGTGTTTCCGTCGGACTACAATTTGAGTGTTTTCAGGGCTAGAATGAATAGGCTCTTAATAAACTAGTGCACCTTACCATCAACGATTGCGTCACTGCTTACCATCAGGCGGGATTGCGGTCAAGCGCTAGTTTATAATTCATAAAAAAAAAACCCGACATTTATTTTTTTTATGCAATGAAAAAAGTAAATACTAATTCAATTTGAAAATGTCTTTTCACTACTCCACACGAATCGACACGAAATATGCAGCAGTCAATGCTATAAGGACATTGCCTTTTTGATAAATAAAACACGTATAAATTCCCACTATGAGGTGTGAATGTCCTTGCTATAATTGGCGGCGCACTAAAGCAAATGTTTCAGAATTCTCGGCATTTGACCAAATGTCTGCGGAGCTTTGACGAGTGAAAACCGCGATCAATCAGCCGACCAATGGTATTTTTTATTAATTTATTCCGTTATTAATCAGTGTACCGTTATATCCCTGCTTCTTATACAACGAATCCTTGGCTAATAGGTATTTTTACTACCCAGTTCAAAAATATACGGTTGAAGATAGATGTAACTAGTAGTTTCCGTAAAGAGTACCTACATTGAATTTGACTATCTACAATATAGATGATGCCACAAAATTTTACATCTCTCATATTCGGTAAGTAGGTCCTTATTACGCCCAAATGGGGCTTATAAGTGACCAATTAGTGCTCTAGGAATAACATTTTTTTTTGGTGTGTTTGTTCCATTTGGAACAGGCTAAGGTCAAAGACAATACTGCCACGTCTTCAGTAATAATTAATTTTCAACTATCCTATCCTAAAATGATAGCCTCGTCTTGAATTATGTCTTCTTTTGTAACTTATCCTAACTAACCTAACTCCTTTCGTTTGGGCCGCGTGTGGCCGATTAGGAGGGGTTTAGCGTAAAGACATGATGTGGCCACTACGCTACAATATTTCACTGTTCTCTATGAATTATTTACTGAATGCACTTTTTACTGTATAAATCACGCGTTTTTATTTAGTAAACGACACTATAAATAGCTTAAGAGTCCAATGAAAATTGAGCGTGGCACTCATCTTCGCTTTCCCGCCAAAACTCCGGAATAACATTAAGTAATTTAAAAAAAAAAACTTCATTCTATAAAAAAATTTCGCGTACCTCTAACCATCATACTGGCAATAGACATCATGCATTCAGCCCAAAAGAGGTCGCTTCGCTATTCAACCTCGTCTTCGTAATAGTCATCAATTTTAAATATCGAACGGCGAAGCTCAATTTCATTCTTGAAAAATAATAAAAAAAAATGCGGGTATTTTCCTACTGAGCTCACAATCGAGATGAAAAGCAGAGTAGTTAGCTCGGGTGTATGCATCAATTGCACCCTCTAACTACACATTTATTTATTTATTTATCTACTTACTACACTCACTTTAATTCGGCTGTGCTGATCGGCAAACTTCGCATCTGCCTTAGTAAAGGTAGTACGCTTTTGGTTCTATCAGAATACCAAAGCTGCGACATTTTTTTTAAAGTAGAAGCATCATACTGGCGTAGGAATCTTATAGCCTCGTATAGGAATTTGCAATTTTATTTCAGATTTTTTGTTACTGTTTGTTGTATAAGCATAATTTGTTTTTTTATTATTTTTGATTTTTTTGACTTTAGTTTAGTTTTATAAGCTTCCATTCTTCGTTTTACGAGTCTAGTCGAGAGAGAAAATATCGTCAAAAGAATCATTTCTTTGTGTTCCTCGCAACCACCGGATTCCGGTTCTAACAGCTATGATTTGCCCACTGCCTCTAAAATCCTTCTTCAGGATAAGTTGCTTACCGTGACTTCGAAGACATAATTATCTAAATACGTTTGATTTTGCCACCCATCTGTGCCAAATCATGCCAATCCGGTCATGTTTGTAGCATGAAGGAAAATCAAAATAAAATAATAAATAAATATATACGGACAAATCACACAGATTGAGCTAGCCCCAAAGTAAGTTCGAGACTTGTGTTATGGGATACTAACTCAACGATACTATATTTTATAATAGATATATAGATAAACATCCAAGACCCAGGCCAATCAGGAAAAGATCGTTTTCCATCATGACCTGGCCGGGGATCGAACTCGGGGCCTCCACGTCGCAGGCAAGCGTGTTGACCGCTGCGCTACGGAGGACGTCATATAAAATCTAGTCCTACCATGGTTAACCAGCATTAATAGACACTTATAATCTACATTATCATTGAATTTCACCCCATTTTCTGCCTACTTTTTCTACCATGCACTAATAATTTACTTTAATTTACTTTTAGTTAAGTAAATGAGTAAATTACCTAATCAATTATCTTAATTTTCAAATTCTTATATTCTTGGAAACAAAAGCTAACTGTTACCAGTTCCGCCAAGCCCACCGCTATGGGCAATATGAAAAGTGTTCTCAGACCGACGCGGGCGCAACTGCGCACTTATCACTTATCTGCAAATCCATACATAATGAATCTGCCGGACTCAGATACGGCAACATTAATTATATCTTTATTTTTTATAACTAATGTAAAAATGTAATAAAACTGTCTTAAATTATTATTTACTGATAATTATTTCTTTTTTTATAACTTACAGCTTGCAGACTTACTTACAGTTACTAAATCTATAACATGGAGTTGAACAATTAGAAGTTTTCACAAATAGAATTTACTATGTACAGTATTTTTAGAAAGCTCAAGGTCGCACTGAGAGCTATGGATAGAGCTATGCTCGGAATTTCTCTGCGTGATCGAATCAGAAATGAGGAGATCCGCGGAAGAACCAACGTCGCTAAAATGAAGTGGCAGTGGGCAGGGCACATTGCTCGTAGAACCGATGGCCGATGGGGCACTAAGGTTCTGGAGTAGCGGCCACGTACCGGAAGACGCAGCGTAGGGAGGCCCGCAACAAGGTGGACCGATGACCTGGTGAAGCTCGCAGGAAGCCGATGGATGCGGGCAGCACAAGACCGGTCATCGTGGAAAGCCCTGCCGGAGGCCTTTGTCCAGCAGTGGACCTCTATAGGCTGAAGAAGAAGAAGAAGAAGATTGCCTATCTGACCAATACGACACCCCCTGGTTAGACTGGTGGTCAGATCATGCTCTTGTTCACAAATCTATACTAATATACAAAGCTGAAGAGCTTGTTTGTTTATTTGAACGCGCTAATTTCAGGAACTACAGGTCCGATTTGAAATATTCTTCTTGCGTTGGATATTAATGCAGGAAGGCTATATTACATCACGCTGTGACCAACAGGAGCGGACCATATAAATAATAATGTACCTATAGAAATCGACTCTTTTGGGGTTAAAATTTAATTTTCAAATAAATAACTCCACGCGAACGAAGTCGCAGGCGGCCACTAGTTAAACATAATGAGGTTCAGTGTATATTTTTCTTTCAATTTTATTTAAAAAAGGACGGATGTAAAATTAGTTTAGTTCTGTTTAATTAGGTAGTCCACGCCTGACGTAAATCGACGTATTTTTAGTCGCCATGTTTTTATATGCGTATAAACTAATATCTTATTTATTTATTATTTATTTAGAAACATACAATTATAGCACTATTACAGAGCATTTCAATTCAGTGCTAAAAACATTACTTACATAAAGTCACAATAATTAGTAAAGAAACATTTATAATACACTAGCTTTCCGCCCGCGGCTTCGCCCGCGTGGAGTTCGGTTCTATCGCGCTTTTTAGATTTCCCTCGGGAACATTTAATTTTTCCGGGATAAAAGGTAGCCTGTGTTCTTTCTCAGGGTCTAAAGATTGTCTGTGCCAAATTTCATCACGATCGGTTGAGAGGTTTAAGCGGGAAAGCGTAACAGACAGACAGATAGACAGACAGACAGAGTTACTTTCGCATTTTTAATATTAGTATGGATTAATTATTATTTCCTACTAGCTTTCCGCCCGCGGCTTCGCCCGCGTGCAGGTCGGTTATATCGCGCTTTTTAGATTTCCCTCGGGAACATCAATTTTTTCCGGGATTTAAGGTAGCCTATGTTCTTTCTCCGGGTCCAAGGATTGTCTGTGCCAAATTTCATCAAAATCGGTTGAGAGGTTTAAGCGGGAAAGCGTAACAGACAGACAGACAGAGTTGCTTTCGCATTTTTAATATTAATATGGATTAATTATTACTTCCTATAAGTCTATACCTTGTTCTATTAGGTTCTGTGCTGCTTGTAAGAACTTAGGAAGTTTTTGGCCAAACAAGACTTCCGCACGCGCAATCACATTAATCAGACGTACAGCTGGAGGCATAGGGGGCTATCCTTTTGTATATGAAATAGAAAGGAAGAGATGCACTAAACTGAAATTAGTATGTATTTAAACATGAGAATTGGCAACACTATATACCTAATAATGACAATATGTTAAAAACAAAAAAATCTACTTAACTATAATTTTAGTCTTTTTCTTCAGCCTATAGATGTCCACTGCTGGACAAAGGCCTCCCCCAAGGCTTTCCACGCTGACCGGTCTTGTGCTGCCCGCATCCATCGGCTTCCCGCGACCTTCACCAGGTCATCGGTCCACCTTGTTGGGGGCCTCCCTACGATGCGTCTTCCAGTACGCGGCCGCCACTCCAGAACCTTACTGCCCCATCGGCCATCGGTTCTACGAGCAATGTGCCCTGCCCACTGCCACTTAAGTTTAGCGACTCGCAGAGCTATGTCGCTGACTTTGGTTCTTCTGCGGATCTCCTCATTTCCGTGATCGAATTTTAGTCTAGCATATTAAAAATAAGTCGTGTACAGAGTTTATGTAGGTCGCAAGTCTGTTCTTAAAACCGTACTTGTCAAATAAATTAGACTTGCAGCCAAGATAGATAAATATGTAATACGTGTCCCTAAATATTACATAACAGCCCATGTCTCGAGCTAGTCGCGTCGCAACAGGCGCCTAACTGTCTTGTACTGAGCATACAAATGATTTAATATGTTTACTGTAGTAATTCTTAGGGTACATTACTCCTAGAACCGATAGCCGATGGGGCTGTAAGGTCCTTGAGTGGCAGACACGTACCGGAAGACCCCGGAGGCCCCCAACAAGGTGGACTGATGACCTGGTGAAGATCGCGAGAAACCGATGAATGCGAACAGCACAAGACCGGTCATTTTGGAAAGCCTTGGGAGAGGCCTTTGTCCAGCAATGGACCTTTATAATAGGTTGAATAAGAAGAAATTCCTAGGGGATTTGCAGAAAAATCTTTCACAATATACTCTTGTTTGATTTATTCTAAATCAGAGGAAAAGATAAGGAGATATTTTAGACCTTATTGGACAAAGACGCAAATAACATAATAATATAAAATGTTAAAAATAATAAATATGACAGCAAATTGTTAAGCTACTTTACATTAGTGCAAGCATTTCTAGTAAACAAAAACGAGCTAAGAGCAGAAGTATGTTGTCGAAACGTAAATTTTTTGAATAGCAAATTTTAAAACGCCTCCTGTCACTTACGGAACTAAAATCGGTAGTATGAATTTACAAGTAATGAATAGAAACTCTCTAGCGTCTATGATGCTTCTACACGAAAAGGGACAGTTGTACCCCAAACCGTGTACCAAATAAGTACCGAAATATATTTTGCTGCTACCACATTTTCAACATTCAAGTTTGTATTATACTTATAGTTCATGTTCGGATAGAAATTCTCTACCGATTATGGTGCTTGTGGAGGCATGAGAAACAAAGAGTAAAGTTCACTCGTCCTCCGTAGAAAAGGGAGGATCCTCCGACCAGACGAGTGTTATGTCTGGCGGGCACTTGCTCAATGGTTGAAATTGAGAAGTTGTATACAACGTGTAACATAAAGGGTATATACATAACAAAGGCATGGCATCTTTACATGATATCAAACGATATTGGAAGGGTTTTTTAATTCTGTCTCTTTATGTTTGGAAGTTATGAGGAAAAACACCGCCTGTGATAGGCTACTATCATACTAGTCGCACAGAGATATTGAAGACATTTATCGGATTTTGGAAAGTAACGTGACGGGTAACGAGTAGTTATTAACATATGTAGTGTGCTGCCACGTTTGTTATGATTTTAAGAAACATACAAAACCGAAAATTTTGTACCAATTTTTTGAGTATTTTATTTTGAGTTGAAACCCTTCCGATATCATTTGATATCATCTAAAGATGCCATGCCCTTGGTATGTATATACCCTTTTTGTTACACGTTGTATATGCTAGTTGCACGGTGTACTCCGATTGCGAGATGTAGAATTCGTGTGACGTCAGTATGATGCATTGTTTATTTTTGGCGTTTTGTAGGTAGGTAGTGGTACCGCTACATGCTTCTACACGAAATCGTTGCCCAAATCGCGTACCAAATAAGTAAATAAAGAAAGAAAGAAAAATGCGTTTATTGACATTACAGCATAAGATTTAGCACTTAAAACTAGTATGTTCTTTTTTTCTTAAATTATAAACTAGTGCTGGACCGCAATCCCGCCTGATGGTAAGCAGTGACGCAATCGTTGATGGTAAAGCGCGCTAGTTTATTAAAAGCCCATTCACTCTAGCCTTGAAGACCCTCAAATTGTAGTCCGACGGAAACACCGCCGTTGGCAAACTATTCCAGTCCCTCAAAACTCGATGGTAGGCCACAACATCGGCTGCCGTCAGAAGTTACCACCCACCAGACAAAGTCTTGCCACCAAGCGTTTCGTCGTGTTCCGGCATGATGTCTGGTGAAGCCGTACCTACGGAGGACGGGTCTGGCAGTTGTATTTCAATGTGTGCGGGTACGATGCGTCAAATGTTGTGTCGGGAGTTCGGTCGATCCACATCAATCTCCCTCTGGCGCAGTTGTTGGGCTTATCATTGCATCACCTCACTCAACCGCCGTGTTCCGTTCTATTGACACAATTTTTTTGAGTGAATAGGTCCTTAATAAACTAGCATGCTTAACCATCAACGATTGCATCACTGCTTACCATCAGGTGGGATTACTTTCATGCACTAGTTTATAATAATTAAAAAAAGCTACAAAACCTATATGAAAAAGTCTTTATAACACTAACAAGTGGTACCACCACCACCACCATACCATTACTATGATGTAGTTCTCAATAAAGGGCATTGCGCTGGATATAAATCTGTCGCAACACGGCGCCCGGCGGTCTTGCGGCGTCTGCGCACACCTTGTTACGTCACGTGGTACATATCAAGAAAATTCACCTTGTTTACGCACAAGACTGGAATTGTAAACTAGCGATTTATACGATGGTATAAACACTGAATATTCTGGTGGATTTGAGCAGCTGTTGCACAAAAACACGATAGAACGCAGGGAACAGGTCCCGAGTATTGATACCAACATTTTGATATCAAGAACTTAGTCAGTAAAAGCCTGACAGGCCCTTCCGTTCTGCTCAGAGCGCAAGAAAAACTGAATCACGAGCAGTACATGGATTCAAAAATACTTCGGATGAAAATAGAATAGATAATTTAATAATTTGCAACATTTCCCCATGATATTTCCTGAAGCGTTGTCCATACAGATTTTGCCAGCCTCTTGCTGTTTCTTGGTGCTAAGATCTATTGGTTCTTCTTCTTCTTCAGCCTATAGATGTCCACTGCTGGACAAAGGCCTCCCACAAGGCTTTCTACAGCGACCAGTCTTATGCTACCGGCATCCATCGGTTTACCGCGATCTTCACCAGGTCATCGGTCCACCTTGTTGTGGGCCTTCCTGCGTCTTCTGGTACGTGGCTACCACTTCAGAACTTCACTGTCCCACCGGCTATCGGTTCTACGAGTAACGTGATCTAGAGGTTATTTAGAACTAATTAAAGCTAAGCTCCTTTAATACTCCTAAGCATCCTGCGCCGCACGCGCGGTAGTCCCAACACCATCCTGGCCGCACTGGTGGACCGGTGGGATTCTCCGATGTTGGCTCGATAGATAAGGCTGCAGGCTGTTAAATAGCGACTAATAGCGTCATCGGGGAGTCCTTCCAGTCTAGATAAAATATGTAAATAATAACATCTTAATTTTATTTACTTCTTAATACAATTTTTTATGTAATTTTATTTTTATAAAACTAATTGTAGGTAGGTATGGATGAAATATCTGAATTAAATAAATATTATTATTATTTCCTTTATTTCATCTAAACACATATAAATTACATTTAAAAAATAGTATATATAAAATAAATAGTAAATATAAAAAATAGTAGCCCACCGGTATCAGGAACAGGGTCCAAGCTACCGGCGGTCAGGGCTCCAGAGAGAGGAACTTCCTGACGATGCGAGCCGTTATTATTATTATTATTATAACATCACAAACTAAACTAAATGTAAGTTAAGTTCATCTGATAGGGTAATTGCGTAACACTATCAGTAGCAAGTGGGATTCGTTTTGACAGTTCAACAATATTCATTGCATTTTTTATTTTGTCGAGCTGTTACATTTTACAAACATATAGAGCAATGGATTAGCAATTTGCTTTAAAATGTTTCCAATTGATAGGATTACGCAGTTTTAATTACGCAATTATTACGCAATTAGGTTGCATGTCAAATTAAGATACTCCATAGACTGTTTAGACATTACTATAAACATGGCGACCAAAAATACGTCAATACACGTCAGGAGCGCACTAATTTGACAAGTTTAAACTGATATTTTATCTTCTGTCCTTTTCTTAGTCAAAAAGGAAGAAAGAGATGCATTAAACTTAAATTTAATCTCTCTGATTTAGTTTTATTCTGCATTTTCCAAACATAGAATAGAACTAGTTTGAACGCACGAATAAATTCTGTCACGGTGACAAAAAAGTTTGTCAGCATCACATCACGTCGTCAAAGTAGAGTTCAATCGGACCAGGGTGACAAAACAGTCACGGTCATAAAAATCACTCGTGCGCAATCGCTAACAGGCTACTTTTACTTCCCTCTTCTTTCGTCTTTCAAAACGGTGCTGTCTTTCAACTCTTGGTTACATTTATTTATGTTAAGGCATTTCAAAAACACCATTTAAGAGGGGACTCTAGCGCCGAGGAATTTCGAAAATAGGTATTTGATGAAACTGTTGCCGTCGCGCTGCTTCCAACCTCTCCCGGTAAAGTGCTAAAAGGACAGTTGCAGCTCAGGCTGATTTTACCTACAAAAACGTTAACCAAAAGACGTTTCGTATTTCGCTGTTTTCTTTTTCAAAACACGATAGATCTCAATTATTTTTATATCAAAATTTAGAGGAAAAGTATACATATGCTTCTATTATTTTCTTTTTTGTCAAAAACTTATCACGTTTGGCTAATAGTCATCTGAACATCACGGTAAAAATGGGTTATATTTCGCGATTTTGAAGTATTGTATTTCATTTCTTAATTAAGTTTCGGAAAAATAAAATCAAATAATAGGGGCACGTATAATCAGGTGTAAAATTGTAGAAAAAAAATGCTCTAAAAGCATTATCCACGAAGAAAACAGCGGAATACGTTTGTATAGAGAAAGCGCCACTAGTGGGTAGGGAACTCTAGAGTTCCCTCTTAACAATCAGCAAAAATAGAAAAATAAGTTCAGTTACAAAACAGCTAAATTTACAGCTAATACCTATTTTGATATACCTTTCTAACTCTATTATCGTCCGCACAAAGATATTAGAAAACCACTTTATTATTATAACAAACACAAGTTTCTAGGCAACAGTCTAATAATTCTAATAAACACCGCGACTTGTTCTCGAGCTCGTAAGTCCCGTAGACAAGATCGGCGTGTGTTCTCGAAAGCGGGATCGGCCGCGGGACACAAATCATGGCGGTCCCGCCCCGTTCTTACACAACGGAGTCAGGAAACTGGTCTGTTGTGGACTAAAAAATTTGTTGAGTACTTTGCTCAAGTTTTTGTGGAACATCATTGGAGTACGGGAGAGAGGTGTTTAATTTATCATCTGTGTTTTAGTGCTTTCTTTTGTCTTTTCTGCGGCGCTTTGGTAGCGGTGTTTCTTTTCGCTGTCGCGTCATTGGCCCCCATTTTGTTGTTCATAAACTAAATTATGTTTAAGTTCATTGCATCCTTTTCTTTCAATTTCATTAAGATAAGGACAGAAGATAAAATGTCAGTTTAGACCTGTCAAATTAGTGCGCACCTGACGTAAATGGGCGTATTTTTAGTCGCCATGTTTATAATCGTGTCTATGGAGTATCTTAATTTGACAGGATTAAGCTTAAATGTTATATTCTATCCTTTTCTTAACGAAATGGAAAGAAAAAGATGAACATAACTTAATATTAATTTAGTTTATGAACAACAGGATCGGCGCCATTGTCATGCCTCACTTTAGTTTCGCATATAGGTAGGTGCTCGTCTACTGTTTCAATAGAAATAGAAATGTACATGTAACTACAGAATACTGGAGAGCTCCATACTTAGCAAATTGAGCATTATATTTTTGTAGTGTGCACGGGGATTATATGACTCAATTCCGCCATTATTGTTCCATTATCAGAAAATCTGTCGTACGGCGAGTATCCACCATTTTTTTTTAAACGTTGCCCCACACTTTATTCATAACGCTACTATCCGGACAAATATGAGTATTTTCACTGGTCTAGCCGTGCCTCGGAAAACATGTTAAGCCGTCGTTGGTCCCGGTTGCCATACGAACATCTAGTGGCAGTCGTTACGGGTTGTTGGAGCCCTCAAAAGTCTAACAATTGGTCTAACTGCAATGCTTAGATATCGCCTTTGGGTTGTGGAGGTCAGACGGCAGTCGCTTCACGGAAAATATCCAACTTTAGCCAAAATCAGCAGTTAGACTGGTAAAGCGGACCCCAGACTCCAAAGCTGAAAAGCTACGGATGCGACTGGGATTTACGCTGAGATGATGATGATGACTATCCGGACAAAGGGATATATATTGTATATCCGCATTGTATATACCAGATACATCGAAGGACTGAAGCAATTTGTCTGAGGCGGCCTTCCCTTTTGATAATAAGAATCAATAAGAATCTATTCATAAACTATAACAATGCGCCGAACAATTCATGGTCTCAGTGACAAGCGACATATCAAAATTAATCAGTTTAAGTAAAGGCTCGGATTTCCCTGATTGACTTTTCAGCGCCGATTACAATTAAGTGTCTTTAAGGCTTGAGTGCTATACCATCAACAATTACACCACTGCTTACCATCATGCGGAATAAAAAGATTTCTCGGTTATTTTTCTTTTGGAGTACTGCAGCCACATTTGGGCTGGTGCTGCCAAGTGTCACCTGGCCACTTTGGATTCAGTGGAGAGACGTGCAAAGAGGCTGATTGGTGACCCTGATCTAACTCGAGTTGGTCTCCAAAGCCTAGAGCACAGGCATAGAGTAGCCTTTCGGTGTTCTATAGGATGCATTTCGGGGAGTGTGCGAAGGAATTGCATGATTTAATTCCCCCATCTCCGTTCCACCAGCGGACGACACGTCGTACGGCTGGTTCCACCCTTACGTTGTTAACACCACTACGATCCGGACGAAGCGTTTCGCCTCCTCCTTTATACCGCGTACATCGAGGGACTGGAACAATTTGCCAGCGGCGGTGTTTCCGTCGGACTACAATTTAAGTGTCTTCAAGGCTAGAGTGAATAGGCTTTTAATAAACTATTGCGCTTTACCATCAACGATTGCGTCACTGCTTACCATCAGGCAGGATTGCGGTCAAGCGCTGGTTTATAATAAGGAAAAAAAAGAAAAAAAAAAAGATTTTCTGTTAATTTGTTGATTACGAATACGTATGGCGACATATAAAAAAATAATTGTATTTTCGAGATATAATTTATTACCTGACTACATTTGCTTACATTGTAAATGTATCTACTGAATACAGGAGAAATCCAAGCCTAGCATATTGTTTCTTCATTATATTATTCAAAATAAACATCCTCGTTTCTTCAGAGCCATATTCAGCTTCTTCCTACATCTTAGCTTTCATACGAATATGGACGTCTATGAATCCTCTCAACAATTTGTATGAAGCAACAGCTTGCTTCGAAAGTGAGTGGCGTCAATAAGTTATTCGTTGAAACTTAGAGGGATTTACGAGAACCTCACACTATTATTACAGTGAACTAATTTCGATAAGTTATTGTAGGTATTGTAATTGAAAAATTCCCACGTTAGAACATAGAACTTTGAAGTACGGACGACAGCAATTCAAGCTACCAGAAACTGACAAATATTACCAATCAATCTTGATCCTTAATGCTTTAGAGATAAACTTGGAAATCTAATAAAGAAATCTGACAGATTGTAGTAGTTTGATGTGCTGTCACCGGTACTTGAATGTTTGGAAATGAAAAATCATGAGCACATGTATTATATACCTGCCATACCATTGTTCAGATTAAAAAGTCTTTTTAGGTTATACGTAAAATTAAAAAAATGCTATTCTCCTGTGGGTTTTAATTGGTGACTATGTCACAGCCAACTGGTGAAGAAAGCAGTTCATTTAACCGCCTGGTCCTTTGGAATTAGTGATCACCTCGCTTCGCTCTCTTATCTCGCACGCAGTCGTGGTGCCCTGGCTTAGTACACTGACCGATTCGGCTTTCACGTCATTGGTTACAGTTCCAACCTAAAGTATAAATTGAATATCACTCAGGCCGTAAACAGAACGGGCGGCGATTAATTAAAAGACTATGCTGTTAACCAGGTTTTCTCTAGTGTTTCTCGGTGTTAGGCTATAACATCGGCTGCCGGCAGAAGTTACAACCCACCAGAAAAAGTCTTTCCGGCAAGCGATTCGTCTTGTTTCGGCATGATGTCTGGTGAAGTCGTACGGAGGACGGGTCTGAGCAGTTGTGTTGCAAAGTGTGCCGGGTACGATGCGCCAAATGTTGTTCTCTAAGGAATTTGGTCGTGAAGGGTCTGCAGAACAATCTCCCTCTGGCGCAGCGTCGTTGGTCGTGTTGTTGGGTTTAACATTGTATTACCTCGCTCAACTGCCGTTTTCCTTCCTTTCCGTTGGATAGCCCATAACTCCCGGAAGGCTTTATTCTATATAACATCACGCTGCGACCAATAGGAGCAGAGCATCACTAACTCCACGCGAACGAAGTCGCTGGCGGTCGCTAGTTTTATATAAAAAAAAAACTAAGTAGCTAACCCAGAAAACCAGACTAAAACCAGTTGGCTCCGACAATTGATCATAATTTCAGCCCAGAATCTCCCACCGCAGGGGCCTCATTTTTAAATATCCCGTTCCCGTGCATCCTTCATCCTGGTGTTTTCCTATCCAATATCATCATCATCAACAACCTTTTATCGTCCCACTGCTGGGCACAGGTCTCCTCTCATACAGAGAAGGATTGAGCGTAATCACCACGCTAGCTCAATGCTGGTTGGCGATTTCAGACTTCCTTCACCTTCAGTCATCGGTGTCCAAGATATACTTGGAAAGTACATATAACTTAGAAAAGTTACATTGGTACTTGCCTGACCTGGAATCGAAACCGAACACTCATGAGTGGCTGGTGTTTTAACCATTAGGTCACCACGACTTTTCGAATAATTTTCTTCAATTACCATCCAGCCTCTACCAACCATCCTACGAAGATTATCGCAAAATAGTACAAGAGTATCTTAATTCAAACATTCATGACGAAAAATATGACAAAACAGATCTATTCAGGTCAAAGATCAAGCTGTAATATAAAAAATAAACAGATATTCTACATGAAATATTCAAATCTAGGCAATTATTTAGCCGTTTAGACTAGAGAGATATCGTTTAGAAGTGGTGTGTGAGCGTTATCCGAGTATTTTGTGGTTGAAAACAATAGCATCTGAGGCCTCAGCACCAGAGCAAGGCGAGGCAATCAAAGCTTGCAATAGAAGGTTAAGAACCGGAACGCGACAGTTATTCCGCTCTTCTCCAACTAACGGTCCTACCATTTGCAGTACTTTTTCTTTGTGCTCGACTACTAACAGTGCAACTACGTACCAACTCGATTTGTTATCGCTTCAAATTGAAGCGTCGTATACCGTAATTTTTTTTTTTAATATTTACTTCTTAAATATGTTGAAATGATTTTAAAGCTGCAAGGTAATCAGTAGTAATGGGTTTCATTTTGACAGTTCAACAATATTCATTTCGATATTTACGTTGTTGAGTAATCACATTGTTTTAACATATGGGGCAACGGATTAGCAATGTACTTCAAAATTATTTAAATTTATATTAAGAATGTATCTCAGAACTAGGGTTCTGGTATAGCTAATACTATAGATATAAGAGAATATTTTTTTGGGTTAATCATCATCATCATCAACCTTTTTTATCGTCCCACTGCTGGGAAAAGGTATCCTCTCATACAGAGAAGGATTAAGCGTAATTTGGGTTAATACCTACTAGATATTCAAGTATTATGGTTTGTGGATATAGGATTTAGACAACAAGTAATAGCGGGGTAATTGCGTAAATGACAAATATTTCTGTGAATAGGTTCGTACATCAATCACATCTATTTTAAAAACTAGACATAAAACACTATCGGTAGGGATGGCTTTCGTTTTGACAGTTAAACAACATTCATTGCGGTACAGTTTCGTGTACAGTTACGTGCGGTACGTTGTACAGTAATACCGCAATGAATGTAAATGAACTGTCAAAATGAAAGCAATTCTTAAAGTTAGTGTGTTACGCAATCCCCAAGAATGTTAAAAAATGTACTCAATATTTACTCTGCCTCCTTGCAAATTTAATTAAAAAATAAGTAAATGTCAAATCACCTGACGTGATTTTTCTACGGCGGCGTGAACTCTTGTTGATTTAGACTTTTGATGGTTTTTACTTTTTATATTAATAAATATATTGTACGGACGACAGCAGGTCAAGCTACCCCAAAACTGTCAAATATTCCCAATCAACCGCCAACCAACAACAACCCAACCCACTCAAGTTCCCAACCAATCCGCCAATCCCCACCAAACCGCCAACCAACCAACTGCTTTAATTATAAAGTTGAAAATCAAATAGAGAAATTGAACAGATTGTAGTAGCTTGATGTGATGTCGTCTGTGCCTTCTAATATTATAGTGCTCCTATAACACAATTAAAAAGATAAAATAGTATTGTAAGCCTGTTTTACGGCTGCGCCTTACGCTAATACATATTCGCTGAGTAGATCGAATTTAAACTGTTTGTCGTATTATCTAGTTTTGCAAGTGAACATTGGTAGCTCAGTAGCAGATAGTAGCGGAGTACATTCACCACGCTTCGTCGTTCGCTAGTAGTTTCGTTATTTTGGATTATTTTCTACTAAATCGTGTTTAGACACTTTCTGATGACAGTTATATTTGCTCGTTTCTGAACGAAAAGTTTCATTAGCAAGTTTGCTGAAAAAATTTATCCATTTTTGGTTTTGTATACATTCAATTCAAAATCAAAAGTCATTTATTCAAATTAGGCTGAGAATCAGCACTTTTTGAATGTCAATATTTTAAATAAGACGGTCCCCCAAAACGCCCTCCCATCGACACTATCCTAGTGCTCTCGCTGGGAAGAAGTGGCGGAACATACTCCCCAGCACCACCGCTGTCTGTTCATTTAAAAGAACACGTGATTTTAAAGAATAATAATTGTTTGCAATGATGCATCGGGATTTATTAATGAAAGCAGAAAATGTTAACAAAATTGGTGTAAATTATCAAGTTATTTAAACTTCATAATTTAATAATATTTTTTTACACGACCCATTGAACTGAAAAATAAAGAAATTTCAGTAAATAAAGAATAAAAACCAATCATCAAAGTAATTATAGCTTATAGCCATTTCATTTTCACACAAAATCCGTTTGGAATTTTTGCTCTAATAGCAAACATGACGCAAAAAAACGAACACAAACAGAAAAAGAAAGAACAAAAAGTTGCTAATGCTATGCTCTAACGAATGACATAGATATTTTTTTCTTTTTTTTTATAAGTTATAAACCAGCGCTTGACCGCAATCCCGCCTGATGGTAAGCAGTGATGCGATCATTGATGGTAAAGCGCGCTAGTTCATCAAGAGCCTATTCACTCTTGAAGACACTCAAATTGTAATGTGACGGAAACACCGTCGCTCTCAAATTGTTCCAGTCCCTCGATATACGCGGTATAAAAGAGGAAGCGAAACGCTTCGTCCGGGTCGCAGTGGTGTCAACAACGTAAGGGTGGAAACTCGCCGTACGACGGGTCGTCTGATGGTGGAACGGAGATGGGGGAATTAAATCATGCAATTCTCTTGCACACTCATCAGAATGCAACCTATAGAAGACCGAAAGGCTAGCTACTCTACGCCTGTGCTCCAGGCTTTGGAGACCGTTAAGTCTGGGTCGGTGAGTTTTAATGTTCTCATTTTTGTAACACATATATGGTATTCTTATAAGATTCAAGTTATTTCAAACCCCAAAAAAAAAGAATCGTGCCATCAATATTCCAGATTTATTCTAGATATATAAAATTTATATTATAAAATATAAAATTCGGATTTATAAAATTCTTCTATTATATAAAATTCTCCTGTCACTGTGTTTACCCTCGAACTCCCCCAAAACTGCTGAACCGATTAAAATGATTCGTTAGGCATGAGAATAGGATTTTATCTATTTTTTTATATTATCTTCTACTACTTACGAGGGTGAAATCGCAGGGCACATCTAGTACTTATATAAGGAGAACCCGCGTGCTCTTAGTAAAGCATGGTATTAAGTTATTAGAAGGGTGTTTACTTTAAGTATGGTACTTATAGGTTCGCCCTGAGGCCACTCGATACCCGCCTTATAAATCTAAGCAATATCATAAAATCTCAAATAACCACTGACTACCGACCACCGTTAGCTGCAGCCTAGATCGAGGATAATACGAAAAATAATTGTTGATTCTAAATTATAATGTTTTTTTTTTTTATTGTTTCTAAAGCCATTTTGTTGACTTGATACTTAAGTTGCACAAATTTTAGGGTTCTGTGCATTGTAAAGAAATAAGCGATGCATTTGCCGCATTTCATTTGAGTCATTATTATCATCTCAGCATTAATACCGCTTTACCAGTCTAACTGCTGATTTTGGCTAAACTTCGATATTTTCCGTGAAGCGACTGCCGTCTGACCTCCACAACCCGAAGGCGATATCGAAGCATTGCAGTTAGACCAATTGTTGGACTTTTAAGGGCTCCAACAACCCGTAACGACTGCCACTAGATGTTCGTATGGCAACCGGGACCAACGTGACGGATTAACGTGCTTTCCGAGGCACGACCAACCCAGTGCAAATATTCATATTCATGCATACAAACATTTGCAACTGCGCGGGGATCGAACCAGCGCCTCCTTTTTTTTTTTTTTTTTTTTTTTTTTTTTTTGGGAAATCATCAAATGACTTCTCCCGCTCTCCCGCCGGAAGGGCGTGTCAGACTTTTACTAACTAAACCCCACCCGTGCTTCTTCACTTGCCTGTGCGACGGCCAGGGCCACGGTTTCTTGTTTAACCAACCCGCAACCCTGACCCAGGAGGCATCGGTCTTCGTGGACCCCGTCACGACGTGCTGACATCTCTTTGAGGCGCGCGTGAAACACGAGGCGCCGTCGACTCGGGCGTGGTCCTTACCGAGCGGCGAGCTGCCCACTGCTCACCGCCCGCAGGCCCGCGACTACGGTGGCTGGGAGTTTAGTGTCACCTCCCGACCAGGGCGTCTCCTGCGGCGGCTAGTGGCGTAAGGTCGCTGGGATTCCCGTTGCCTCACGCGCTCCGCCTCCTCCTTTACTAGCATCACTGCTTCGCATAAGGAGGTGACGGCCTGCCATGCACTCTTGCTTCGGACCATGGCCTGGACCAGGGTCAGACGCGAGAGATCGCCGCCGATCGCCGCTACGAGGACACGACGGTGCTCTACCCAAGCCGGCAGACCTCCACCGTATGATCCACCGTGTCCTCAGGGCGATCCACACAATGGTGACACCCTGGCGTTTCCTCCCGCCTTATACGGAACAGGAACCTCCCGAAACGACCGTGTCCGGTGAGGACCTGCGCCAGGCGGAAGGTGAGGGCGCCGTGGCGCCTCTCTAGCCACTCCTCAAAGAGGGGACTTACCGCCGCTAATGTGTCGTGCCCAAACCAGCGCCTCCTTGCCGCCGTGTTCGCTACCGCTACGCCACGGAAACTGTCGCTGCATTTCATTTGAGTGACACAGGTATTGGTGCTGAATCCTCACAAACTAAACTAAATTTAAGTTAAGTTCATCTTCACCATCCTCATCATCAACCTTTTTATCGTCCCACTGTTGGGCACAGGTCTCCTCTCATACAGAGAAGGATTGAGCGTAATCACCACGCTTGCTCAATGCGGGTTGGCAATTTCAGACTTAAAGTCCAGGTTTCCTCAAGATGTTTTCCTTCACCTTTTAATTAGTCACTGGTGCCCAAGATTACTTAGAAAGTACATATAACTTAGTTACATTGGTACTTGCCGGACCTGGAATCGTACCCGCACACTCATACTTGAGAGCTGTTGTTTTAACCACTAGGCACCACGATAACTTCATCTTATTCATTGCTTTTCATTAAGACAATGACAGAGGATACGAAGGAGGACTGAAGTCCTGTCAAATTAGTCGGTCCCTGATGTAAATCTAAACTGTCTATGGAATAGGGGTTTTGGCGGGAATGTCAAGATGAGTGTCACGCTCATTTTTCATTGGACTTTTAAAATTATTTATAGTGTCGTTGACTAAATAAAAACGCGTGATTTATGTAGTAAAAAGTGCATTCAGTGAATAATTCAAAAAGAACAGTGAAATATTGTAGCATAGTGGCCTCATCATGTCTTTACGCTAAACCGCTCCTTATCGTCCAAACGCGTAAAACGAAAGGAGTTAGTTTAGGTTAAGTTATGCTAGGATAAGTTAGGATAAATTACCTTGGCGGGAAGGCCAATTGTGCCTCCTTCGGAAGGAGGGACGGCCGGCGGACTCCCCCTCGGCATACCGGCCCATCGTCTTGCTTGACGAGGTCGGTAAAATGTTCGAGGGGATTATCGCCGGCCGTCTCAAGCGGCATCTGCGGAGCGTGGGACCGGACCAGTCGGACGCCCAGTTCGGATTTCGAGCTGGTCGTTCGACAATGGACGCCCTGGCCCGTCTAAAGGGCCAGGTGACAGAGGCGGTGCGAGTGGGGGATGGAGTGTTGGCTGTGTCATTCGACATTGCCAACGCCTTCAATTCCATCCCCCACTCCACCATCCTGGAAGCGCTCCGGTACCACGGAGTGCCCCTGTATTTACGGGGCCTCCTGGCCAGCTACTTGGAGGACCGTGCTGTCCTCCTCGTAGACGGGGCTGGCCAGCTCCGGCGATACGCTGTTGGAGCCGGCGTTCCACAGGGGTCTGTTTTAGGGCCTCTTCTGTGGAACGTCGGTTATGACTGGCTCCTGCGGGGAACCCTCCTTCGAGGCACGGGTGTCATCTGCTATGCGGATGACACTCTCCTCACTTCCCGCGGGAGCACCTTCCGGGAGGCGGCCAGTTTAGCGTCAGCGGGCGGATCCTTGGTGGCGGGAAGGATCCGCCGCCTGGGCTTGAGCTGCACAAAACGGAGGCCGTGTTCTTTCACGGCCCCCGGCAGCGCCCACCACCTGACGCCCACATTTTTGTGGAGGGCGTCAGGATCAGGGTCGAGGCCCAGATGAAGTATCTGGGCCTCACGTTGGACAGCAGGTGGCGCTTCGGCCCGCATTTCAGCGGGCTGTCGACGCGCCTGCTGAAGGCTGCGGGAGCCCTCTCGTGGCTGATGCCAAACCTGGGGGGGCCCAGCATGCGGTGCCGGCGTCTATACGCCGGCATACTGCGGAGTATGGCCCTTTATGGGGCCCCTATTTGGGCGGACTCCATCAATAGGAGGGAGAACCTCACCGCCCTTCGGACGCCCCAAAGGGCCATCGCCCAGCGGGCATCGCGGGCCTACCGCACGGTGGGCTTCGCAGCGGCGTGCGCTCTGGCGGGCACCCCGCCTTGGGAGCTCGAGGCGTGGGTGCTCGCCAGAGTGTACGAGTGGACGGCGGGGCGCAGGGCGCTGGGCGAGCGTCCGGCCCCAGAAGTGAGGGAAGCCGTCCGCCGGGAGGCGAGGGACGCCATCGTCCAGCATTGGACGCGGGACCTCGCCTCCGCGGTGTTCGGCCGCCGTACCCTCGACGCCGTCGGGCCGGTCCTGAAGGACTGGCTCGACAGGCGTCACGGATTCCTGTCCTTCCGTCTGGTGCAGGTGCTCTCCGGTCACGGCTGCTTCGGCAGGACGAGAGGAGACACCGTCGTGCCATGGTTGTGGCGCGGCGGAGGACACGGCGGAACACACCCTCGCGGTGTGCCCGTCGTGGGCCGTGCCGCGCCGCGATCTTGTCGCGGCGGTTGGAGGGGACCTCTCGCTGCCCGCCATCGTCAGAGCGATGGTGGGGAGCGAGGAGGCTTGGGTGGCGATGGCCTCCTTCTGCGAGGTCGTGATGTCGCAGAAGGAGGCCGCGGAGCGCGAGCGGGAGGAGGATCCCCTCGCTCCGGCGCTCCGCAGGCGGCGTAGGGGGAGGAGAAGGCGGGATTTCGCCCGCTTTCTCCCTCCCTGAGGTGAGCGGCGGGCGTGAGGCCGACGCCCGCCTTACATCGCTCATCACGCGGGAGCCACGGCCCCTCCCCAGGAGGGACAATTGAGGGCCCGCCTTAATAGGCGGGTTTCGCGGGCGGGGGAGAGGTAGCTCAGGCTGCGCTAGTTTCCCACTCCCCCGCCACTATGGCGATGCCGGAGTGTCGCTGTGGGTTTAGTGGGTATTCCCGGCTTCGGCTGGGCGAGTCCCACACACGCCCTTCGGGGTACGGTGCGTAAAGGCATTCCCACAGCGTCAAAAAAAAAAAAAGTTAGGATAAATTAGGATAAGTTAGGATAGATATTTAATGAAGAAAAAAAATTACTGAAGACTTGGCTGTATGGCGTACTATGCCTTTGCCTTTACCATTCGCCCGAACGGAAAGAAATGAACCAAAAAAAAAATGTCTATGGAATATCTTAATTTGACAGGACAAAACTGATATTTAACCTTTGAAGGTTAAACATCAGTTAAGTTAAATGTCAGGTTAAATATCAGTTAGTTATCAGTAAAGGATTCATCCTTTACTTGATAAATTAGAAAGAAAAAAGATGCACTGAAGTTAAAGTTATTTTAATTTGTGAATAAAAGGAATCAAGGCCACTGTCTTTCATGATATAAAGGATTTAGAAAGAACCTTCTAAGGGCCTACACAGACCGGGAAAGGATTTAAATTTTTACTAGGTAATGAACATTCAATCCTACTGTTACAGAAATACGAAATATTTTGCTATGCTTTAAAATAATGCCGTGGCATTGAGAGGCATTCCACGAAGCACATCCAAACGAAGCACAGCCAGAGGAAGCGCATCTAACGTATTCCACTAAGCACACCCGTAGCTGGGCTTCAAATAATAATATTAAAATAATTAATTTTCTATTCCACGAAGCACACCTATGAAATATCACTCGCATAGTGCGGGGACAATGAAATAAAAATATCGCTAGAAGAAAATATTTATTATTTAAAAGACGAACTTAAATTTCTAACATCTTTCAGTTTCATTATATTAAGATGTGTCTGTGTGTGTGTGTTTGTGTGTGTGTGTGTGTGTGTGTGTGTGTGTGTGCGGTAAAACAAACTGATTTTTAATGTTAAAGTAGAGTATTTTTATTATTCATTAATAGAATATTTAGAGAGAGACACATACCAATTTCCCCACACACACAAGCACACACACTCACACACACATTATTATAATGAAACTGAAAGATGTTAGAAATTTAAGTTCGTCTTTTAAATCCATACTAATATTATAAATGCGAAAGTAACTCTGCGTATAACTCAGAATTCTCTAAAGTGGATTTATTTTGCCATAATAAACGTACGTTCAAGAAGCTAATAGTCGAAACTATAGATGCAGATAAATGACAACCAACTAATTTTCTTCATCTCTTTCTTCTGTCTTCTGCTGTCAATGTCGTAATTTATTTGTTTTAAATTCAATTTCATAGTTGTTGACTGTGTTATGTATTGTTTATTCTTCTGTATTGTTTTATTATTTATAACTGTGTATGTGTGTATTTGATATTGGTCTGTTCGCATGCGTTGGAATTATACTTTACAGTTACACAGGGAAACCTATTATTGGCCATAATATCATAATGTAATATTCATACTTGTAAAATTTATTATGTATCGCTGTTGGTTACCTAAATAAATAAATAAATAAATAAATAAATAGATATTTCATAGGTGTGCTTCGTGGAATAGAAAATTAATTATTTTAATATTATTATTTGAGGCCAAGCTACGGGTGTGCTTAGTGGAATACGTTAGATGCGCTTCCTCTGGCTGTGCTTCGTTTGGCTGTGCTCCGTGGAATGCATTGAAAGGGATTTTATCGCACGGCATTAAAAGACTGGCCACAGGCTCCCGTGGCGAGATGCCGTGGCATACAGCGGTGGCAACGGCATGCCACGGACTCTGCGCTCATAGTGATATACTGAGGGTGCGTGGCATACCGTGGCAAAGTGCTGGAATGCCGCGATATGTAAGCGGCCAGTGTGCGCTGACTCGCGGCAAAATCCCTTGCCATGCCATCTCGGTCTGTGTAGGCCTTAGAGGCGCCTGGTCTTTGGGGACAGGACCAGGGAGTGTGGGATTTTCACCTTACGAAAACCACCCCGAGGATCACCATCTGCACATAGAAAGGGCACTGTTACCTCTCAAAAGACCATTCCAGAGCCCCCTCTGTGCAACACATCTCTGGGGAGACTGTAAAGGGGTCTCCTTGAACCTAACTATGCGTCCAAGTTCGATCAGACACATTATTCGAAGTTATGGAGCAGACTAAAGTCTTTGACCCAGTGTTTGTTGCTAGTGTTGACTTGCGGAACTGAAACGTGGTCGCTCACAATGGGCCTCATACGAAGGCTCAGAGTCACATGATTTCCCTCGGGAATATCATTTTTTCCGGGATAAAAGGTAGCCTATGTCCTTTCTGAGGGTCTAAAGATTGTCTGTGCCAAATTTCATCATAATCGGTTGAGAGGTTTAAGCGGGAAAGTGTAACAGACAGACAGACAGAGTTACTTTCGCATTTATAATATTAAGTATGGAAAATGGACTAGACATTAACTTTAAACATATTCAACTTGAACTAATAGCAAGGTCAGCAAAAACAAAGAACATATTTATGCAAGCGGAACCCCTGATTCATCTAAGATTGAAATTGAACAAAACTTTAGGAGTCATGCTGGCCTAGTCCATCTTGGACACCAGTGACTGATTACAAAGTGAAGGAAAACATCTTGAGGAAACCTGGACTTTAAGTCTGAAATCACCAACCCGCAATGAGCAAGCGTGATTACGCTCAATCCTTCTCCGTTTGAGAGGAGACCTGTGCCCAGTAGTGGCATGATGGAAGGGTTGATGACGATGATGATATTCAAGTTGAACTAGTTCCAAAGTTAGAAAAAAACAAAGAACATATTTATACAAGCGGAACCCCTGATTCATCTAGGATTTAAATTGAACAAAATTTTATTCTATCATTAAACAGTAACGACCAAATGCACTTGGCTAATTAAGTGATAAGGGTACACACGGCATACGCATAGTCACACAGTCTACAAGTAAAAAGTCACAGAAAAATATGGTTGAAATAAGTACTATTCTAGTTTTCATACTTTTAGCCGCCTTCATAGAGGCAGGCGAGGCGAGGAAACCGTTTATCGTTGAAGGAAGCGAAGCAGACATTACAAAATTCCCCCATTCCGTGTTTCTGACTGGCAGGTGTACCGATAATGATGGCAGAATATCCTACTGGATCTGTGGCGGGTCCATAGTAAATCAAAAATTAATTTTGACTGCGGCACATTGCGTACATGGGTGTAATTTTGTCAGCAAATTCATAGTATCTATGGGACACAGCCACAAAGATAAAGGAGTTGTATCTAGTGTACAGTCTTATAAATGGCACGAAGGTTATGATCCAGACAGAACAACTCACGATATAGCGCTGATGAAGCTTCAAACTGAACTACAATTTGACAAGAACATAGGAAGGATAGCTTTAATGAGCAAACCACCTTACCATGAAAAAGCGTTTGTAGCTGGTTGGGGACTTATAAATGTAAGTATTATTCATTTGGCCTCCTTAAATAAAATCCTGGTAATATAGTAAATGCTAAAGTTTGTGAGTATAGATGGATGTTTGTTATGTTATGGCACATAGATAGTTAAAAACCATGAATAACACATAAACACATACGATACCCACACTTTTTTATCCTGATATTCCCACAGGATCGAAACATACGCGGGTGAAACCGCAAGACGCAGCTAGTCAATTATATATTTGTAATTCAATCCGACTGATTATGATAAAGGTGAAATTACATGGTACACTTTTGTCTTTCAATCTGGATAAAGCAACCAAATTGATCCACGTAAAATAAAAGTGAATCATTCAATGTCATTGAATGTTGTCGTTCTACGGCGTTGAAAGAATTGACCATGCTTGTAGCGGTACCTACAAATGCCACATGGAGCAACGCGTCTTACTAACGTCACACGAATTCTACATCTCGCAATCAGAGTTTACTGTGCAACTAGCATATATTGTATACAACTTCCCAATTTGAAGCATTGGGCAAGTGGCGCCAGACATAAAACCCGTCTGGTCGGATGATCCTCCCTTTTCTGCGGAGGATGATGAACTTTACTCTCTGTTCCTAATGCTTCCATATGCTCAATATTTTCACTTTTAGCGTTCAATCTTCAACGCGAATGAATGAGAAAGGAGTGTGTAAACACAAGAATTGAACGATTCACTTTTACCGTCAGTCGTGCGCGCCGCAGTGTCGAGTAAGGGCGTTGGACAATACGTATTTATGTAAATGAATATGATATTCGTAGGTATGTACCTACGAAATGATTTTCAAATGGAAGGAAGAACACACGCCTCTGTTCTTAGAACATTTTAAAAAGTATACCTACGTGTCTATGGAGTTTTAAAACGGAGGGTTATATAAACCGAGATTGTCGTGGGAATGCTATTAAATCGCTAATTGAAGATTTGAACATTAGCTGTGTAACTGGAGAAGACACAAAAATTAAAAATATTAAATATTATTACAACTTCAAGCCGTACGGCCTCATTCGACGACATCTTTCGAAGAATATGTATTAAACAGTTCATTTTCCAGATACCGTGTAAACAGCATTCCTTTCATTTCTGCTCCATTCAACCAAAGTGATTCAATTTGATTGAACCGTGTAATTTCACCTTAAGATTCTTCATTTCGACGCTTAAAAAGCAAAAAGGAAGAGAAAAAACCAACCTACAGGCGTTATTCTTACTGTTCGACAAATCATATTTTATCCATTGCACCCTAACTGGACCTTGATTAGCCCCGATGGTCAGACCATGTTCAACAATGTCTCCGTGATCCATGCGGTTAAAACTGGGATGGATCACCGCATCGTTAGAGGCATCTTGAACCTCAACATTAAGCTCGAACGCTCTTAACTTATGAAGTCTACACTCCGTCCAGCGTCAACCCAGATCTAAAACCCCGAATGCTTTCACATCGAGCCGCAAAATCGCTTCGAATGCCTCGGTGAATGCGTAAATGTGGTCCACTACAACAACAGGGTTGTGGAAACTCTCCAAACGGAAAGGTCCAAGTTCAAAACCCTCCGTTTAAAAGAACAGAAAAAAATTTCAGGCTCAGGCTTCAGGTTTTAGCCAAAAGGACCTTTCGGCTAATGGAGGAAAGACGGGAAGCGGTCCTAAAATCCCCTGATGACTCTTCGCGTATCAGATGCCTTAACAAAGAAATCTTAAAATCGCGTCATATCCCAATTTAATACAAATAGTATAAAAAGAGACTATCGAGCGGAACAAAGACTCGAAAGTATTCGCTAGAGATTTATCTATTGGACAGAGCCTACTTGCGAAGCTGCGGACTAGAGATGATAGGATCGTCACTTCCAAGCCCGAGCTATTGGGTGAGATTGAGATATTCTACGGAGAGTTATACACGCCAACACACGCACCTGTTGTAAGCCTGACCACTGATTCTAGAGTTAGACTAACCCGACACTACGCCGACGATATCCCGGACGTTAGCCTATACGAGATTGCTATGGCCCTGAAACAGCACAAGAACGATAAGATGGCAGGAGATGATGGAATTACGCTAAACTTCTGAAAATAGTTGGCAAACAGGTATTTAAAGCGCTTTAGAAGCTATTCAATTCCCTCATTCTCAAAGTTTAAACGTCTAAAGCAACAGGAACGTAGTGGTATAATTTTCAAATAAAGTGGGAATAGCCTCGTGAAAACTACAGACCGACACCGATATCGCTTCTAAATCATGTCTATAAGCTGTTCTCTAAGGTCATCACAAATCGTCTCGCTAGCAGGTTCGACGACTTTCAGTCCCCCGAAAAAGCAGGCTTCCGGAAGGGCTTCAACAACATAGATCACACACATACGCTGCGGCAAGTTATACGGAAGTCCAAGGATGATAACGATTGTGGACTATGAGAAGACCTTCGATTCGATCGAGACGTAGGCGGTGTTACAGTCTCTCCATCGGTGCCAAATCGACTATCCATACATCGAGGTGATAAAGTGGTTGTACAAAAACGCCACCAATTGTCCGTCCATCTGCAGGATCAGGACTTAAAACAGATCTAACTGGCGTGGAGTGAGGCAAAGAGATGTCATATCTCACAAATTGTTGACTATTGCGTTGAAAGATGTCTTCAAGCTCCTGGACTGCAAAGGACTTGGTACCAACATCAACGGCGGGTACATCACTAACCTCCGATTCGCAAATAATATCTTGGTCATGGCAGAGACCCTGGAAGACTTGGGCAAAATGCTCGATCTCAAAAAAGCTTCCCAACAAGTGGGACCAAAGATGAAAATGGATAAGACGAAGATCATGTCGCATCCCATCCAGTTCTAGTTGGTTGCTCTGCACTCGAAGTTTTTATATACCGGGGACAAACAGTCCAACTAGGTAAGTCCAACTTCTCGTCGTCCAAGATACCACAGTGTCTCAAGACTAAAGTCTTTGACCAGTGTGTGTTGCCAGTGATGACATACGGAACTGAAACGTGGTCGCTTACAATGGCCTCATACGAAAGCTCAAGGTCACACAGAGGGCGATGGAAAGAGATATGCTCGGACTTTCTCTGCCCCATCGAATCAGGAATGAGGAGATCCGCAGAAGAACCACAGTCATCGAGTCAGTCGATAAAGCTCTTCGAGTCGCTAAGCTTAAGTGGTAGTGGGCGGGGCGGGGCACATTGCACGTAAAACCGATGGCCATTGGGCAGTTAGGTTTTGGAGTGGCAGCCACGAACCGGAAGACGTAGCGTACGGAAGCCCCCAACAAAGGACAGCACAAGACCGGTCATTGTGGAAAGCCTTGGGGAGGCATTTGTCAGAGGACCTCTAGGCTGAGAAGAAGAAGAATTGGATCACAAGGCCTTTAGGCCTTTACATATTATAATCTGCGGCAAAAATGCGTATGATTAAAATTTTGCCGAATGTTTCGTGTCTGTGCACGCTCGTCGTGTAAAGACAAGAAACTAATTTTAAAAAGAGGGAAATCAGTAGATTGGAAAAAGAGAGCTGTATTAAAAACATTTATAGAATTTTTAAAAATGAAAATGAATGATGATGGGTGAGGTAACAAAATAAAGGTAAAGAAAAGAAAAGGCAGCGGCCAGTCGGTCACAGGTAGCAGCAGTTGCAGTTTCAGAGGCTGCAGTCGCTTAAGGGCAGTGAGGGCCGGTCACCAGGCTGCAGGCCAACAAAAAATTGCAAAAATTGCAGGCCAACAGGGACATCATCAACAGTGTTGTCAAAAACTGTCATAATAATGTAAATATTTTGTAACAATGTAAATATAAGTCATAATAAATTAAAAAGTGGGAGTTTTTGACGGGAAGCTAAGATAAGTGTCACGCGCATTTTTCATTGGACTTTTAAAATTATTTATAGTGTCGTTTACTAAATAAGAGCGCATGATTTATGTAGCAAAAAGAGCATTCAGTAAATAAAGTATAAAGAACATTGAAATATCGCAGCATAGTGGCCACATAATGACTTTACATCAAATCTCCTCTTAGTCGGCTCACGCGGCCGTTTTTTCAACTGTCATTGGCGATATCCGCCATTATTGTGAAATATTTTTTTAAAGAATTTCTATAATTTGTTACACGTGTTATTGGCAAAATTGTGGTATCTAACCACAGAGGCCATTGAAGAGTTGAAGTAGTTTTCACTCTAAAGAAAAGAAAGAAGAAAGAAATTATAAAGTGCTGTATATGGTTGGAAAAAGTAATAAAGTCCTGTATAGGTACAGCTTCCTACGCCGTAGTCACCGAAACTTAGGCTTAAAGTTGAGGACTGTGTCTGTGAATTGAATTGTCATGGTGTAGTGGAATATGATCAAAACAGAGCTTCATAGTAATGGAATGCATATTATGACCTGTCGGAATGAATGAAATATGAGTATGAGTATAAATAATAAGTGTAGTGTAGTGAGTATATATGAATATGTACATAACATTACAACGCATCGACAAAATCTCTAGTCAGCGGTTAATAAGGTATTTGACTAAAAAAAAACTAATTAGTCCGTCAGTCAGACTTCCAACAAATACTAGACACGTATTTTTCTTTTTTTCATATAAACAAAAAATGAAGACTACACAGTGCGTTGAAAACTCGTGTGATGTCACTGCACGCTACACTTTTTAGTGAGCACGTCACCAGCCACCACTCCTGATCTTTGATGTCTTTTGTATTTGTCAATTTTTATTGTTTTCATAAAAACAAAATATACGTATCCAATATTTTCCTATAATCTGAATGACGGACTAAATAGAATAAATTTTTTCTTACCCAGGAAACATCCCTATTATGACATAATCATTTATGAATATTCCTGAAATGCATGTTTTTTTACTTGTAGGAAGAAAAAGGAACTAGAGATGTGACCCTTAAGTACATAGATCAACATGTGTGGTCGAGGGACACTTGCTTACAAAGAATACGTTCGTTACACATTGGAACTTTCTGTGCCAGCAGTCAAAACCCAAAAGGTTTTTCTAGTCGGTAAGATCAATGAAAAGTTTAAGACGGCGATCTTCTTCTTGTTTTATTAAAGAAAACCGAGGAAGGTTCACTTTTTTTGTAAACCATTGATGGTTCACTTCCTCGGTTTTTTTTTTTGTTTGAGCATAATCTGTGGCTATGTTAATGGCATAGACATATACTAATGGACATGTCGTACGCGTATAATCTGCAGTTTTTTTTTTGTTTGAAATGAGTAAGAGAGATGGCCTATGCTTTCGGTCTAGCACTATCTCTTTCCTCATAGATAATTGATGATTTTGAGAGAGATAAAGATAGAAGAAACTTCGTTACCTCTCTTTCTTTCGGAGTGCCACAATTCTCATCTCTAAGGCATGTAGAAAGTGGGGTTGCGTTCACATCAAACTTATGAAGGGTGCTCACTGTGTACATCAAGTTATAATTATTATTTTGTTTATTAAAAAAAAATCTGTCGGTGTGAGAGAGTGGGCTGTAATTCACCAAGTGAGCCCAGTGTGAGTTGGTAGATGACACATGTCTTCATACTTTTGGTTCTAAGCCGTGCCTGTTTCGTTACACACAATATTTTTCTTCACCATTTTAAGAGCAATAATGACGAAAATATTTACACAAACACACTGCCTGGATGAAAAACGCGACATAATATTTTTAAAAATCAGGGTCCTTGCCACTTGACTACCACTGCTCCTATCACTGAACTCCTTTCAAGAAGAATGCTGCTTAACACACAGCGAGTCGTATAAGAGTCTTCTATAATATGGCTGTGCTTTGCCAATGCTGCTTCATTGGCATCACATTTAAGTCAACTCCGAATTTCTATATATACCAAATAATTTTGCTTAAACATAATCCGGCGAGCTCTTGTCTCCGCTGGTTCGCCAGCTATTTCAAGGCTTAATGGCTTCGCACGCGACGATGGAAATGGAATAAAAGTAATGTTATGGAAGTTCGGTTGATCTTCGGTGTAGAATGCAAGCCATATCTACACTCTAGTAGAGCTATCCCATCTTCTTAACACAGTGGTAGCGGCTGCTGCAGGAGAGGCGGCGCTAATGTAAGAACCTTATTGGGAGCTATATGTTTTCGCCGTTCAGGATTGAAACTCTAAGGCCAAATTGCTACCACGGCGCACCAAATTCTGACCATGGGATCAAAGTACTCATTGAGGGATTGGTTGACTCTTCACATAGCCAATTTTTTCAAAAGGTTGCTCTATTTTTATCCCAAAATTTGGTTTTGGGAGTACAAAGTTGTTTCCAGGAATAAAGTTATAAAAAAAAAACCGCCTGTTGAATGTTTGTGTTCCATACAAGTCTAGAATATTCCAGGCGAGTTTGGAACATTCTCGCAATAAAAATAAAAAAATATTATTATTATAATTTGAGTAATTGCGATCGGAAGTTTTTTTTTTCGCCGAATGAAATGCAATGTAAGTTCATGCATACACAGAAACAAGAACCACAGGCAAATCCGAGATAATGAACGATTTTTTTTATTATTTCGTAAATTATAACGAGCCAAGAAATGACTAATTAAGTGATAAGGATTTATACGCATTCAAGTCTTTAAGTCAGAAAGAATAAGTCAGGGTAACTGTAAGGCAGAAATTATGATTAATGGCCGCATTTTAATGTTCATGAGTGGGATAGCTTTCATCAAATGCCAGATGAAACCGTTCGTAGTTGGCGGAGATAAATTAGATATTAAATATTTGCCTCATTCCGTGTTTTTACTAATCAAATGTTCGAAACAAACCACATCCTGGATCTGTGGAGGATCAATTGTAAACGAAAATATAATACTGACAGCGGCACATTGCGTCTACGGATGTACTTTGGGGAGCATCATTGTGTCTGTGGGGCACAGCAATAGAGAAAAAGGTAATCGTTCCACCGTCAGCTCTTACTTCACTCACGAGGAATACAACACTGGTTCATTATCCAACGATATAGCGCTAATGAAACTTAAGACTAGTTTAACGTTTGGCGAAACTGTCAAACGGGTGGCGTTGATGCAAGATCCGCCTTACTATGAAGAAGCGTTGGTAGCTGGTTGGGGACTAATGGATGTGAGTACATTTTGTCTACATTATTAGATATGTATAGTTAAATCACATTTTCAATATCGTTTCTATCCTTTTTTTATACAACGTGTTTTTTATATCCCATAATTCTAGGAGTTTAGGCATATTTATAATCGCAATGCGTATGTCCCATCGTACGCTAAACACATACTTCTCATATTTGGGCCATGAACCCAAACAGACTCTTCGCATCATCGCCATTTGGTTGAGCCAGTATTTTATGAAATGTGCCTATTCCAAGTCTGTTCAGCCTCAAGACCTAGAACAAATCATTTCTACCAGGCTCGTACCGGACACATCATCATCTCAGCGTTAATCCCAGTCGCATCCGAAGCTTTTTCAGCTTTGGAGTTTGGGGTCCGCTTTACCAGTCTAACTGCTGATTTGTGGCTAAACTTTGATATTTTCCGTGAAACGACTCCCGTCTGACCTCCACAGCCCGAAGGCTATCGCCTAACTAACTTCAATACCTCGATATCTCGAGGTATTGAAGTTAGACCAATTGTTGGACTTTTGAGGG
The DNA here is from genome assembly GCA_017933935.1 of Sesamia nonagrioides. Taxonomy (NCBI): domain Eukaryota; kingdom Metazoa; phylum Arthropoda; class Insecta; order Lepidoptera; family Noctuidae; genus Sesamia; species Sesamia nonagrioides. Next base: position 158,281 of record JADWQK010001043.1, read on the forward strand.
CTCCAACAACCCGTAACGACTGCCACTAGATGTTCGTATGGCAACCGTGTGATGAATTTGAGGCATTTTTTGTTCTGAGTGAGACATCATCAAATGACCTCTCCCGCTATGGGCGGAGACCAAAATCCACCCGTGTTTCTTTCCGCAACCCTGACCCAGGAGGCATCGTTCTTCGTGGACCCCGTCACGATGTGCTGACATCGCTTTGAGCGATCAAGCAAGTCAAGTCAACGACTTAGGACTTTGGTTGCTTTACATTGTGTTACATTTAAAGAATGTCTAGAGGGGGCAGCTGCCCCTCCCTGGCCCCCCTTGGCGACGCCCTTGCACTATCTAATCTCTTCACCTTTAAGTCAGTAAACAAATAAACAGCGATTAAAAACATTTCCCGTATGGTACCGGGCTTTGAATAGTACCAATACATATCGTGCCATGGGTGTCGTAAGAGGCGACTAAGGGAACTTTCACTAGAACTACTGCGATCTTCAACTCGCCTTTGGCCAGCAGTAGACCTCTAGAGGCTGAAGAAGAAGAAGAAAAACATACTATCGTTATTTGACACTTGCAGGAAAAAAAGCCAATAACGGCACAACATCTTATGTATGTTGTTCAATACGTGTGGCAATCTGATGCTTGCAAAAAACTGATCACGTCACTGCACAAAGGCACTTTCTGCGCCAGCAGTGGAGTAACTACCTCATTTGCTAGCCGGTGAGATTAACTTTTAAGCGTATATTTAAGACCCCTAAGAGAGAATCAAAGTGCGTAAATAAAGTCCCCAAGGCGAGATCTTACTAACTACAACTTGAAATGGCAGTGTTTAATGAAAAAAAAAAACAACCTAAAGGACTGGTTATTGTAAAACCCTGACTTATTTTTCCCAGCTGAGCAAGCAGCATCTAAATAAAAATAGGTTAAGAGGCATTAAGAGGGGACTCTAGTGGCGAGGAATTTGGGAAATAGGTATTTAAAGAAACTATTGCCATCGCGCTGCTTCCAACATCTCCCGGTAAAGTGCGAAAAGGACAGTTGCAGCTCAGGCTACTTTTACCTACAAAAACGTTGACCAAAAGACGTTTCGTATTCCGCTGTTTTCTTTTTCAAATCACGACGGATTTCAATTATTTTTGTATCAAAATTTTGAGGAAAAGTATACCTATGCTTCTATTCTTTTCTTTTTTGTTAAAAACTTGTCACGTTTTTCTAATAGTCACCTGAACATCACGGGTAAAAATGGGTTATTTTTCGCGATTTTAAAGTATCCTATTTCTTTTATTAATTTTTCGGAAAAAATCAAATGATAGGAGCACGGAATCACGGTGAAAAATTGTAGAAAAAAATAATTGCTCTAAAAGCATTATCCACGAAGAAAACAGCGGAATACGTTTGTATAGAGAAAGCACCACTAGAGTCCCCTCTTAAGCAACTCCTTCTTTTATTTTTGAAGTCTGATACTAAAATTCTCACATTACTGTGACCTACTATTTCGATAATTGGCTAACGTTTCACTGTGATTTGACTTTCAGTCGATTACCATAAATATACCATCTTCAAAAACATGTAGGTGTACGTTAATTATAACAAACCTGCGTAAAAGAGAGTGCCTGTTGAATAGAAGATGGTGGTTAGTTTTAGAAACACCAACCCTTATGTTGTTGACCCTGCTACAATCTGGACGAAGCATGGAGCAAATTTTCTCCGTGGGGCGAAGCGTTTCGCCTAGTCTTTGATACCACGTAAATCAGAGGACTGAAACAATTTGTCTGCGGCACTTAATTACAATTTAATTGTCTACTAACTAGCCACGTACGTTTTGCCATCAACGATTGCATCACTCACACTGGGAAATCATCAAATGAATTCTCCCGCTCCGGGCGGTGCGGAAGGGCGTGTCAAACTTTTACTTACAGGCAAGTGAAGAAACACGGGTGGATTTTACCACCCGTGTTTCTTCACTTGCCTGTGCGACGGCCGGGGCCACGGTTTCTTGTTTAACCAACCCACAACCCTGACCTAGGAGGCATCGGTCTTCGTGGACTCCGTCACGATGTGCTGACATCTCTTTGAGGCGCGCGTGAAACACGACGCGCCGTCGACTTAGACCTGGTCCTTACCGGGCGGCGAGCAGCCCACTGCTCACCGCCCGCAGGCCCGCGCCTATGGTAGCTGGGAGTTCGGTGTCGTACTGCTTACCATCAGGCGGGATCGTGGCTGTACCTTTTAGGCTAGGTGCAAATAACCCACCTGCCAATGTATCGGTAATCCAGCGACAAGCAGCTCAATTTTCTCATAAATTGTGATCTCCTCACCCGTGATGATGATGATGTTCCCGACCGATTTCGGCCACGGCGACCACTTCGACTCCTAGCCGATGATTTGGCGCTCATGCGCCCGAAGATGGCTTATGTAGCCTATACCCGCACAACTGATACCCGCGGCTATCCGTTCAACTGATAGGGACTGCACACCACAGAAAGAGGCAACAGCTATCCGTGTTAGTAGCTGGTGGCGCGTATGTAATTACTCTTAGGACTGTATTACCTTACTCTATACTCAAGCATTACTTAAAACTAGTTTCAACCAATCAATTGACTTCAAACGAGATTTAAGTAATTCTCGAGTTTTAAGTGAAGTTACGGACCTTATTCTTTTAAGAACTGATTTTCGCAATTATTTTTTTTTTTCGACTTCGTTCGCGTGGAGTTAGTTATGCTCCGCTCCTATTGGTCGCAACGTGATGTTATATAGCCTAAATCCTTCCTGGATTAATGGGCTATCCAATGCAAAAAGAATTTGTCAAATCGGTCCAGTACTTCCCGAGATTAGCGCGAACAAACAAACAAAGAAACAAACAAACTCTTCAGCTTTATATATTAGTATATTTGAAAACCCACTCTCCTGCCATCTTGTTTTGTTTACTTTGAATAAAATACTATAACATATATGTTATAGTATTTTATTCAAAGTCTACCTATAGGTTCTACCTATAGGTAGATGGCAGGAGAGTGGGTTTTCAAACAGGTTTAAAATTATTTCGATTAGACGCAATTGCCCCCAAAGACGCAATTGCCCCGGTTGACTATAGATAAATTTGTGGTAGGGGTCCGCGAGCTTGTTTGATTTTTTTAGATATCGCCAAACGCCTATTTGACACTTCACGCGACCTTCTGATCACGTCCAGTGTCGGCTAAGCGTTGCCACGCTGGCCTTATTTGGGCAAAAATCAGTGGCAATGGGTGTTTATCCTGTAGACATTAATGCGAACGACTTCTTGATGGCTTATGAGTATTTTAAATACAATGGCACCGATTCTTTTGTTCTCGAACTAAACTAATTATAAGTTCAGTGCATTTTTCTCTTTTATTTCATTTAGAAAAGGACAGAAGATAATATGTTAGTTTAGACCTATCAAATTAGTACGCGCCTGACGCAAGTTGATATATTTTTGGTCGTCGTTGCGATGTGTACCGGGTACGATGTGCCTAATGTTGTTGTGTCGGGAGTTTGGTCGAGGAGGGTCTCCAGATCATCTTCTGGCGCAGCATCGTTGGTCGTGTTGTTGGGTTAAACATTGCATCACCTAGCTCAACTGCCGTCTTCCTTCCTATTCACTCAGTTTTTTTTGAGTGAATAGGCTTAATAAGCTAGTGCGTTTTACCATCAACGATTGCATCACTGCTTACCATCAGGCGGGATTGCAGTCAAGCACTAGTTTATAACTAATAATAATAATGTTTATAACCGCGTCTAAACTATCTATAGAATATATTAATTTGACAGGACTAAACTAAAATGTCATCTTCTATCCTTTTCTTAACGAAGTCCAAAGAAAAGGATGCACATACTTAACTTAAAATTAGTTTAGTTTGTCAATAAGAGACACAATCATCTCAGCGTTAATCCCAGTCGCATCCGAAGCCTTCTTCAGCTTTGGAGTCTGGGGTCCGCTTCACCAGTCCATCTGCTGCTATGGCTAAACTTCGACATTTTCCGTGAAGCGACTGCCGTCTGACCTCCACAACCCGAAGGCGACATATAAGCAATGCAGTTAGACCAATTGTTGGACTTTTGAGGGCTCCAACAACCCGTAACGACTGCCATTAGATGTTCGTATGGCAACCAGGACCAATGCCTTAACGTGCTTTCCGAGGCACGACCAGACCAGTGCAAATATTCATATTCATGCATACAAATACTTGCACTGTGCGGGGATCGAACCCGCGCCACCTTGCGCAGCGGCCACGGAGGCTGTCAGTTTGTGAATAAGATAATCGGCGTCAATACCTACTAAAATACTTATAAAGGCCAGTCCTGGCGTAATTTCTGGTTCAAAACAGTAAAACACTTGAATCTGCATAAAATAAAGCCTGTGACGGACAATAAACTTGGGCGCTCTTAATACCATAAACCAGTAAGAACAGTCATGTGCCTCTGTCACATTCAAGTTTTGCCAGCATCTTATTCTATGTAATAACCGTTTTAAGTACTTTCTTGTGTCTTGTTTTGAACATTTGATATTTTCATAATCCAATTTAAGAACATCGGAAAATTTTCGATAATTATAATTGAACGTTATGCGGGCTGCGGCGTGTGTAACTAAGTTAATTAGAAATGATAGACGCCATTAAATCCGTTTTATTGATTGATTTGTTCAATTAGGAAAAATGTTTAAGAAAATTTAATGATCACAATTAATGGCTTGATTTTAAGGGATAAACGAATTTGTCTCCTAGTGTAATATTAAATTTAACAAAATGCAGTATTATTTTTTAATATTGGGTTTAATACATCTTATAAAATGTGAATTAGAACCTCTTGTAATGTATGGTGAACCTGCGAATATACAGCAGTTCCCACACGTCGCGTCCTTGAGTGTAAAGTGCCAAAAAGGAAATGGATGGAGCTGCGGTTCATCTATCTTAAACCAGAGGATATTGTTAACGGCGGCGCATTGTGTGATTGGCTGCTATGACAAAGACACCAAGTTTGTCAAACTGGGAAACAGCAACAAGAAAAATGGGATCATGTCTACTGTCGTCAGCGTACGTGCACACGAAAATTTCGATAGGGAAATTTACGATTATGACATAGCATTAATGAAACTCAAAACGAATTTAAGATTCGGTAGTAATATTCGAAGAGTATCACTGATGGTAAATCCACCTTACTACGAGACGGCACAGATAGCAGGATGGGGGTTTGATGTTGTAAGTAAAAACAGTTTAAAGGTTTTTATTTAGCTGTAGGTATGTCCTTTCTCGGGAGCTTCCATTTTAGCTTGTTAGAGTTCCTTACTTTTATGGGGAATACGTGGCAGTGGGCAGGGCACATTGCTCGTAGAACCGATGGCCGATGGAGCAGTAAGGTTCTGGAGTGGCGGCCACGTACTGGAAGACGCAGCGTAGGTCGGCCCCCAACAAGGTGGACCGATGACCTGGTGAAGGTCGCGGGAAGCCGATGGATGCGGGCAGCTCAAGACCGGTCAGTGTGTAAAACCTTGGGGGAGGCCTTTGTCCAGCAGTGGACATCTATAGGCTGAAGACGAAGATGGGGAATATGCTTCGCCCGAGTGAGTACACGCGTACCTAATGAATCTTTTATGACTCCATTCGTTATCGAGACACGAATGAAATGTTACTAAGGTAAAAGTGATTGATTTCAAACAATTTTTCCAGGGAAATCCAAAGGCATCTAAACCGGACATTTTGCATTACTTGGATCAAGAAGTATGGAAATGGTCCACATGTATAAAATATATTTACACAATACCCAAAGGCACGCTTTGCGGGAGAAGCTATGGTAAATCTTACGTTGCTAGGTAAGAAAAGAAGTACAAAAAAGTACAATTTAAACAAAAGTACAAGGGTGTGCAACAATTGTTCTTTTATTGTTTGAACGTTTTTTTTTAATTCATTTAGTAAAAAAAGTAAAATACTAATACTAAAAGTAAGAAGTACTAAAAATAAGTAATACTTGAAGTGGCTCCAGATTTAGGAAACAGTGACTTATAATCATTTTTATTTCAAAAGATATACAGAGTGGTTCAGACAATACGACAATAAATGAAAACACGAACAATGCTGGTTCACAGGAATAATCCTAAACGATAGAAAAAAAACCTAGCATCAAAAATAAAAAAATGAAAATTTCAAACAAACTAAATCGCATAAAATTGCAAACGGAATAGAACATCCTTTAAAAATATTGGTTTACTGACCTCCGATCTCTTTTCGCGCCATTATTATTAAAGTTTGGTACCGTAGGATGCGGCGGTCATTAACATGTACTTAAGCGCTTCCTTATCAACATGTACATCATATAGAAAATGTGAAAAATGATTTCCTGTGACTAAACTAATGGGCATATTTTTATGATTTTTTATGGGTAGACTGAGAATGTGTTGAGGTACACGATGCTTAATTTATTGTCGTATTGTCAGCAACACTCTGTATACAATTTGTCCATCTCAATCAAACATAAAAAAAAAGTACTGCGTTATGCATTATTTGAGCCGGGGTTTGTGCTAGTATAAACTATGTTACAAAATAGAATATGAATAATCTTTATTTTGTACACCATATAACTACAAACACAGGCTACTACCTCTTGTAGTTCATTGCCAATTTGCTGCAATAGGTAGAAGTTTTGTTAAGCATAAAATTGTTTAACAATAATACTAATTATAATTTTTGTAAGCAAGGGAGAACGGGTGTGGTGTGGGTGAAAGTTAAAAACGACTCTTGTTTAAAAGACTTATATCAACTTTATTACCTTGTCTTTTATAGGTGTTAAATATGAAATTTGCTGCAATAGGTAGAAGTTTTGTTAAGCATAAAATTGTTTAACAATAATACTAATTATAATTTTTGTAAGCAAGGGAGAACGGGTGTGGTGTGGGTGAAAGTTAAAAACGACTCTTGTATAAAAGACTTATATCAACTTTATTACCTTGTCTTTTATAGGTGTTAAATGTGATATGATCCACCAGCATAGAAATAATGTCTGAGGATTTCCTAGCAATTTGCCAAGAACCTTCGAAATTTCGGTTCAATGATAATGATGAATCTATTGTCAGTCAATATAATGTACACACATCAAAAGTGTCTAGGGATCAAGCATTTTTATGCGGATTTCTTGAGATTGAGATGTGGCTTTGTAATAAATTTATGATTTTATAAATTTATATGGATCCTTTTTGGTGCATTTCATAATTTGAATCAGGAACTGTGAATCAAATTCGAGTAAAAGATGAAAATCAGCTGTCAATATTTTCCTATAAAAACATACAACGCATTGAAGACATTATTAGTGCTACTGTTTCCCTACTACTGATTAAAACCAACGTTATTATGGAGCGGCGACGTCATTTAAGCAGGGAAGAAATGCTCAGAGCCGTGGGAATTATAGAAGCTGGTTCCCGGCAACGTACTGTGGCTTTAGCTCTGAATACAAGTCAGAGTGTTATCAGTCGACTTTGGACACGTTACCGAAGCACTGGTACCGTGGCTGAGCGCCATGGAGGACGGTATCGCTGCACCACACGGAGACAAGACTGATACATTCAAATCTTAACTCGAAGAGCTCCAACAATAACCGCCATGATGTTAGCCGTGAGGCTTCATCACTCTTCAGGGAACTTACTTAGCGACCAAACAGTCAGAAACCGCTTGCATGAAGTGAACCTTCATTCCCGAAGACCGCTACGGGTACCACCTATAGCAATGCACAATCGTAGGATTCGATATCAATGGGCTCTTGAACACAGAAATTGGGCAGAAGAACAATGGTGTTTCGTGTGCTTTTCTGATGAGTCTCGTTTTGGTATGAGACCGGATACAAGACGTATACGACACTGGAGAACCCCTGGACGCCAACAGCGATTAAAATCCTGCCAGGAAGTCCATCCTTATAGTGGTGGAACCATCATGGTATGGGCGGGTATTTGGATCGGCGAAGAACTGAGTTGATTTGGATCAGAGGCAACCTCAACGCTCAAATTTATGCTGAAACGATTGTATCAGACGTCATCGTTCATCTACAAGTGCAAATCGGTCCCTTATTTCAGTTAATGCATGATAATGCACGACCGCACACCGCAAGAGTTGTAAGACAGACTCTCGCCGCAGCTAACATCAATGTCCTGCCCTGGCCTGCTCAGTCGCCAGACTTGAACCCGATTGAGCATGCATGGGATATGCTACAGAGAAGAGCTCTGCTGAATATGGAGGGTATCCAGTCGCAAGAAGACCTTTTTTTGTTGTTGCAACGAACATGGGCGGCCATTCCACAGCGTGATTTGGATGAACTCATTTTGAGTATGCCAAACCGATGTTCTTGTGTTGTTAGTGTTCGCGGTAGAAACACGGATTATTAATTGTTTAAGTTACCCAATAAAAATTTAGAGAAAACTGTTATTTCAGTCTTTTTTTCGAACTTTTGTGTTAGTGGTTCAAATGTCAAATATCCCTTTATTAGGAAAATGGCAAATTTCTTTATTAATGCAAAGGTGACTTGGTTTATCGTTAATGTGACAAACGAAAACACTTTATTTGATGAATCCTTAAAGAAAATTTTAATTAATATCAATCAGGAGAAAAGTTATTGCAAAAATATATGTTGATCCCTAGACACTTTTGATGTGTGTATATACAAAATTATTTCATGTTTATGCGAGACCCGAAACACGTGCCCGGTATTTTTAAGTAAAGAATCTATGTACAAAATTTCAAAAAGATATCATGAAAAATCACAAAGTTATGAGCTTGTTATCCTACTTGGCTGTCCCAATAAAAATATGGTCCACGCTCCGATCGGGCGGGTGAGCGGTGCATTGACCTCTGGCGTCAGCTGTTGCGCGGGCGATGATCTACCGTAAGCTACGTTTCGCGCTCGATGGTTATCGCAGTATGGCTGATTGCCCAAATATATTTAGAAATTGTAGTAGTATAACCACACTGCAACAATTTCTAAATGTATTTGGGAAAATATAACATGATGTAAAAATGATTGGAATCGATTCATTTGCTTATTCTGAACAAACTATAATATTCAGGTTTCGCATAAACAAAAAAAAACGTTGTTATAATAATTATATGGGCGGGGCACATAGCACGTAGAGCCGATGGCCGACGGGGCAGAAAGTCTCTTGAATGGCGACCACGTAAAGGCAAACGCAGCGTCGGACACCCACCGACTAGGTGACCAAAATCGCAGGGAAGCGCTGGATACAGGCCGCGTCCAACCGTTTATTTTTTTTCTTTGGAAATCTTTGGGGTGGGGGAGACCTATGTCCAGCAGTGGACTTCATATGGCTGAGATAATGATGATATCTATACTAATATATAAAGAAAGCTGAAGAGTTTGTATGCTTGGTTGTTTGTTTGAACGCGCTAATCTCAGGAACTACTGGTCCGATTTGAAAAAACCTTTTTGCGTTGGATAGCCCATTAATCCAGGAAGGCTTTAGGATAACATCACGCTACGACTAAAAGAAGCGAAGCATAACTAACTTCACGCGGACGAAGTCGCTGGCGACCGCTAGTATAATATAAAAATGTACCAGAAATTCTACCCGATTTAATTATAAAATATCATTACTCTTTTAGGGCTCTGTCGCGGTCGGGTAATTGATAAGATTGGAAAGCGCTATCGGATTTGGAGTAACGCAATGCTCAACAATAAATAATTAAGGTGTAATCTTTTTGTTTTCTAGGGGAGACTCCGGCAGCGCACTAATGGTGAGAGGTTACATACAGATTGGCATTGTCTCTTACAAGATAAGCAGTGTAACGAAAAATGTGGCAATCTACACCGACACTGTCCACTACAATTATTGGATTAGACTGAACACCATAAAACTTTATTGTGAGAACTAAAACTCCTAAGCAATTGCGCAGGAATAGGCATGGTGTTCGGTCATCATGACTGTGTCTAAAAATTACAATTATTTTTGTGAATTAATTCTAAAAAAATACAATTGTAAATTCAGACATAGGTTTTTACTATGCGTCTGATAAAGTTAACGATATCTTAATTTATTTTCTTTTTGTTTGTTTTTTACAGGCGTAATTTGAGTATATAGTATACTCGAATTATATCTCTTCCCTCTCTCTTCCCTTTCTTCGTTTTTGAGTATACAGTGAAAACACGCACAATGACGGTTCATAGGAATAATCCTAAATCATATAAAAAAAATAGCATGAAAAATAAAAAGATGAAAATTTCAAACAAACTAAATCGCGTAAAATTGGAAATGGAATAGAACATCCTTTAAAATATTGTGACAGAGCGGTCCTGTATCGACTTGCTATTTTTTGGCGACATTATTATTAAAGTATAGTACCGCTGGATGTGGCGGTCATCAACCTGTAAGCGCTTCCTTATCTACATGTATGTACATCATGTAGAAAATGTGAAATATAAATTCCTGTGACTAAACTAATGGATATATTTATATGATTATTTATGAGTAGATTGAGAATGTGTTAAGGTACACGATGTTTAATTTATTGTCGTATTGTCAGCACCACTTTGTATAGTATACTCAAATTTCGCCAGTCCATCGTCTATGATAGCCTATACCTACACAAAACTAGTGATAAAGGTCATGTATTTGTGTCTCACTCAGGTTTTTCCAGCGATAATTATCTTATTCTATCTAATAACCATTTTAAGTCATTTATCGTGTCTATTTTTAAACATTCGATAATTTTACAATCCTATGTACCTAACTTATGTAATTAGAAATGATAGGCGCCATTAAATAAGTACGTTTTATCCATTGATATGTTTATTAAAGAAAAATGTTTTAGGAAATCTAAACTTCAGCTGTAACGGTTTTATTTTAAGCATTGGTCTGTAAGTGTATTAGTCAATTTTAAAAAAAAATCAGTATTATTTTTAAATATGGGCCTTGATACGCCTTACCAACTCTCAAATAGAACCTTTAGTAATGAAAGGTGGACCTGATAAGATACAGCAATCCCCACACTCCGTGTTCACGAATGTTAAGTGCAACAAAGGATCTAGATGGATCTGTGAGTCATCTATCGTTATCATCTCAGCCGAAAGACGTCCACTGCTGGGCATAGGCCTGTCCCAACGATCTCCACTATGACCGGTCCTACGTCTATGCATCTGTCGTCAACCAGAAGATAATGTTGACAGCGGCGCATTGTGTGATTGGGTGCTTAGCCAAAGTCACCAAGTTTGTTGCACTGGGGAAGAGGCACAAAAATAAGGGGTTCATATCGACTGTCATCAGCGACCACGCACACGAAGAGTACCTTACGCAAAGTTTTTTTTTAAATAATTATAAATTAGTGCTTGACTGCAATCCCGCCTGATGGTAAGCAGTGATGCAATCGTTGATGGTAAAGCGCGCTAGCTTCTTATAACGTATAACTTCTTATTTCGGGGAAGTTGGAATTAATTCGCGGGAAAAAAAGTTTATTTTAAAATTCACTAAAAAAAACTGAGTGATGAGAGTCAGAGGTGATGCAATGTTTAGCCCAACAACACGACCAACGATGTTGCGCCACAGGGAGATTGACCCAGAGACCCTCCACGACCAAACTCTCGACACAACATTTGACGCATCGTACCCGGGACACATCGCAACACAACTGCTCAGACCCGTCCTCCGTACGGCTTCACCAGACATAATGCCGGAATACACGAATCGCTTGGCGGCAAGACTTTGTCTGTTCGATAATGACATAGCAATAATGAGACTCAAAACGTAGTTTATATTGGGTACCGATACCGACCTTCGAAGAGCAGCTAATGAAAAAGCCCCGTCACTTTAAGAAGGCACAGGTAGCAGAATTGGGGCATGATCACGTAAGTCCTTTTTTGAAGGTTTTTATTTAGCCGTAGGTCCCCTCTGTTTTAGCCTGTTGAAGTTCTCACTTTTGTGGGGATTAGGCTTCATAAAAGGTGACTTGAAGCCAAAATAATATGAAAGCGCTCGAGTGAGGACACGCGTATAATACATAATGAATCATTTGTGACTCCATTCGCTATCGAGTAACGAATGGAATGTTACTAACGTAAAAGCGATTAATGTCAAACAATTTTTCCGGAGAATTCGGCTTTTATTTCTTTTATACATTATTCAATACATGAAAAGAAAAAAAGTACAATTTAAACAATAGTACAAGTGTGTGTAACAATTGTTCTTTAGTTTAAATCGTACTTAAACTTTTTAAAATGCACTTTTTGAGTTTTACACAAATGACACAAAATAAGTCTTGCTTTTTAAACTAAATACAAATTATTATAAGCAAGGAGTGGATGTGTGTAGTGTGGGTGTAAGTATTGGTCTGTGTTGTGTGGGTGGGTATGTGTGTGTGTGTGTGTAATGGGTGTGTGTGGTATGGATTGAGTAAAATCGACAGAGTAGAGAAGGCACATTTAGACAAGATATTAAACTTTTCAAATTACAGGCTACTTTTAATATTGTAAAGTTATTGTTGTTATTGTAAAAAAAAAAAAACTAAAAACGCTATCTACTCAAACTCATTTAAAAATCGACCTCAACTTACTGTTGCTATTAAAGATTTCCAAATTTCTATAACATGTTGTATTTTTGCATTGTTGTTATATTTTATGTGTTTCTTTTTTCCTAATTTTATTTTATTTTCTCTTTTTATAAAATATAATTTCAGATACTTGTTACTTTTCATGAATAAATGATTATGGATATGGGAGATGAAGGAGCAGCTTCAATTTTCTGACTGATTGACTCCTTGATAAGTCCAAAGAGTAAATGATTTATTTGAAAATAATGCTTTTAATACGTGTTCGGCGCAGATTGTCTGGTTGAGCTGGAATTGCACTTTGGTTCTCGCAGCGATTCCAGAACGATGTACTTATAGAAAATCTAGTGACCTATTTTGTGTTTGTACTTAAGTAGAAATTTCTTAAATAATAATAAACCAAACCAATGTTCATCTGCTTTAACATAAGGTTAAAACGACTTATTTTAAAGTCCTATATTAAAACGACTTATGATAAAAATTCTTATGTTAAAATGCCTTCTGTTTAAACGACTTTATATTAAAATAGACTTATGTTTAAACAATAATTTATCTCCATGTGTTTGTTGGTGTTGAAGCTAATACGACCCATCAGCATAGAAACACATAATATCAGAGGATTTCTTAGCAAGTTGCTAAAAATATTTTTTTAAATATTCGGTTCAACGATGATGAATCTCTTGTCAGTCAATATAATATACACATTTTAATATAGTTTGTACGCTATAATAAATTGTACTAGAAATTCTACCCGATTAAACTACACATCATTGCTCTTTTGAAGCGCTGTCTCAGTCGGATAATTGAAAAGATTGAAATAAAAAGCCTTGTCAGATTTTCGCAATGCTCATCAACAGTGCGGCAGCGATTGCCTAGTGGTAAAGACCGCGGCTTCTAATTCATAGGTCGTTGGTTCGAGCTCCGTCAGGTGCTTTACCTTTTGTAAATTATTTCACCACACTACCCTCAAACGGTGAAGGAAAGCATCACGAGGAAACCGGCACGTCCTAGAGGTAAAACTTCCAAGACATGTGACATCTACCAACCCGCACTGGGCCCGCGATGTAGATTACGGCCCAACTACCTTTCAGCGAGAGGAGGCCTGTATCCCAGGAGTCGTAACATTATAGGCGGATTATTATTTATAATAGGGTAGTTGACTAAAAAAAATTATTTAGTCCGTCAGTCAGATTTCCAAAAAATACTAGACACGTATTTTTTCTTTTTTCATATAAACAAAAAATTAAGACGACACAGTGCGTTGAAAACTCGTGTGACGTCACTGCACGCTACACTTTTTAGCAAGCAGTCACGTCACCAGCCACCACTCCTGATCTTTGATGCCTTTCATATTTGTCAATTTTTATTGATTTGATAAAACAAAATATACGTATCCAATATTTTTCTATAATCTGAATGATGGACTAAATAGAATCATTTTTTTTTTTACCCAGGAGACATCCCTATTAATCGATCTTGTTTTCTAGGGGAGACTCCGGCAGCGCACTAGTCGTCAGAGGCTACATCCAGATTGGAATTGTCTCGTACAAAATACCCCGTATCAGTGTCAGTCTGGTAGTCTACACGGACACCGGTTACTACTTCGAATGGGTCAAAAGGGTCGCCAAAAGACTTTATTGTGACCACTATATCTCCTAAGCGAATGTGCAAATGAATGAGACTTGTGTCCTGACGTCACAGTGTCGAAAAAATTACGATTCTGGCATAGGTTTTTTGCTATTCGTGTGATAAAGTTAAAGATATCTCGTTTATTTTGTTTCTGTTTGTTTTTTATCTTGTCCCCGATTGATGACAATAGACAACCGTGGCTCTGGCCGTCGCACAGGCAAGTGAAGAAACATGGGTGGATTTTAGTCAGTAAAAGTCTGACACATCCTTCCGCTCCGCCCAGAGCGGGAGAAGTCATTTGATGATTTCCCATCCCAACAAAAAATAATACAATAGACTAGTTCCTAATACATGGGACATTATCTTTTTTTAATTATAAACTGGTGTAGTAACGAGTTAAAGCCCATAGAGCATTTATGGGACGAGCTCGGGAGATGCACTAAACAACGCTCTCCATCCGTAGCTACCTTACGTGAGTTAAGGAGTGCGCTAGTGAAAGAATGGTCAATATATGGTCATAGACTAAAACCGTTTTAAAAATTCGGTTTACAGCTTGCCACGCCGTTTAAATTAAGTGATACGGGCTCGTGGATTAAATACGAGCTATTAAATATCTGGAAAGGTTTATTTTTGCAGATTAACTGTGTTGTTTATTTTTGTTGTCAAAAGTTGGAAGTGTTTTTTTATTTTTTATTTTCTGTACTTATAAGTCAGTCATCTATAACATACTACAGTTTCACGGATTAGTGTTGTGAATCACACTTTTTATAAGCGACCCAGAATTTTTGCCGCCCAGTGTATTATTTAAATTATAAATGTGCCTAGACTTATCTAGGGAGAGAAATAGACATATTTGACTACAAATACGTATAACTACCACTACTTATAACTACTAATACTTATAGTTACTTATGTCTTGCCATGGCGCCTCCACCGGGCCGGAACAAGCGAGGTAGACCAAAGAAGTGCTGGCTTGACGTTGTAAGAGATGACATGCGTGCCAACAATCTCACACCACGGGATGCCAGAGATCGTGCGAAATGGGGGCATATTAGTAGGAAAGCGGACCCCGGGCTCTAACGCGAAAGCCGCGGATGCGACCGGAATTATACGCTGAGATGATGATGATGATGACTTATAACGGGAATATGGCAAACCCAAAAAAAAATGCAGCCATTGGTATCATCAAGATGTAACATCAAATCATTCAATTAAGTCCTTTTTTCAGAAACAAGGCTAGCATTTTATATTTCTTCTACAAGATAGGGATAAAGTATCCCACTCCTACTACTGCGAAAGTTTATAGGTATGAATAGATGGATATTTGTTCCTCTTTCACTCAAAACCTACTGAACAGAATTGGATGAAATTTGCAACACCCATGGTTTCATCATCATCATTTCAACCGAAAGACGTTCAGTGCTGGACTTAGGCCTTCCCCAAAAATCTCCACGACGACCGGTCCTACGAGTCCCGCATCAAGCGGTTTCCCGCGCCCTTCACCATGTCGTCAGTGCACCTTGTCGGGAGCCTACCCACACTGCGTCTTCCGGTGCGTGGTCGCCACTAGATAACCCTTCGGCCCCATCGGGCATCGGTTCCACGGGCAATGTGCCCAGGAATAATACACTGAACACTTTTTATTCCTACATTCCAACAGGATCGAAACTTATGTGCGTGAAGCCGGGAGGCGCAGCTAGTCTTGGCCGTTTGTATTATCTTCACGCTTCACGCATGCGGCCATAAACAATGGAATAGCTGTATGTCAGCCTAGCATTTGAAATATAGTACACTTGGAAAAAAACTGTCGCACCCGCACTAAGGATTCTGTACTGGTACTATAAGTAGGTACCTAAGGATTTGGTGGTGCATTGTAGGTATCACCAAACTGAATACGTCACTATGTGAGTATAGACAGCGATAGAGAGTGAGTGAGAACTCATGCGAGCGGACGCCATTTACAGATCTTTTCTTTATCTGCGCGGGTTATAACTATCATTTGGAGACCACTGTTTGTACATATGTAGTTGATGTAGAATCGATTTGCTATTCCTGTATTTCTTTAACAGTAACTGCAATTCAGTGGTCAAAGGGTCAAAGGGAATGTGTTCATAGTGCAATATTGGCCGAAATTCTCTTCTTCACAAACTAAATTAAATTTAAGTTCATTGTATCTTTTTCTCTCTATTTCTTTAAGAAAAGGACGGAAGATAAAATGTCAGTTTAGACCTGTCAAATTAGTGCGCTCCTAAGGCCGCTGCCTCGAATCTTGCGGGCAGCGGGGCGGCGGCGGCGGCGGCGCGGGAGCCGAGCCGGCATCGAAGACCTGTTCTCGAAACTAGCGGGCAGGTCGCGCGTCACCATAGCCGCGTAGTGTTGTGTTCACGATTGTATCGACGAGATATTTGTTTTTATTCGCTAAATAAATGTCTGAACAATGACGGCAACATCTTTTTGATTCAAATTTATTCCTAAAGCTCAGTCACCGCTCGCTGCACGCCCGCTGCCCCGCTGCCGCGCCGCTGTTTTCGAGAACCGGTCCGTTTGATTTTACGCATAAGATCTTGCCGCTCACTCGTCGCCACCGCCGCCGCCCCGCTGCCCGCAAGATTCGGGGCAGCGGCCTAACGTAAACTGGCGTATTTTTAGTCGCCATGTTTATAATCGTGTCTAAACTGTCTATGGAGTATCTTATTTTGAAAGGATTAAATTAAAATGTTATCTTCTATCCTTTTCTTAACTAAATGGAAAGGTCTCCAAATCCTGGAGCACAGGCGTAGAATAGCCAGCCTTTCGGTCTTCTATAGAATGCATACTAGTGAGTGTGCAAGGGAATTGCATGACTTAATTCGCCCATCTCCGTTCTACCATCGGACGACCCGTCGTACGGCGAGTTTCCACCCTTACGTTGTTGACACCACTGCGATCCGGACGAAGGGTTTCGCATCCTCTTTTATAGCACGTAGGTACATCGAGTGAACAATTTTCCAGCGACGGTGTTTCCGTCACACTACAATTTGAGTGTATTCAAGGCCAGAGTGAATAGGCTCTTAATAAACTAGCGCGCTTTACCATCAACGATCGCATCACTGCTTACTTAAGCGCTAGTTTATAAATTATAAAAATAAAACTTGACTTAAAATTAGTTTAAGTTTCTGAACTAGAAAATCGGCACCAATATCAATTCCTGTAGCTGAACTACTGTGTAAATAATTGCACTGTGGCAAAACAGTAGTAGAGCTTGCACTGCCTGCAGTCATTCAGTGTATCGAGCGTTCGAGCAGGAAGGCCGGCGGGAAATGCTAATTGTGCAGATAAGAGCCCGCGGGTGCCTGCGGAAGTGACGTCACGCACAGGTGTCTACCGCAGTGCTGCTGATAGTATAATTAGTGCGTGTAACTTTGCAGGAGGTATGGTTTATGTATTTACTTTAGGTATGTAGATACCTATATATTGGAAGAGTTTGCTTGCATGTTTTACAGACGGAAAACTCCGTCTGTAAAACATGCAAGCAAACTCTGGACAGACAGATAGACAGAGATAACCCAATAGTTGTCAAACGACAACTATTGGGTTATCTCTGTCTATCTGTCTGTCCGCCTTCCACGCCTTAACTACTAAACCGATTGTAATGAAATTTGGTACACAGATAGTCTAGAGCCTGAGAAAGGACATAGGCTATAAAACATCTCGCTATGGCCAATAGAAGCAGAGCAGGAACAAAAAATGTTGCGAAAATGGGAGCGAACGCGGACGTACATATTGCTCCCATTATTTTAACAGGCGCTTATTTTATATCAACTGAGCTCATTCGCCTAGATGCTTACGCGGGTGAAACCGCGGGTCATAGCTAGTATTAGTATACTGCCGTCATAAGGAAAAAAGACGCATCTAACATTTTTTTTCCAAATTGAGATACATGCATATTCTAAATCAGTAAAAAAATGGCATACACCAATATTTTTATATTTCGCATAAAATAAATGTTAGATGCGTCTTTTTTCCTTATGACAGCAGTATAGGTAAGACGGACTAATTATTTTTTTGATTTTCATACCTTGGATACATCCCTATTTTGTCCTACAGTATAAGAAAAACTGCTAATACTTATTTTTCTAACCTTTGCCCACACTTGGAACCGTAGCGTAGCAGCCAATAGCTTAACCACTGCGCTAACCGTGCACTCAAAACTACGCATATTAACATGTTCCCAAGGCAGCCTGTCAAAATTATCGATACAACTCTCTCTCTCTTTCTAAGTTTAGTGGGTTAATTGGGTAACACACTATCAGTAGCAATGCGTTTCATTTTGACAGTTCAATAACATTCATTGCCTTATTTACATTGTTGATCAGACACATTTTTCGAACATACGGAGCAATAGATTAGCAATATGCTACAAAATGGTAATTGATATAACCCGCGCAGATAAAGAAAAGATCAGAAAATGGCGGCGGATACTTATGGTACGGTTGACAAAATATACCATTGTTCAATCATAAATCAAAAGCTAAGATAGTAAAATGTCAAATTTACTTTGTAAATATTGTTATTTACGACGTAAATATGACATTTTACTTGTTTGTTGTTGTGTTTGTTTATAGTGTTGTTTTTGTTGATTTTAATTGTTCAAACTCGACAAAAATAACAATATCAACAAAAACAACAAAATAACAGAAACTTTAGCGGAACGAAATTAGCGATAACTCGGAGTGCGTCAAAGTGGCTTCAGTAGTTTGGAAAGCGAATCCTGAATTCCTGATCGATGACTTTTTTTTTGCAGCGCTTAATTCACTGTGTGAGTATAGACAGCGATAGAGAGTGAGTGAGAACTCATGCGAGCGATTTGGAGACCACTGTTTGTATGTAGTTGATGTAGAATCGATTTGCTATTCCTGTATTTCTTTAACAGTAACTGCAATTCAGTGGTCAAAGGGTCAAAGGGAATGTGTTCATAGTGCAATATTGGCCCAAATTCTCTTCTTCACAAACTAAATTAAATTTAAGTTCAATGAATTTTTTTCTTTCTAATTCATTAAGAAAAGGACAGAACATAATATGTGCGCCTTTAGCCCTTTTGCCCACACTTGGAACCGTAGCGTAGCAGCCAATAGCTTAACCACTGCGCTAACCGTGCAGTCAAAACTACGCATATTAACATGTTCCCAAGGCAGCCTGTCAAAATTATCGATATAACTCTCTCTCTCTCTTTCTAAGTTTAGTGGGTTAATTGGGTAACACACTATCAGTAGCAATGCGTTTCATTTTGACACTTCAATAACATTCATTGCGTTCTTCACGTTTGTGAACAAATTTTTCCAACATATGAAGCAATGGATTGGCAATTTTCTACGAAATGATTCTGTTTGAAAGTAGCGATGTAATAGTGTGTTACGCTTCTATTGTTACCTTTTGAACAACTTTTTCATGAAATCATGACAAAATATGCCGCGTGTACGGCAATTGACAACTACCCTATGAGGATTTGCGAAATAAAACGATGTTTTCCAAGGCGAGTACAAAAAATATTTTTTCTCTACATTCCATACTAATATTATAAATGCGAAAGTAACTCTGTCTGTCTGTCTGTTACGCTTTCCCGCTTAAACCTACAACCGATTTTGTTGAAATTTGGCACAGACAACCTTTAGACTCTGAGAAACAACATAGGCTACCTTTTATCCTGGAAAAAAATGATATTCCCGAGGGAAATCTAAAAAGCACGATATAACCGAACTCCACGCGGGCGAAGCCGCGGGCGGAAAGCTAGTAATATAATAATCGCGGAGAATCTCAATACCGCGATTCAGAATACGGTACAACGCCATCTGTCGAGCTTTATAGAAAACTCGCGATCTAACAGCGCGGTTGGTGCAGTGGTGCAGTGTGTCGATTCCCGCATGGAACAAATGTTTATGACCTACAATTAGATGTTCCGGGTCTGAAAAAAAAAAATAGAAAAGTGAGGATCCTCCGGCCAGGGGGGTGTTGTGTGTCTGGCTGGCATGCCTGCGGTTAATGTCATGAAGTGGTAGGCATGCGTGATAGTTCACGGTACCTCTTTAAAATTAGTTTATCCAGAATTAACTTACTGATACATTATATGAGTTCATATAATTTGCTTTTTACAATGCATAAATATGTGAGCTGTCACAGCCTTTATGCCAGGGGCTTTTATTTAGGTATGTAATAAGTTTTTACTTTTTTCAGTGATATTTTATTTTTTGTTTTGCTTTTCTGGTATTTTGGCGTGGCTAGCTGGCATATTTATACACACATCAAAAGTGTCTAGGGATCAACATATATTTTTGCAATAACTTTTCTCCTGATTGATATTAATTAAAATTTTCTTTAAGGATTCATCAAATAAAGTGTTTTCGTTTGTCACAGTAACGATAAACCAAGTCACCTTTGCATTAATAAAGAAATTTGCCATTTTCCTAATAAAGGGATATTTGACATTTGAACCACTAACACAAAAGTTCGAAAAAAAGACTGAAATAACAGTTTTCTCTAAAATTTTATTGGGTAACTTAAACAATTAATAATCCGTGTTTCTACCGCGAACACTAACAACACAAGAACATCGGTTTGGCATACTCAAAATGAGTTCATCCAAATCACGCTGTGGAATGGCCGCCCATGTTCGTTGCAACAACAAAAAAAGGTCTTCTTGCGACTGGATACCCTCCATATTCGGCAGAGCTCTTCTCTGTAGCATATCCCATGCATGCTCAATCGGGTTCAAGTCTGGCGACTGAGCAGGCCAGGGCAGGACATTGATGTTAGCTGCGGCGAGAGTCTGTCTTACAACTCTTGCGGTGTGCGGTCGTGCATTATCATACATTAACTGAAATAAGGGACCGATTTGCACTTGTAGAGGAACGATGACGTCTGATACAATCGTTTCAGCATAAATTTGAGCGTTGAGGTTGCCTCTGATCCAAATCAACTCAGTTCTTCCGCCGATCCAAATACCCGCCCATACCATGATGGTTCCACCACTATAAGGATGGACTTCCTGGCAGGATTTTAATCGCTGTTGGCGTCCAGGGGTTCTCCAGTGTCGTATACGTCTTGTATCCGGTCTCATACCAAAACGAGACTCATCAGAAAAGCACACGAAACGCCATTGTTCTTCTGCCCAATTTCTGTGTTCAAGAGCCCATTGATATCGAATCCTACGATTGTGCATTGCTATAGGTGGTACCCGTAGCGGTCTTCGGGAATGAAGGTTCACTTCATGCAAGCGGTTTCTGACTGTTTGGTCGCTAATTAAGTTCCCTGAAGAGTGATGAAGCCTCACGGCTAACATCATGGCGGTTATTGTTGGAGCTCTTCGAGTTAAGATTTGAATGTATCGGTCTTGTCTCGTGTGGTGCAGCGATACCGTCCTCCATGGCGCTCAGCCACGGTACCAGTGCTTCGGTAACGTGTCCAAAGTCGACTGATAACACTCTGACTTGTATTCAGAGCTAAAGCCACAGTACGTTGCCGGGAAGCAGCTTCTATCATTCCCACGGCTCTGAGCATTTCTTCCCTGCTTAAATGACGTCGCCGCTCCATAATAACGTTGGTTTTAATCAGTAGTAGGGAAACAGTAGCACTAATAATGTCTTCAATGCGTTGTATGTTTTTATAGGGAAAATATTGACAGCTGATTTTCATCTTTTACTCGAATTTGATTCACAGTTCCTGATTCAAATTATGAAATGCACCAAAAAGGATCCATATAAATTTATAAAATCATAAATTTATTACAAAGCCACATCTCAATCTCAAGAAATCCGCATAAAAATGCTTGATCCCTAGACACTTTTGATGTGTGTATATTGTTTTTAATTTTTTCTCTTGTAATACTGTACCTACATAGTATTGTATAAACTATTGTGTTTTTTTTTCTTAATGAACAGACAGCTGTGCTGCTGGGGAGTTTCTTCCGCCACTTCTTCTTCCCAGTGAAAACACTAGGAAGTGTCGATGGGTGGGCGTTTTGGAGGACTGTTTTATGTAATACTAGCTTTCCGCCCGCGGCTTCGCCCGCGTGGAGTTCGGTTATATCGCGCTTTTTAGATTTCCCTCGGGAACATCATATTTTTCCGGGATAAAAGGTAGCCTATGTTCTTTCTCAGGGTCTAAAGATTGTCTGTGCCAAATTTCATCAAAATCGGTTGAGAGGTTTAAGCGGGAAAGCGTAACAGACAGACAGACAGACAGACAGACAGACAGACAGACAGACCGACAGACAGACAGAGTTACTTTCGCATTTATAATATTAGTATGGATTGACGTTCAAAAAGTGCTGATTTTCAGCCTAGTTTGAATAAATGACTTTTGATTTTGATTTTGAAATCTTTTATCTGCTGATACTACAACATTAAACCTACATCAGTAAAACAAAATAATGCGTAGACCACAAAATGAGGCCAAATGTAGACAGAAGACAGCCAAAATAAAGGTCATCATCATCATCTCAGCGTTAATCCCAGTCGCATCCGTAGCTTTTCAGCTTTGGAGTCTGGGGTCCGCTTTACCAGTCTAACTGCTGATTTTGGCTAAACTTCGATATTATCCGTGAAGCGACTGCCGACTGACCTCTACAACCCGAAGGCGATATGTAAGCATTGCAGTTAAACCAATTGTTAGACTTTTGAGGGCTCTAACAACCCGTAACGACTGCCACTAGATGTTCGTATGACAACCGGGACCAACAGCTTAACGTGCTTTCCGAGGCACGACCTGACCAGTGCAAATATTCATATTCATGCGCACTGTACACCAAAGACGGTGGCACAGACCGCCGAAACGACCCGGCGGATTATGTTGAAAGAAGCATGTCGACAACCTTCGCCCGCGAGTATTGCCCGTCGCCACGTCGGTGGCTTGCCGGCGCAAGCGCTCAGTTGCCCGGCGACATTTCAGCTGTAGTGACGTGCCAGTATTGTAACTGCCAAATAAGTTTTTGATGTTGAGCCGTCGACATGCCGTTAAAATTTTACGGCTTGCAATGACTGTTGCCGTCAACTTAGCCCGCCGGCAAAATGTTGCCGACAAATGCCGCCGGTTTTGGTGCGTAGAGCGCTTTATAAGTAGGTACGTAGATTATAAGCAAGTCTATTTTCTCTACCACCAATCGGCTAGTTCATATTCAAGACCACACGCTAATCGAACCGACCACCCACTCGATAGGTATCCACGGTCTACCTAGGTATTATTATGTTTGAGATTGTCAGATTGGAATTCTGAATAACGGTTTTGAGGTTCAGTCGTCACTCGGTTAAGAATCAGGTTTATACAATACAATTTAATAATTAATCAGTTGCATTACATGCAAAAGTCAGCTGATTCAAAAATTACTAATTTTCATCTAATTTTTATTTGCTCTTAACGATAAGACCGCCCGTTGCGTCACCCTTTGTATAATCTTCATATTTATATTCTGTAATTTATATGATATGTATTCTGTGATTTTTCTAGGTAATTTTTCTAGGGTACTTCTAGGTAAGTTTTCATTCTTATACAATACTAGCTGTTGCCCGCGACTTCTTCCGCGTATACTTCAGTTTACAGCGCGCGGTATTTCCTGTTTCCGAGGGAATGCCAAGATAAATGCCTACATTATCTACTGCAAGGTTTCAAACAACCTCACACATTTTCGCGTTTATATTATTAGGATTATAAAGATACATAAGGTCTATAACAACGTTAATTTTAAAGGTTTAGCAAAGGATAGAAACATCAATTAACATACTTCTAATTATTTTGCGTTGGTTGGTGTTTTGGGTATGCTTAGGATATTATGAAACAAGGGTTAAAATTATTACGCTTGATAAAATATGAGCACATTTAAGTAAGTACTGTTTTATAAACAACTATTTTTGTTTTGCTGTATTTTGCCAAAACATAAAGGTTTTCTGGATTTGATACATGTGAGCATGCCAAATAGAGTTTGCCCATGAGAAAAACACGTTGTTTCTAACTTCACTCTGGCAACTTTAAGCGTCCGTCGGCTTTGTTATTGTTATAGCAAATGCTGCTTTCAGAAGGAACTGTACTCTTTTAAATTTAAGTGGCAAATCAGTCGGGGTGATGGGAATACGGGGAATCAAAACATTTTGTCCTTTTGCCATTCCAGCCATGATTGTAGCCTTTACCATGTTGTGACCCAAATGTGTTATTTGTAACTGAGTACCATTACATAGCTTTGGAGTGTCAAGATTCCTCATTAATAGGACTGGAACACCAACTTTTGGTATCAACTTATGGGGTGGCACTCCTGATAATTCTAAAGAGTTGAATAATTATATAGGGTATGATGTAACTTGTTCAGTGTCCGTAATATTGTCCACTGAGAGGTATTCGATAACATTTCCCTGAACGTTTAACATGATTTGTTCATTTATTTTACAAAATATTTCATTAGTCGGCGCCAAAATTGCCCTTTGGCATAGCCATTCTCGGTTGGCCATATTTGTTTGAAGATCCAGATACAATTATTTAATAGGTCATCTGAGCTATCCACAACTTGACAGAACTCACGACTCACTCTAATCATGCCGTTACTGTCAGTTGGCATGCGATCTACTCCGATTTTTAAAAGAGTCGTGATGAAGTTGCCCTCGCATATTCGTGGTGAGACAATACTTCAACAACTACAAATTTTCACGCGAACCCATTATGCAGATGCTTTCAATGCGGCATTTATTTCATCTGCCGGCGGCATACTCCTAGTAATCACCGGAAGGGTCTGCCTAAAGTCACCAGCCAAAGGTACCACGGTCCCTCCCATGATAACTTGGTTGCCTTTGCTGTCCGCCATTGTGCGATCTAGTGCTTCAATTGCCCTTTTGTGGAATATCATTACATTCATCCCAAACTAACGACTTACACTACTGTAACATTCTTCGGCGCTCACTGCTTTTACTAATGTTGCATTTCCTCATGAGCTAAGTTCAATGGTAACTGAGGGCGCTGTTCATCCTGATCCGAAAAAAATTAAAAAGAGCTGAGTTGATATAAAATAAGCGCCTGTTAAAATAATGGAATCATATGTACGCCTGCGTTAGCTCCAGTTTTCGCAACATTTTTTGTTACTGCTCTTCTCCTGTGCGTCATAACGGGATGGTATATCGCCTAAAACCTTCCTGGATTAATAGGCTATCCTACGCAAAAAGAATTTTTCAAATCGGACCAGTAGTTCCTGAGATTAGCGCTTACAAACAAACAGACAAACTCTTCAGCTTTTATATTAGTATAGGTGTAAAGAAAACCCTGTCCGACCCATAAGGATAATAAAGGTTACGTAAACACTTGACCAAATATAATATACAATTTTACATAATCATCATATGAACAATAGTAATGAATTTTGAAATTATCCTTTTTTCCCGGGAATTAATTCAAATTTCCCCGAAATTTGGTAATTTTTAAAAAAGTGACAACACCGATATTATTATAAGCGAATAGCGACGCGACCACGTCACAGGTGCCGCGTGCCCTTTAATTGACTACTCCTTATACATATAAAAGGAGTAGTCTATTCTATACATATATGAAAACTTACCTAGAAGTATTTATTATTTTTGTTTAAAATTTAAAAATAAACTATTAAATTAAATTAATTTGATATTTACCATTTTTTACAGATTCATATATCTCGTGTCGTGAAGCTGACGCAGTGTTTCCCAATCAAAACTTGTTGTGATTAGTCGTAGTCCTAAACCGTTTGATTGATGTATCCCAAGTCACGACACAACACGACACAGTAATGCAGCTTATAAAGACATGTAGAATAGTTAGAAAGTTCATGCAGTTAGAAGAAAAAACTTTTTTACAAAAAAACAACCGACTTCCAAAAACCACTACAAAGTGAAAAATAACTAATTTCGGAAGTCGGTGTCTTTGGTTTTGTATATTCGTTTTTGACACCGACTTCCGAAATTAGTTATTTTTCACTTTGTAGTGGTTTTTGGAAGTCGGTTGTTTTTTTGTAAAAAAGTTTTTATTTTACACTTTTTAGTTGTTAAAAGTACTATGTATTCAGTTGCATCCGTTCAGACTGGAAGCTGACGCAAATATAGTTGGGAAACGACGTAATTTTGTTTACTTTAATTTTTACCCGTAAGTATTCCCTCAACTGCCTATGGTCTTCATCATCAAATTTACTGCAGACCATTATTTTAACCCAATGGGTGCAAAGGTCTCATCAATATAAATGAATGAAGTCCAACCACAAAGTAGCTACTGTAAACCGTTGAGGAGTTCCCGGAACTGGCCTTTGTCTTCATCATCAGAGCTTTTATGACAGTCACAACCCATCTAGGTGTAAAGTTCTTATCAATACAAATTAATCGAGCCCAAACACAAGGTAGCTGCTGTGAATTGTTGAGGAGTTCCTTCGACTGTCTCCCGGCTCCATCATCAGATCTACTCCAGACCTTTATTAAATTGTAGTGCTTTATAATACTTAATGAAAATGCTAAGAAATGCACTAGTCGCCCCTGCAACTTTTGAAAGTTCCCCTTGTTTTTTCTGGTCTACCACCATCAAACCCTGATATCCTTATCATGGGACCACCTTGGGAACGTCTTCTTTCCAGCAGAAAAAGAATTATCAAAATCGGTTCATAAAATAAACGACGAAGTTATGCGCGAACAAACATAAAAAAAAAAAAAAAAACATGTATACGGTCGAATTGAGTAACCTCCTCCTTTTTGAAGTCGGTTAAAAAATACAATTTCATAAATAAAATACAGCACATTTACTTGGCTTTGGTCCGTTAATGAAGCTAAAACCAGCATTAAAGCCATAGAATAAAGAGAGGGAAGTACGTTATCTTCATACAAACGGACCGCGCGCGGCTTGTATGTGTGCGCCATAGTATCTATGCATCGCCGCACGCACACCTAAACACAATATTAGAGTGCCTATGACTGCGCTAGTCGCGGCTAGCACGGAACGAGGTTCGGGCGTCACGGCTTTTCGGCACATTAGCTTTTAAAAAATGATCACATAAACTGCAAAGTTGGTATGTCTATTTATGAACAAATAAAAGACTTATATTTTTCCAATTATATTTCTAAAAGTTATTTACAAGGATACGGATATATTACACATTAAAGTTTAATAACAACGCGTTTCGTAATAGTCGAAACCGAAGAAAGTAGGTATTTTTCTGTAGCTAATTTGTAATTTTGTATTAAATGTGTGATTCAATAGATGTTATGTTTGTATTTATATATTTGTATTAATTAAAAATAAAAATAAATATGGTTCTTTATGTGTACAAAACTAAAAATAAAAATTACAAAAAAAAAACTGACTAGTATATGTAAACTAAATACTAAGCAAATAATTTAAACATAAGCTCTTAGGTCCGTATTACAGAACGTCACTCAAAACTCAAGCTCTACTTAAGTCTCGTTTCAAGCCATTTGATTGGTTGAAACTAGTTTTAAGTAATGTTTAAACAGAGATCAATGCTTGAGTGACGTTCTGTAATACGGACCTTAGTCTATAAATATTTGTTAGCGGTTTGGGCGACAACCGTAACCGACGAAGCGCGGACAGTCGTCAACCCTAAGACAGTAGGCAATTAAATCGCGGATTGGGTCGCAGATAACCTACTTCCCCTCTTTATTCTATGTTAAAGCTGAGAAAACGAGAACTGTCCCAATAATAATAATAAATTTTATTTGCATCGTTTGTAGGTACACAATGAAGATGTGCAGTTATATAAAGATCCTTTATTTCTTCTTATTCTTCAGCCTATAGAGGTTCACAAAGGCCTCCCCTAAGGCTTTTCACTATGACCGGTCGCATCTCAATGGGGGGGTTTGCCATAATCCTCATGCTTGGCAGGCGGGTTGGGGATCGCATTAATTCGATATTCCACAGGAGAAGCGATCCTTTACTAACTACCCTTAATTAGGCATGCAAAACAGATTTTAAATGATTGTCGATCAGTTTGGAGTTGGGGAGTTTTTGACGCGTTTTTGTCATATTGATAATAAGATAAAGAAACGGACATCTATTCCCTGGAAGTAACTATTAGTAGGCCCTTTGCTATCCTTTTAGTGTATCTACAGTTGCATAAAAAGTGAAAGAAGCTTCGAATGTAGTTCCGGTACTCATTACGTTTGGTCCTTACATCCGATCACAGACCACACTGTTCATTGTGTTCTATATTAGTAACTCCCATGAGAGGACCAATTGTAGACCTCAGGGATTACTCAATGGAAAGGAAACTGTGCTTATTTTGGAGAGAAAATTGCACTGGTCGATGGATATGGTAGGTAATGTTCTTGTACCTTACAGGGTGAGGCCCCTGGCGGATGGATACCACCTTCGCGTAACATGAGCTTATTGGGAACAAGGAATGCGATTGCAGACGAGATTGTAATAGGTTATTAGCACGTCTTGTACTTACATGTACGCAAGACGTTTGTGGTGTCAGTACTGAATAGCAAAAAATGATTAAATTATCAAGTGCATTAATGTCAAGAGTAAAAAACGTTACCGTCTTTATTGTGATCATTGAATTTCAAGAAGGGTTAAAAGCCCGTATAAAAATTTGCCCACTTCCGTATAACAAGTATCAAGATTTTTATAGAGCTACCAACACTTGTGGCTGCACCAGCGTGCAACAAAGGCAACGAAAATTACTCGCTAATATAGGTACGTGCACTGTGTGGCTACCATGAGTTTTCATTACGAAGACTCGATCATCGATATCGACCGCGTTTGACTCATCGATTGGTCACTCACACTCAACCAACGAGAGCGCCAAACACGGTCGATGTGTATGAAGTCTTCGTAATGAAAACTCATGATAGACACACTGAACGTAGTTATGTCTCCGTCGCAGCCGACTGGTTCAATTAGTCGTATATCAATCTTGACCTTTGGAAGTAGTGCCTTACTTTTTGTGCCCTGGCTTAGTTACTGCGACAAATTCAGCTCGCACTTAATTAGTTACTGTTCCATCCTTAACAGAATATTAGGCAGGCCATTAGTTGAACAGTTAACTAAACTAAAGAAACGTGAAGACATATGCCCTTAAATCCAAGTCCTAAGTTAAACAATAAACGCAGGAAACAAACAGTCGAACACGATCTCTGACAGAACCAAACCTAGCTATCTTTTAATAAACAACATTGTCGCGACGAAAACAATAAATAACATCTTATCAAACGTCCCAAGTGCAGGCCTACTTGTTAACACGTGTCCCGACGATCGATAAAACGCTGATCGATAGGGGCATTCGCGAAAGTCGATAGTCCGGGCCACCTCTAGTAGGAACCTACGTACCTACTACTGCTTACGACTTTCTACGATACGTCAATTGTCCTTACTGCTGTCGGTTATAAGTGATAATACTTATTAAGGGTTGCCTTAAGCTTTTGTGTTTTGTTTTATCGATGAAGGCATTGGCAAGGCATTGGCAGTCTTAGATATATATAAAAAGGTGAATAATGTTGCCAATTCTTCTAGCTGACTTGACTCTGGAACTATGAACTTACACTCCTAATAAAAACTCCGGAGTTGGCCAAAGGTTTCTTTGGGGATGGGAAATCATCAAATGACCTCTCCCGCTCTAGGTGGAGCGGAAGGGCGTGTCAGACTTTTACTGACTAAAACCCACCCGTGTTTCTTCATTTGTCTATGCGCCAGGGCCACGGTTTCTTTTTTAACCAACCCGCAACCCTGACCCAGGAGGCATCAGCCGTCGTGAACCCCGTCACGATGTGCTGACATCTCTTTGAGGCGCGCGTGAAACACAACGCAGCGTCTGTTAAGGGGGACAGCGCGAATGCAGTTCCCCACTAGCAAAAATAACGCATCCGAGTTATCCACATTAGGGATAATCGCAGGGGTCAATCCAACCGCAGTGCAATGGAAGAGCCACTCCCTAGGGGAACCGCCTTCTTAATCACCTAAGGTCATGTTTAAAACTAACAGTCAAATATCAAATTATATTGACTGAACACTTTATTTGCTTAATACAATAATAACATTATATACGCAATCATGGGAACCTCACCAAAGTCGCAAAGTCTTGTAAGCTGCATATACATCGACTCTGAGCAATTGGTTGCCTCATCGCAATCGTAGGCCGTCGCCTAACCCCTGTGCCTCCTTATCTCTCTCCATATAAAGTACAGGTTGTGTTAGTGTCACGCGGACATAGCACGCGATTTATGTTCACCATACCACATCAGGATGTTGCTTCGTACTTTACAAGGTGTATGTACGATTGTACAGACAGTGGAAGGTCTCTAATATTTATTTATGCGATTCAGCGAACACATCTTTTCTTCTTTTTTAATGTAGCAATTTTGCTAAAGTGTCCTTCCACCTTCTTTTTCTCGGTGGTAGGCTATAATATTGGCTGCAGGCAAAAGTTACCACCCACCAGACAAAGTCTTGCCGCCAAGCGATTCGTCGTGTTCCTGCATGATGTCTGGTGAAGCCGTACGGAGGACGGGCCTGATCAGTTGGGTTGCGATGTGTGCCGGGTACGATGCACCAAATGTTGTTTTGTCGGGGGTTTGGTCGTGGAGGATCCCCAGATCAATGTCCCTTTGGCGCAGCATCGTTGGTCGTGTTGTTAGGTTTAACATTACAACACCTCGCTCAGCTGCCGACTTCCTTCCTATTCACTTAGTTTTTTCTAAGTGAATAGGCTTAATAAACTAGCGCGCTTTCCCATCAACGATTGCATCATTGCTTACCAACAGGCGGGATTGCAGTCAAGCACTAGTTTATAATTATTAAAAAAAAAACCTTGGTCTTCTTAACGTACAGATATCATTTTAAATGGACTCGCCCCGGAATTTAGTCTGTATTTGACGTCATCGCTAACGTCCATAAGTGCCTGTAACGTGCAGTAGGCCTAGTAAAAGTTTTCATTACGAAACTCGATCGTCGACATCGAGCGCGTTTGACTCATCGATTGGCCCGCTTCAAGGTTGTAAGAACTCTCAACCAATGAGAGCGCCAAACGCGCTCGATATCGATGATCGAGTCTGGTAATGAAAACTCATACTAGACATACAGCTGACAGGGTCCACAGGACATGATTTTATGTGTCCCATTGTGAAGCAGCATCACATTTACACACTTACCTGCCTTTTAGTAAGCATTCAAGTTCGCAGACAGTCGCCATTTCGAACGCACTATTTTCCTCCTGGTTTTATGCATAAAAGGGCGAATTATACGGTGGTCATAAAAAAGAGGATTTATGCTGGGGGCATTAATGGTAATATTAATTTGGTCGTCCAATGCGCAGGCAATCTGGCGCATCTACACAGAAAAGATTTAAATGGTTTTTGTATGCGAAATAATATTCATGTAAATAGTATCAAGGATTAGTCGCACAATAAGAAGGCGCTATAGTTACATAACATACATAATCAGCCTAACCCTATATTGTTCCCACTGTTGAGACACAGGCCTCCTCTTGGTGAGAGGTAGTGGGCCGTAATCTACCACGCTGGCCCAGTCCGAGTTTGAAGATGTCACATGGCGAAGACATATTGTACTTAGCTGTCAATATCTAGCCTACATGATTATCAGTTCAGTTTTGGCTGTTATATCTACCAAGCAAACATGTGAACTTGATAATATTCATGTATTTTCTAAAATTTGTTGTAAGTAAATAAATTTTCTTAAATGTAGTGATTTTTGAAGTGGTTAAAATTCCCATCATGATCGGATAAAACCGTGAAAAAGAAAGATAAATATCAAAACGGTTTTATAATCTAAAACAGACGATGCTTACATGTCCATTAACTCTCTGATGGAATATTGAATTGTAGCTACCAGCCATTTCTGCACACAAAAGAATCGGGTGCACACAATAGATTAAAAAATAAAAACTGAATGTTCTAGTTAGCCGTAGTTAACAAAAGCGAAGTGTTACGGCGCTCAACAATCAACCGTATCATTGAATCGTGTTGGTCTTAAGAAAGATCTTTTTAGGTATCGATTTCTCTGACACACAAAAAGTAATCGACTCAGCGAAAAAATCGAGTGATTTTTTAGAGTGTCGCGTCGTTAAGCTTTGGTAAATGTCAAAAAAGTATAATGTGAAATCGTTACGGTACCGAGTGACTCAAAATATTTTAGAAATCAAGTAAGTACATAAACGATTACTTTGTAACACCATAGTCCAATAAATTTTGGTCACAGTTTGAGCCCGGACGGACCCAAAATCTCGTGGGCAATGAGTATTGCTGATGATTAGAAATGGCAGCAGTTAAAGACTGTAAAATAAGGGAATAATAATAATAATAAGTCAAATAAAATACAGTCGAAAAAATAAATTTAAAAAATTTACATCTCTTAAAAATCAATTTTATAATTTTTCATTAATCTGCCGGAACCCTAGAATGGGTGAAGGCCTCCTCCAGTGACGCCAATTTTTCTCTGTCTTCAGCTGTTTTTCTCCAATTTTGCCCAGCTACTGCTATCCTCCTGCTATCTTCCTATCTTGTAATTGGTCTACCTTTTGATCTTTTGCCTAGTGGGCCCTTCCAGAAAGTTACTTATTTAGTCCATCTGTGATCGGTTAGCCGGGCAATGTGTCCTGCCTATTTCCATTTAAATTTTTGTGCGTAGATTAAAGCATTTGTCACCTTCTTTATTTTTCTTATTTTTGTATGACATATTTTATCCAATTTCCTTAACTTTAGCATATTTCGTTCGAATCCTCTCTGGCAGACTCTCATCTTCTTTCTTGTTTTAGCAGTGAATTTCCACGTTTGACAACTATATGTCAGACATGGCAGGAGGCTCGAGTTCATGACTTTAGTTTTAATGGCTTGTGGCAAATTACTTTTGAAAATGAGGGAATATAAGAGAAAAATTAATAAAAGTGAACACAGAAACTTACAACAAATCATTAAACCACAAAGAACTTACCAACTAAACGGGACAGAGTAAAAACATGTTCTAGATTTACAGCAAAAACGGAACAGTACTATACTTAAGGAAAGCGAAAAAGTGGCTTCATAACGCTTTCTACATTCAGTAGGCCGCGCTATAGCTCTGTGGGTAAAATAAATTGAAGAAATCTGAACAAACCGCAATGATTTATGATTGGCTGTAAAATGGAGGCGACAGCGAAGATCACGATCAGCGTTTTGTTGATACTAGCATAATAGCTTTGATGCTCTTTTTCACAAGCTAAACTAAATTTAAGTTTAGTGGATTTTTTACTTACTATTTCATTATGAAAAGGACATAAGATACAATAAGTTATTAATTTAGTCCTGTCTAATTAAGATCGGCTGCCGGCAGAAGTTACCACCCACCAGACAAAGTCTTGCCGCCAAGCGATTCGTCGTGTTCCGGCATGATGTCTGGTGAAGCGATACGGAGGACGGGTCTGAGCAGTTGCGTTGCGATGTGTACCGGGTACGATGCGTCAAATGTTGTTGTGTCGGGAGTTTGGTCGTGGAGGGTCTCCACATCAATCTCCCTCTGGCGCAGCATCGTTGGTCATGTTATTGGGTCTAACATTGCACCACCTCGCTCAACTGCCGTCTGCCTTCCTATTCACTAAGGTTTTTTAAGTGAATGGGCTTAATAAACTAGCGCGCTTTACCATCAACGACTGCATCACTACTTACCATCAGGCGAGATAGCTAGTTAAGCTTAGCTAGGCTAGTTTAAAAAATAATCATAGACAGATTCATTATCATCAGCTTATAGCAGTCCACTGCTGGACATGGCCTCTCCAATTTCAAGCCATTCAACTCGTTTTTTGGCAACTCTCATTCAGTTACTACCAGCCATCCTACGACGATCGTCGCTCCGATTATCCTGAGGGCGTCCCACCTTACGTTTACCGATTCGAGATCTCCATTCAAGAACACTTCTACTCCAACGGTCATCGGTTCTTCGGCTAATATGACCGGTCCATTGCCACTTCAGTTTGCTTATTTTGTGAGCTATGTCGTCAACTTTGGTTCTCTGCCGGATAACCTCGTTGCGGATTCAATCCCTCAGAGAGACTCCAAGCATAGCCCGTCCTCGCTGACGACATTGAATTTGTGGACCAGCCGTACCGTGAGTGACCACGTCGCTGCTCCAGAAATAAACAGTTTAGACGTGATAATATGGCGATAAAAAACACATTAATTTTCGTCATGGACTAATTTGACAGGACGTGGTCGAGGGTTTAAATCCAAGCGGACATTCCATTGCAGGCGAAGACCTATTCCCTCTTTCCACTTCTCTCTACTTAACTGTCAAGGATCAGTTCTCCTTGAAGGAGCCCTCCTGACCCAAGGAGTGGATTATGGCCCACTTCTTCGTGTATAGAAGGGGCCTGTGTTGTATCCCAGAAAATGAAACTCTATTGACTGATTATATATATACTGTGTGCTCCTGACGATTGCCATAAACTTCGACCAGTCCAGGGAAATAAGAATTTTTCATTATGGACACATTCTCTGTTTCTCTCACCGTCTTCGTTCACTTCATTACCTCTGTAATGAAGTAGGATGTTTGCTGCCTCTCTTACAATGTCTCTACCTCACACGGTCCCCAGCCGCTTACAGGGTAGCTGGGACCAAATAGTCCAGTAACGGACACATGAAAGAATTCCTACTTATTATTTTTTGTTAATTTTCATTAAAACTAAATACAATAATAAATCCTACTGCAAGCCCCCCGTGTGGTACCAGGCTTAGAATAGTACCAACCTATATCCTCCCGTGGGTGTCGTAAGAGGCAACTTAGGGAACTTTCACCAGGGAAGCGGGCAGCAGTGCTTCTCCTGTAGAATATCAAATTACTGCGATCCCCAACCCGCCTGCAAAGCGTGGGGATTATGGCAAACCCCCAACTTGGGGGAAGCCTTTTTGCAGCAGTGGACCTCTATAGGTTGAAGAAGAAGTCTCCACTTCATATAAGTGGGTTAATAATATCTGAAAATTATGAAATACCATGTTATACCTATGGTTTTTATGGTGGTAGACCATAATATCGGCTGCCGGCAGAAGTTACCACCTACCAGACAAAGTCTTGCCGCCAAGCGATTCGTCGTGTTCCGGCACGATGTCTGGTGAAGTTGTACGGAGGACGGGTCTGAGCAGTTGTGTTGCGATATGTGCCGGGTACGATGCGCCAAGTGTTATTGTGTCGGGAGGTTGATCGTGGAGGGTCTCCAGATTAATCTCCCTCTGGCGCAGCATCGATGGTCGTGTTGTTGGGTTTAACCAAAGAGAATATATTGCATCACCTCGCTCAACTGCCGTCTTCCTGCCTACTCACTAAGATTTTTAAGTGAATAGGCTTAATAAACTTGCGCGCTTTACCATCAACGATTGCATCACTGCTTACCATCAGGCGGGATTGCAGTCAAGCACTAGTTTATAATTATTTAAAGAAAATGTATTTAAACCAAGGTTTTTACCACAGCTTGTTGATGTCGCCGATTCTCATGTTCACAAACTATACTAATTTTAAGTTATGTGCACCCTTTCTTTCTTTTTCATTAAGAAAAGGATAGAAGATAACATTTTAGTTGAATCCTGTCAAATTAAGATATTCCATAGACAGTTTAGACGCAATTATAAACATGGCGACCAAAATACATTAATTTACGTCAAACGCGGAGTAATTTGACAAATCCAAATTAACATATTGTGGTTTTTTTTTTACGCCAAAGCTAAGATGAGTGCCACGCGCATTTTTCATGGACTTTTAAAATTATTTATGTAGTGTATTATGTAGTAAAAAGTGCATTCCGTAAATAATTCCTAAAGAACATTGAAATATCGCAGCAAAGTGGCCACATCAGGACTTTGCCTCAAGCCTTCCTCATAGACAGCCCACGCGGCCGTCTTTTTCAGCTGTCATTGGCGATACCCGCCATTATTGTGAAATATTTGCAAAGAATTTCTATAATTTGTTACACGTGTTATTGGCAAAATTATGGTATCTATTCCACGGAGGCCATTGATCAAGAGTTGAGGTTGAATCTCACCTTGAAAAAGAAGAAGAAGAACATTTTGGACACAACTTTTTGGAGCCCGTTCACCTTGGCTCCTACTTTTCAGAATGTATCCTTGGAGTGCACCGACCGCCTTCAGCTTTAGGGAGTTGAGATTTCCTCGAACTTCAACTTTGGGTTTTGGTGGTTCATTGAGTCAGGGCCAGGGTGGCTGCCAGAAAACTTGACGTCATCGCAAAGGTCCGGCGGTACTTCACACCGGGGCAGCTTCTAATGTTGTACAACACAGGTCCGCTCGCGTGTGAAGTACTGCAGCCACATTTGGGCTAGTGCTGTGAAATGTCATCTGGCTACTTTGGATTCAGTGGAGAGGCGTGCGAAGAGGCTGATTGGGGACCCAGATTTAACTCGAAACGGTCTCCAAAGACTGACGTAGAGTAGCCAGCCTTTCGGTCTTCTACAGGATGCATTCTGGTGAGTGTGCAAGGGAATTGCATGATTTAATTCCCCCATCTCCGTTCCACCATCGGATGACCCGTCGTACGGCGACTTTCCACCCTCACGTTGTTAACACCACTACGATCCGGACGAAGCGTTTTGCTTCCTCTTTTATTCCGCGTACATCGAGGGACTGGAACAGTTTTCCGGCGGCGGTGTTTCCGTCACACTACAATTTGAGTGTCTTCAAGGCTAGAGTGAATAGGCTCTTAATAAACTAGCTCGCTTTACCATCAATGATCGCATCACTGCTTACCATCAGGCGGGATTGCGGTCAAGCGCTAGTTTATAAATTATAAAAAAAAAAAATTGAAAAAAAACATAATATTTGTTCTGTCCTTGTCATCCATACTAATATTATAAATGCGAAAGTAACTCTGTCTGTCTGTCTGTCGGTCTGTCTGTCTGTCTGTCTGTTACGCTTTCCCGCTTAAACCTCGCAACCGATTTTGATGAAATTTGGCACAGACAATCTTTAAGCCCTGAGAAAGAACATAGGCTACCTTTTATCCCGGAAAAATTTGATGTTCCCGAGGGAAATCTAAAAAGCGCGATATAACCGAACTCCACGCGGGCGAAGCCGCGGGCGGAAAGCTAGTAAAGAAATATAAACAAAAATATGCACTGAACTTAAAATTTACTATAGTGTTTGAACAAGGGAATCATGGCCAATATCAGAGTTTTAGTCCAAAATTATACAGTTTAAAAACCTTAGAAAATTTTACAATAAATTCATATAAAGTTTATATAACACTAGCGGCCGCCAGCGACTTCGTTCGCGTGGAATTAGTCATGCTCCGCTCCTATTGGCAATATGTACTTTTCTCGGTGGTAGGCCATAACATCGGCTGCCGGCGGAAGTTACCACCCACCAGACAAAGTCTTGCCGACAAGCGATTCGTCGTGTTCCGGCATGATGTCTGGTGAAGACGTACGGAGGACGGGTCTCAGCAGTTTTGTTGCGATGTGTGGCGGGTACGATGCGCCAAATGTTGTTGTCTCGGGAATTTGGTCGTGGAGAGTCTCCAGATCAATCATCCTCTAGCGCAGCATCGTTTGGTCGTGTTGGTCTTGGGTTTAACATTGCATCACCTCGCTCAACTGCCGTCATCCTTCCTATTTTAAGTGTCTAAGTCTAAGTTTTTTAAGTGAATAGGCTTAATAAACTAGTGCGCTTTACACTCAACGATTACATTACTGATTACCATCAGGCGGGATTGCAGTCAAGCACTAGTTTATAATTATTAAAAAAAAAAAATGTACGGCTGCGTTAGCTCCCGTTTTCGCAACATATTTTGTTACTGCTCTGCTCCTATTGGTCATAGCGGGATGTTATATAGCCTAAAGCCTTCCTGTATTAATAGGCTATCCAACGTAAAAATAATTTTTCAAATCGGACCAGTAATTCCTGAGATTTGTGCAAACAAACAAACAAACTCTTCAGCTTTATGCATAGATTTACCCCCTTATTCATAAACGCTGCTTAAAGTTAATTTAACGTCACTTAACTTAAATCATCCTTTATGAATAAACATCACAGTGTTCAAGGGATTTATTCATAAACAATGGTTACAAGTAAAGTGACTAGTTGAAGTTGAGTAGAATTTAACTATTTCTAAATTACGATAGCCTTAACAAACCTTATGTTTCTGCCCAGCTGGTGGCGCTCGTGGGCGAAGAATATCAAAGTGTCAAGTGTGTAATATTTCAAGCTTTTATCACTGTATAACAGCTACCTACATTCTCGTTAAAACATACAATGTTAACACTGATTAGCAAACAGCTAGATAAAATATATCGAATGTAAGAACCGAAAACACATAAGATATTAAAATAGTCAGAAATTTGAAGTAAATAGCCTTGCTAAGACCCGGGACCAATCTTGGCTTTGAAGAATTGAAATATGCATGGTCAAATTAGATTAGCTAGTAAAACTGCAAATATGTCTGCTGTTTTACTTGCTAGTAATAATCTAAACTTAATCAAACAGGAAATATTTTTTTGTGGTGTCATTGACCGCCGTTCGTGTGTTTACTTGAAATATGAGTATGAAAGTTTTTTCTTTCTTTTTTTTTTTTTGCTTATACTTCTCGTCGTCGTTATCGATATGTTGAATCGATAAAACGCATTCTCTGAACTCGTACTTCAAGTTACAACACCACCGCATCAGTAAAAATACATTAAGCAGCGTTTATGAATAAGGGGATTCATAAACGCTGCTTAAACTTAACTACTGATTAACCATTGTATTAACATACATTTTAGGTGGTTGCACGTCACTTAACTTTAGTCATCATTTACTATCGGTGTTTATTTATAAAGGACTAGCTTTCCGCCCGCGGCTTCGCCCGCGTAAATTTCGGTTATATCGCGCTTTTTAGATTTCTCTCGGGAATAAAAATGGTTATGCTGGGTTATCCCTAAGAGATAGACATATACCATCGCGGACTTTTTTGTTGAACTTTTTAAGGTAAACAATACTGTAGTACATTATTTTGGTCTATCTCGTAGGGTTCAGCCAGCGTTTGCAATATAAGCGCAAAAAAAAGTGCTTATTTACGACATCACATTAGAAACCTTTAAATTTATCAGTGTTTCTCTACTATATTATGCATTTATTATACATACAAACCTTCCTTAAGAATCACTCTATCTATTAAAAAAACCGCGTCAAAATCCGTTGCGTAGTTTTAAAGATCTAAGCATACATACGGACATACAGCGAAAGCGACTTTGTTTTATACTATGTATTGATGTATTGATGATTAAAGTTCAGTGACGTTAAAGGTCAAAAATGTATTTCTAAATAATCGCTCATCACTAGTTAACTTTAAGCAGCGATTATGAATAAGGGGGTAAAATCTTTTATTTTATCGTCTTAGCATTAAGAATTTGATTCTGTTCATATAAATACTTAATCAAAACCAAATTGCAAAAAATACACGATACATATTTGTACCTAGCAAAGTCAAACAATAAAATAGTACAAATTCTTGCATAAATATCTCTTCTGTATTTTCCTCTTCATCTTCAGATCATGGATACAGTAGTATCGCCCATCACCAGTGATGCCACTAAGAGACCACGGGAATATTACAATGTAACCCGTGAATTCTTCCAGTGCCATTGCCTGTGAATGGTGCGAGTTCTTTTCTTCTATTCTTCTGTCTTCTTTCTTGAAGTCTTCTTTCTTTTCATATTTTTTCAGCTACTTCGAAGTGAATTGTTTGTTGACAATTTATTGAGACTGAAAACAACATACTATGTAATTCATTGCTAAGCCAAAAATGTGTACCAATAGGGATGTTTGCTGGGTAAATAAAAATGATTCTATTTAGTCCGTCATTCAGATTATAGAAAAATATTGGATACGTATGTCGTATATTTTTTTTTATCAAATCAATAAAAATTGGCAAATATAAAAGGCATCAAAGATGATGATGAAGTGATCGCACAGGAGTGGTGGCTGGTGACGTCACTGCTCGCTAAAATGTGTAGCGTGCAGTGACATCACACGAGTTTTCAACGCACTGTTTCGTATTCATTTTTTGTTTATATGTAAAAAGAAAAATAAATGCATGTCCAACATTTTTTGGAAATCTGACTGATGGACTTATTAGTTTTTTTAGTCAACTACCTTATTGTATAAAATATGTTTAATACTAAACGGTAATTTATGAAGCTAAATACATTGGTTAACAATCTACATATTGATTTGATACTTTTTTTGTTTTATAAACAAAGAAAAATCTCCTGAGATTTTTCGTCGTGAGACCCTGGTCTATGTGCGACTACTTGAGTATTGAGCGTTTTATTCGCAAGTGTGTTCATGTTTCACACATTTTTAAAAGAATACAACTTTTACCGTATACATGAAACGGGTTCGCAGATAAAGATATTAAACTTAGTAACTCATAATCTTTAATCAAAACATCTTTGAAAGACCTCTTAGTTTATATCTCAACATTAATCTCCAGACTTCTTCGTTTGTTTTGATTACACCTTTCAATTCAGATGTGTAAAAAAAAAAAGTTAGTTCAGTTTTAAAATCGAATTCAATATATGTTGGGACTGTTAGTAATATTATCAGTGTCGGTTCATATCTTGACAATCTTGTAACTGGAGATCACATATCTGTATTAAAAACAGTTCTGATTCGTCCCAATTAGGCAATCAATATACCAGGTCTGTAAGATGCTGCGATAAGCCAGCAAATCCTATTTAAATTATATACTCATATTGATATAGAATTCGACTCTCCAAAAGACTTGAATACGCTGAAATATATGTAATTTTACACGCATTCAATCACAACTTTGGGGTTTTAAAGGATGCTTCTAAACCAATGCAATGATGGGATTAAAAAAATCATACTTATGTTCAATAGCGCAATGAAAGGGGCTGTATTGCCAAAATGAAATGCATTGAGAACAATTAACTGTCATTTCGCTGTGTTACGCATGTTACCCTCTGGTGTCTACATGATTGAAAAATCATATTTGTATTCAAATCTTTAAATTTGATTGAATCAAGTCATTCAATCAGACTTTATACAATACTAACACAGAACTGTGCACAGAACATTAAATGAAATTATCCACCACATTGGCAGACGTCAAAGTACCAGGAAGCAAA
Organism: Sesamia nonagrioides; assembly: GCA_017933935.1. Lineage (NCBI taxonomy): Eukaryota > Metazoa > Arthropoda > Insecta > Lepidoptera > Noctuidae > Sesamia > Sesamia nonagrioides. The sequence goes on from JADWQK010001043.1 coordinate 199,546, forward strand.
AAAAAAATCATTAAAACTGGAAATGTAAGGAAGTAAAAACTTTTTACTAAATAAAAGCCTCCATGCATTAAGGGCGTGACAGCTCACATATATATAAATATATATATTATGCATTTAAAAAAAAAGGATAATAGACAATTATATTAACTCATATAAATTGTCAGTAATTTTGAAGAAAGAACAAAAATATTGTCTTGAGTTAATCAAGGCGACCAGTTATTCTTATCGTTTAAATAGTCGTTGACAGAACAGTATGCCTTTAAACAAAGGTTGAGTTTTGGCGGGAAAGATAAGCTGAGTGTCACGCTCATTTTTCTTTGAACTTTTGCGTGCGATTGAAAATGCGTGATTTATGTAGTAAAAAAAAGTGCATTCAGTAAATAATTCATAAAGAACATTGAGATATTGCAGTATAGTGGCTTCATCTTGACTTTGCCTCAAACCTCCCTCGTAGACAGTTCACGCGGCCGTCTTTTTCGACATGAATAAAAATTCATTACGTGACATTGGCTACATGCACAAACCATGCGAAGCCAAAGAAGAAATAAATAAATAAATAACAAAGGTTGGATTTTAATTATTGGTGTCATGGACTCGTTCTTGAGCCTGGAATCATAACTTAAGAGTTTACATGAAAGTTTAATAAGCTAGGAGCTGTTAATAAGCTCCCAGCTTATTAAACTTTCAACAAGTAATAAAACAATCAGAGCTGGCTACTGGTTGGTAGTTATGGACAGTTTTCAATAAAATCAGGTTAAAGATTTACGATTGTGTATTGGGCGCGGTAGCTTGCGCTTTTATGGTTGTGTTTAGGACCCCTGCAAATATACGACGGCAAAAATATTTTGAAAATTTATAGTTTCTTATTAAAAATGGATTAATAACGGAGTAGGGTGGATTGTACAGGAGAATACTTGTAATGAAACGATAAAATGGAAGATAATTTAGGAATCATGGAAGACTAGAATATTATTTGAAATGACATGTATTGAACACACTATATCAATTCTAAATTCATCATCATCTCAGCGTTTATCCCAGTCGCATCCGAAGCTTTTTCAGCTTTGGAGTCTGAGGTCCGCTTTTACCAGTCTAACTGCTGATATGGCTAAACTTCGACATTTTCCGTGAAGGACGCCCTCTGACCTCCAAAACCCGAAGGCGACATCGAAGCATTGCAGTTGACCAATTGTTGGACTTTTTGAGGGCTCCAACAACCCTTTAACGACTGCCACTAGATGTTCGTATGGCAACCGGGACCAACGGCTTAACGTGCTTTCCGAGGCACGACCAGACCAGTGCAAATATTAATATTCATGCATACAAACATTTGCACTGTGCGGGGATCGAACCCGCGCCACCTTGCGCAGCGGCCGCGTCCGCTACCGCTACGCCACGGAGGCTGTCAGAATTCTAAATTAATTGGGAAAAATGATGAGGATGAAGAATAAGTTTGATTCCTTTTCTGAAGCTACCAGTGTCCAGTGCGGTCCGGCCCAAAAAGGTTCAGGAAACTGCACTATGCTGCTATTTTTACACAGGGGTTTTTACTTTATAATTGATTTTTATTTATTTATTTCGTTGCTACCTGATGTATTTTTATGCAATACGTATTGTGTGTCTTTAAGTCTGTACTGAATAAATGTATTTTCTTTCTTTTTGACAAAATAAATAAAATAACATATATCAAACTTTCTACAAACTTAAAATTTCTCAGTTAAAGTTCCTGTTAGACATTCATATCCTACAAAAACGGAGTTAACCAACCGAGGCTTCCATATTTGCATAGCATCCAAGCACATCCCATAACAGTAAAAACACATTACTACGTTGTATCGCGTCCTTCCTACGTGTACAAGCCCTAAGAGATGTTTATCCGGCGCGCGCGCAGGTTGCAATTAAAATTAATGAATGGTACAAGTGTCGCTGCAGGTTACATCCAGTAAGCTAGTACACATCTGTTTTACTTATGTGATTCAGTAAGGCAATTAGAAGGAAGCACATGATAGATTCATCGATTAGAAATAGTGGGTAGGTAGTTCCGAGTTTTATTTACTTTTGATTACATTCTGAACAGTCTTTTTTTTTTTTTACAAAAAGTTGTGGAAATTTCGCCTTGGTTTTGTAGACCATATTTAATAGCTACTTTATGCAATACATAGATACTACATAAAGATTCTGGACGAGTTGAAATTTTTCGACGTTATTCAAAAAAAATTGTTTTAATGTAAATTTGGACATGCTACGCGCACCGTTCTTTGAAAAACCAGTTACAGAAAAATGTCTACGGTAGTATGGGAGGGGAGATCAAGTGCTGAAATCATGCTATTGAAATATTTTAAATAGGTATTCCATTTTACACGGCCCTGTCATCCTGTATATGAGAAGAAAGATCTAAAACATAATAATGATGATGATATTAAAAGAGTCCAGTAAAGAAATATCCTTTTCAATTCAAGTTTCATAAAAGTTCTACATTTACACTTCTTTTGAATATCACAAGTTATAAGCCGCGTATCACTTAAAAGCCAGACAAAACCGTTTAATGCTACATAAAACTGATCATAGATGAATGATGCACATAAAAATATCGCCAGGTGTTTTCCTAGAAAACCGATGCAAAGACGATAGATGAAATCGTCGATACTTAAAATACCGACACGCGAACAGAAAGTTTTATATCTACTGACTTATGTTGGATCTAAATCGAATCAAGATCTTAGACTGGGATGACTATTACTCATACTCAGATACAGGCACTTGTGGGCACAAATTCCGATACTGATTAACTTTTAATGGTGCGGCCGACATTAGCAGCTAATTTTAAGTCACTATTACGAAATTATTTTAGGTACCTATTTTAAAAATGGTTAAATCATATGGAGCAGTTTTTACATTCGATAATGTTAAAACACTTAGCGGTGGTTAAGGAAATGAATTTATGGATTTTAAGTAATCGGTTGAAATCCTGTCCTTATCGGTGTTGAACGATCAAATATTTTGTTTCAAATCTGTTGCTGTGAGTTATTGGATTAATTAATAAATAGATAACAACAGTTCAATGCACCGAATAATGTTCCTTGTCAGTATTTTACTTGTCTACTGAATATTGGCCACGTTAGTACACTTTGCGTACTTATCAATGCAATCTGTTCGGAATTAAATAAATCAGTGCAGGCACTGCCCGTATCTGGCGATGCATCTCTGTGGCCTGTAATTGGGCTTCTGCCCACACTACACTTATTTAATAATATGCCTCTATTTCCGCTGACAACATCGGACGAGATCTATCTGACGAAGAAATACAAATAAACTATGTGGCTACCACGAGCCTCCGGATACAAATTAAAACTTACTAAGTCAACCAATGAGGGCGTAATATGAAGGAAAGTTTATTTAACGAATATAGACAGCGCTAATCCAGATTATAAATAAGCCACGACAAGACTAAATTACGATAAGACTAAATTTCCAATTACTAAAGATGGCTCGCCTAACGACATACGTTGATTTTATAGAGGATTCCAAGATAACAAAAAAGCATACATGTAAGTAAGTAAACAAGAAAGTAAATTGATTATCGAACGATATTAGCAAAGCTCATCTTGAGGACAAGTATTTCCTTTTACAAAATTAATTAACCTTTACCATCATTAATTTATTCTAAGCTCAAATCGATCATGAACAATTATATATCTTACCAATTAAAACAAACGATATCGATTAAAGCAATTTAAATCGATTCCATGGGAATCGTGGTTGCATTTCCCAGCGGATTAGCTCCTCGCTCCACAGAGTACACTCGATATACTGTGCGAGTAACAGTCATGCTGAGATTTATGCTCTGCTTACGAGGTTAGACTCACGAACCGCAACCCCAAGTCTCCAAGACACGCCAACACGTTTGCGTTACAGTACAACCGAGAGTAACACGAAATGCAAACGCAAACGGCTCAAGCGAGATGCAAAATTGTTGCGGGACTAACAAGCGCTGGGAAAAGAAAATTGGCAGTGAATTGAATAGCAATAACTAAGTGCGAATTTGCATTGTCCGTAGCGGGTTGTCTCCGATCGTTATAAATAGATCTATGGCAATAAATAAACGTTTTATCTTATCGTAAAGCGGGCGGCGATAAATCTGTGCATATCAGATAAAGCGAATTATTTATCTATGTATATTATATCATTCTTTGTGTGAATCATTCAAAATATTGACGGTAAATACAATGACGGTACATCACAACTTCGGGACTAAGGCATCAAGAATGTAGAGGATACTCAAAGTAACAGTAAGTCATATTTTACCTTATCTTAGATGGTATAAATAATATTTGGCTGCAATAAATGGAGGTCATTTATTGAAGAAGGAAATGCGACACCATCATAAGTAAGCAAGTGCTATAAATCTTCAACAGTAATTTCAACAACGTTAGATGTACACAAGCACGACAATCATCAACAACAACGTAAATTATATGGTGTCTCCTAATACCGGCAAATATAACCCAACAATAGATTTATCTCATTACGGATTTAACCGCTCGCGACAGCAGTTGTCACGACGCTAAAATATTTGCATTGTAAACCACCCCGCTTCCTGATATGTCTGTTAAATTATTCGCAGTGTTTGGTAATAAACTTGAGGCGAAATTGTGCGCACGCGCTGCAGGGGGGAGAATCGCACACACACGTATGGTATAACATAAATAGGTGCGGAAGGTTTAAGCAAAATTCATACAAATGCCTCTCACTGCATATCTTTGGGAATGGCCTAAAAACACTACAAAGGCTTTATCTTATCGAATAAATTACTACTTTATCTTCTAAGGACTGTATACCCAGCGGGCTAATTGTGTAACACACTCTCAGTAGCAATGGCATTATGACAGTTCAACAACATTCATTGTATTATTTACGTTGTTGAGCAAACTCGAAAATATGAAGCAATGGATTCGTACTATATTTTAAATGGTGTAGATTCATATTTACTCAATTAGGGTGCTGGTTCTACCACACAGTCTCTAAACAATTGGATTGAAGATCCGCTGATCTTTAATCCCATATAGGTAGTGAAATCTAGTGGCAGTCGTTAGGAGGCCCCAAAAGTCCAACAATTAAGTACTCTAACTGCAATGCTTCGATCTCGCCTTCGGGTTGTGGAGGTCAGACGGCAGTCGCTTTACGGAAAATGTCGAAGTTTAGCCAAATGAGCAGTTAAACTGGTAAAGCGGACCCGAGACTCCAAAGCTGAAAAAGCTTCGGATGCGACTGGGATTAACGCTGAGATGATGATGATGAGTTCGTAATATCTCCTTTAAGCGGGTAGTTGATAAGTACTGCTTTAAGGAGTTTGCTTACGGCAAGTCAGCTTTTCAATATATGTATTTCCGTAATGTACACTCGGTTTTATCGTATCAGTTAGGTGCCTTTTGAATTAGACATGTATGAAGTGGATGTGTTGAAATTCATAATACAAATCTACATATAAATTAGTAAATAACGGTAAACCACACCGTTAGGATGTGGCCATCTCCGGGTTGAGAGAGAATCTTAACCGTGAGTGAGATATGCTTGCAGTTTTATCATCCGATGTCATCAATACACGAATGTCTATCAATGTCTTTAAATAGTCGGGGGAGTTTAAAGCACGCCTTAAAATTAAGATTAAATCTGGTAACAAAAACCAATTAGGATGAAATACCGTTCCTCTTTCCTCCTTTGTTTCTTATTCGTGACCTCTCGTTAGAATACAGTTTCCTCCACAATTATGCAGTTTCGCCCCGTCCTCGATGATCCGGTTTTTGATACCGTTGCTTCATTAATTTCGTTTTGAAAATGTTTTGCTTACTGAAGTTCTGTTTCGAGCAAGAATACACTTAAAGACACCTTATAGTGAAAAGTTTTCATAAAATATAACACTCTTTTTAATTCTGTCTATCTTTGTAAACTTTAATCAATACTAGTGATAGTATTGCTTAAAGTTACTACATATAAGTTTTCATCCATTTAAGTTTGCAGTCCAGTCATAATAACCAATCTTAAAAAATAAGAAAACAATTTTTCCCACAGGCTATGGGTTGCAGCCATCCGGTGAGAGAGGGGACAGGATGGGTGGGCGTCCCAAACGCTACCGTGTGCCGTTGGAACTAATTAATTAGAACGGTCCCTGCGGGCGTCCAGCTCCCGGCCTACGCCGCGCCAGCGCAACGGATTGTGACAAAAAATGGACTGGAACTGTTGTGGCTGGATTGTTTATTGACTTTTTAAGGCTACATTTTATATTTTGTTTCACATTTGTCCTTATCTAAATACATTCCACGAAGAGCACATTTCAAAACTTAAATTTTTAATTATTTCAGGTGAACTTTTTTTGTGCTAATAACTAACAACATTTATATGTCTTTACAAAACAAATTCAACACAGACTACAGTAGAAGTATAAATTATGAACTACACAAATCATCGTTACACGCTAATGAGACCTACAGTCGGTGCTCTGTCCTTAAGGGGAAAGATACTAGAGCTACAGAGCGCCCAGGAGCAAATCGTTAAACACCAGGAACTAAGGAGCTAGTCATGATTTATTCAACTTTATGTTAGTACATTTCCTGCGGGTAATAGTTATGAGCATTGATTGAAAAATATTGAAGCATCCGTTTATTTATATTTGAGACGGGGTTTGTTTTGTTTCTATCTATGGTCGAAAGTGAAAAGGTTAAAGTATTTTTTACATAAAAATAAAAAAAGTCTAAATGAGGTTAAACTTAAAAAAAGTCTAAAAGTTGTGTAAACTTTAAAGTCACTTTTACATTATACCTAGAAGTAATCCAATTTCTCGTTGCATTAATAGAAACCACACATTGAAAGTACCAGGCTCTTATAAATCATTTGGAGTAGAAATAAGACAGCTTTTAATTAAACAGGCGAGTTATAAATTGTCCATATCGGGTTAAAATTAATCGAAGAATTTTCTTCGTCCTGTATGATTGAGAGCTGAATCGACATTTTATTAAAAGAAGCCTGGAAACCTATATTGCCTTTGCCAAAGAGAGTAAGTAGAAAGAGGAAGACTATAAAATGCGTGGCAGAAGATAACAAGGTGACACGAATTAGTAATTTTAACAATCAAAAAGGCACAGCAAAAATATTTCAACAATTTTCCCACCTTCAAAATAAAACTACTTCCTACCTAACTTAGTATAATGGAAAATTTACTTAATATGCAAAATCGTGCAAAGTTATATTATGTTTAAAGAATTTTCAGTAGTATATGTATGTAACTTCGGTACTAGGAGGCTAGGAACATTAAGGAGATTATAATGTATTCAATTTGCCGTACATGGTGTGGTTTCGGAGTGAGCTTTCTTAACACATGGTTTCATGGCCGTGTGTGGTCAGGCTTAGGTTACATTAACGGAATTAGGGCTGTCGTTAAATTTTGTTTAACAGGGGTTAGTGACGGCATAATTTTGTAATAATGTTAAATTATAATATTTATCATAGTCCCTCGTCCCTTCGCAATGGCTTTTAGGGTAAATAAATATAATCTTAATACATAAGCAGCACTGTCAGTTTATTTTTGACTAGCGGCCGCCAGCGACTTCGTTCGCGTGAAGTTAGTTATGCTCCCCTCCTATTGGTCGCAGCGTGTTATATACCCTAAAGCCTTCCTGGATTAATGGGCTATCCAACGCAAAAAGAATTTTTCAAATCGGACTAGTAGTTCCCGAGATTAGCGCGAACAAACAAACAAACAAACTCTTCAGCTTTATATATTAGTATAGATGAATGTCCATGAGAACTACGACTATAGACCTGCAAATAATCACCATCAACTAATCACTCAGTAAAATGTATGAGGAAACCTCAAGTGATATATTTAGAACTTAACACTAATTTGCTCATAGCGAATCATTCTAGTGTATTCCATGCCTAATGAAACCAAACATAAACTAAGCCTTAAGGTCTATTTAGTCGTTCGTGACTCCCCAGCAATTCCACGTCCAAACCGTGGGACTCGCCTCGACATCGATAATATTCAATGCTATTGAACTAAATTCAAGATTTCAGTAAAGCCAATGTGAATATCAACGTAGTAATTGTTTTGAAACGACTGCCTGAAAGCTCCCGACTTCTCTGCCTATATTAAAACGACGTAATTATCCGCGAACAAACATAAAAAACGACGAAGTTATCCGCGAACAAACATAAAAAAAAACATATATGTATATGGTCGAATTGAGTAACCTCTTCCTTTTTGGAGTCGGTTAAAAATTAACATTAACTGTTGGGCATCAGTTTAGTATTATTTATTATAATTTGAAGCGATAAAGTTAGTTAAACTAACTTGACTTCGGCCGTGTTTCATTTTTTATGCCAAGAAACAAATGAAACCAACCAATTTATTTAGAATCAAAATAATGTTTTGTTTTGTACATATATTTTTAATACAAACGGTATATTTAGCTTATGAGTTCTGACGGACAACTCTCAGTCTGAATCTGTCAAAAATACCTAATAATTTCCTTACATTTTTGACAAGTTTTCGACATTGATTATCGCTGAGCTGACATTTTGATCGTTTTTAAATATGGAATGTTTTTTTTGGCCTTCTGGTACATTTTGAAAGTACATATTATATGTCTAAAATCAGCAGGCTAATTGCGTACCACACTATCAGTAGCGATGTGTTTCATTTTGACAGTTCAACAACATTCAATGCGGTTCAATGTTGTTGAACCGATGCATTTTTTGAACATACGGAGCAATGGATTAGTAGTAAGCATCAAAATGATTTCAATTGATAGTAATAGTTTTTACACAATAAGGGTGCTGGCTATCGTCGTCACCATCAACCTATAATGTTCCCACTCTTGGGACACAGGCCTCCTCTCTATGAGAGGGAGTGGGCCGTAATCCACCACGCGGGCCCAGTGCGGGTTGGTAGATGTTACATGTCCTCCAAGTTTTTGGCTCTAAGACATGCCGGTTTCCTCACGATGTATTCCTTCACCGTTTTGAGAGCAGCGGTGATGAAATAATTTACACAAAGTAAAGCGGCTGATGGGGTCCGAACCTCCGACCTAAAACTTATAAATCGTAGTCGATACCACTAGGCCACCGCTGCTCTACTACCGTGTTAAACAGCCATTAATCAAGACTTTGATTTTGACTGATTATCAAGATGTTACAATAACTGTCACATTTTATTAGTTATCAAAGAGAGCTTTTTCACATTAAAATTAGACCCAAAGTTAGTACAAATAGAATTCATTATCATTTTAAATAATTTTTCGCTATAGTAAAGTTTATTATAGTAAACGATAAATCGTTTCATTTAAGGGCGTTTGATATATTTACGACAGTAGTCAAAGTTTTTAAGTCATAGCAATAGATAGGTATTCTAATAAATTACTTTGCTGTTAACACTACCGTATATGGGTAAAGTATTTTGTTTACGTATTGTTTACTTTCACTTAAGATTCTAACAAGAAAACAGCCACTATACAGTATTGTAACAGTTGAATTCAGCCCAATAGCACTCAGAAAAGCAGATTCCTAAAAACCAGATTTGTATTCCAATCACAACAGCTTATAAACATTGGTACATATCTACCTACCTACACAATTACCAACAACACAACAACAACTACACCAATTAAAAGTAACAATTACCTATTATTATTGTGTTATAATTACCTTTATATTATGTACATAATTATTAATATTATATTTGTACCTATATACATAGTAATGTAAATGCTGTTCGGAGATTTGTTACACCAGGTATTCTATTTCTGCAACGCTTTTATACTTTAGAAAATAAATTATGATATGATTATTAAAAAATCGGGAATCGGGAATCATAAGCCGAGATTCAAACTTTGCCACTGTCGCATCCGAAGTTGGATCAATATAATGCATTCTCTTAGCCATAAAATTTAAGAAAAAAAACTATCACCAAATGTCGTAATTCACAAAAACAGTAAATATTTAGAAACCACTTGTCCCAACACATCGCATCTGTTTTCTCGCGTCGCATCCACGGGACCCCTCCGTCCGGCGCGCGCGCAGGCGGCGAGACAAGTTCCACAGGTTGTATAAAACAGGTTTGAATATTCATAGAGTACAGAGTGCCAACGGCCGCCACACTATGCCGATGACATAATGAATCCGAATAGATTTATTGGATCCATTGGATATTGACTTTGTTGTGAACTTGTGATTTAAGTGACCAGAATGTTATATTTAATATTGCCAGTGGATGTATTTTATCGATTTTTGGTAGCTGAGAGGTTATTTTGTAGTGTTTTAATTTATAAGCCAAATAAATTCTTGTAAAAACAATGGATTACTAAAATAAAATTAACAAAACACATGAAAAGAACAACTAAAGTTAGTAATTTATATTTTAGCTTTTGCTAAAAAACAAAAACGGTTAACCTTAAAAGAACGGAGCAAAATATTTGAAAATTGAACACAAAGACAATCGAACAAAGAAGTACACCCACAGGACATTGTTCACATAATAATCGTCAATAAGAATCAAATCGCAATGATTTATTATACCGGAATACATGAAGTCAATAAAAAACGAAATATTAATAAGTTATTGACATATCGATGTTTCATAAACGGTTGCACATTTATATAAAGAAACAAGTTAATCATGTGTATTAATAACTCAATCAATTCTGTGGTCATCTTGCTTGACAAGGCACATGTCACCTACATCATTTTCAATGAACCTCACATGAGAAATAACGAATAATGTCAGTATCGATGCTCATTTGACAGCTATTAATGGAAGTGATATCAACAGCCCAAATTAACTATTTAATTTGATATAATATTATGTACTTTCAAACAAATAAAATGTAAAATCAAACAAAGCACTTAACAAGATCAGCCTTTTTTGCATCATTACAACAAATTAATTAAAAAAGAATTAATTGCCCGATTGCCGCATCTGGTGTGTTCGTTTTTCGTCGCTCCGCTGTAGACGACCGGTTTTGCGAAAATACATGAGCGACGATGCGCGAGCGCATGACTCACTAGCACATGGTCCGGTACTACGAGCGAGCGAATTTCGGACAGATAAATTATTCAAGTTATCAAGAACTCAAGATCAAGGACTGAAGTCAACTTCGTCAACTCGAGAACTTTTTAATTACAAGCAATTTGCGGTACGTGTCGTCATTTTAATAAAATTTACCTTCATGAGAAATAATATTTTTTTTCTTTACATGCTAAGGAAACGGCTGGCGAACGGTTCATGGTCAGTTAAATACACTCGGAAATGTTTCTCTAATATGTTAATGAAAAATGCTTTGTTTTAATGCTAATTAAGTGAACTACTTAACTATAGTAGACACCATACAATGAAAATAGGAATTATGCTATAAGTAAGTGAACTGCTAAATTAGACAAAGAAATTAGTCACCAACTTACAATCCAAGTTCATATGTGACTCTACCTACACGACTGTTTTCATTGATGAGTAAACCGGCGCCTGCGCAGCATATAAGTACTGAAGGTAGGTAAAAAAGATATAATAAATACATTAGATAACACCGTAGCAACTGGAACAACACCTACATTGCGCGGAGTCAGGTCTACAACAATATGCAAGCCTTGCTCTATTCTGCGCTTGCTCAGGTTACATTAGGCCTAGTATCAGTTTTCATTACGAAACTCGATCGTCGATATCGAGCGCGTTTGACTCATCGATTGGCCCGCTTCAAGGTTGTAAGAACTCTCAACCAATGAGAGCGCCAAACGCGCTCGATATTGACGATCGAGTCTCGTAATGAAAACTCATACTAGGCATACAGTACCTGAACGAAAACTGGGAAAAAGTTGCAAATAATCTGTGATGGCTCGTGGCCCGGCTAGCATTGCATGACATTTTCATAATCGTATGCAATTTGTACCCAAGCTATTAATCTTGACATTGCCTTTGAAGCAAAACCAGCATTGAGCTAACGTTAATCTAAAGGGTGTATCTGACATCGACGCACAAACGAGTACCATGGATCCAGTACATGATTCTGAACCCCCCAGTGGTGGAATTTTTCGTCGGCTTTTTCATGATTTAAAAAAATATATATGCAGGTTTTTTTTTACTTAAGACCGTTTATAATTGCTATACTTTTATAACCCAATAAGATTTTAAAATAAAAATTAATTAACTTGCCAATTACACAAAAAACTATCTTATCAGCTGATTTAATAGAGTTCACATCAGGGATCAACGTCATACCTAAAAACCCGCACGGCGGCACGCTTGTAACGTTCAAAAGCCGAGCTGACACTTTTTTAAACATTGTGAAATCTGTAACCGTTCATTAACGACATAAATGACTATCATAATTTTATTAATGGCATGTGGTCTAGCCTTTTCGCGAAGTTTGCGTTAAGATGTCAGATACACCCTGTATACTAATATGTATATAAAGCTGAAGAGTTTGTTTGTTTGAACGCGCTAATCTCAGGAACTGCTGGTCCGATTTGAAAAATTATTTTTGCGTTGGATAGCCCATTAATCCAGGAAGGCTATATCACATCATGCTGCGACCAATAGGAGCGGAGCATATAAAAAAACATCGAAATCTACGCAGGTGAAACCGCGCAGTTCAGCTAGTAAATTATAATTCCTCTTTCCATCTCTCTATATGAGAGAGAATCTTTGCCTTGTCATAGCTTCTAACTACGTATTGACTCGAACTAAGTAGGTATACAGAATAGATTTTATTGATGGGGTATTTAAGGATATTAGCCTCATCATCATCATCAACCTTTTAATCGTCCCACTGTTGGGTATAGAGAGAAGTGGCATACAGAGAAGGATTGAGCGTAATCACCACGCTTGTTCAATGCGGGTTGGCAATTTCAGACTTAGATACGTATTACAGAACGTCACACAAAACTCAAACTCCACTTAAGTCTCGTTTGAAGCCATTTGATTGGTTGAAACTAGTTTTAAGTAACGCTTAAGCAGAGATCAATGCTTGAGTTTCCTTCTGGAATACGGACCTTAAAGTCCAGGTTTCCTCAGATGTTTTTCTTCACTTTTAATCAGTCATTGGTGTCAAAGATATACTTGGAAAGTCCATATAACAAATACAGAAAAAAAAAATACGTTTGTTTTCGGTAAACATGATGCAAAAAATTACAACAACAAAAAAATAAGATATGGTTGAGGGTCACATCCATGCAAAACGGCTGTCGCGCAGCATTAACCTCCCAGTGTGACAATTAAAAGCCAGAATGATTATTATTATAATTATTATGTAGGTTGAAATGATATTGTCAGGTGGCGTCCGCGGGTTATTACTCATGGGTTGACGCTACGCGACAGGTTAAACAAGTTTGTTTCCCTCCCGGACGCGAAACAAGTTGGATTGGGGTTCGTTTGCGTTTTACGTGGAGACGGGCCAACAGACAACCCTTTTAGAACAGGAAATGGAATTGGAAATTAAATATTCGGATGCTAACTATATATCGCAGTGGCGGATTTACCAGTAGGCTGAGTAGGTTAGAGCCTAGGCCGGCAGATTTCTGTGGCGGAAAATTTGAGGACCCCTTTTGCTATACGCTCCTCAAACAAATTAAAAAGATTTCTGTAGGACTGTTACCTGATATTTTACAGATAGAAGTCTGCAAATTTTTTTTTTAAATAAAGATAATCTAGGTCATGGCAATTGTGGAGGCAAAAAGGTGGCACAACCGATACAGCCCTTACAACATTAAAAATTTGTAAATCCTCTACTGCTATATCGGTCTAATTAATTTACAGTTGTGACACGACCGTTTAGAGAGGAGGCCTGAAGGCCTGTAACACAGGTAGTCCTAGTACAGGCTCTAGTTTCCACAACATAATGAATTTTTGTAATACTTAATTAAGTATGTATTGAACTTATGTTTCATTATGTGGTGAAAAAATATACGCTTTGTCAGTGTGTAAAATTAGAGGTTGCCCGGGTTTTACTCCCTGACAAAAAAGAAAAGTAGAGGTTCGGCTAATCGGGTGTGAAAATAAAAAAATGATAGTTTGTTGGACTACTATGTTTTAATTACAAGCTTTTATATGTAACAACAGGAAACTATCTTTAACTCTTATTAAATGTAAATAAACAATATAGCTTATTGTTAACCTCAATAAGGTTGGGTCAATCCTAGCGGCTCCAAGAGTGGTCTGTTGGAGCGTCCAGGTTTCACGCGCAACAGTAGCCTAGCAGATTGCCCACTAACTCTAGCTCAGCTTACTCAGGCTGTGGATTTCATCCACTATGACTACAGAATTATACAAATCCAAAATGGGGAAAATTATATATCAGAAAAGGTCACAAAAGGTCACCACCGGTAATATAATAGTAAATGAGTTTTCTACGGGTACAAGAATGTTATTTAAATTGAGATAAGAGGGTACTTGCGACACATCCTTGGAAGTTCCTGGCCTTCTTTGTCCTTGAAACCATGTGTCCTGCCTCTCCAAACCAACGGGGTTGAAGGTAGAAGAATATGACAAAAATAAAAAAAACACGCCCAGGCGGCGCTCCAATAGAAAAATTCTCCGCCTGGGAGACCCAGCCACATGCACAGGATTGCTTGGGCCTAGTGCTGCTTGCTGGCTGGTCCACACGGCCGCGATTGTCCCAAAATCAGCACACCGTGTCAGAAGCCTTTATTTTCTTTAAGCCCGTCCAGGCCGTCTGCCCGACGCCCTGCCGGTCAGATCTATCGACATCGAAAAGCCTTTTTTCCGATCGCTACGTGACTCCACAGGTATTTTCGCCTCCTTTTTCTTTTGCTGTCAAGAATCTCTCTCGGTGCCAAACACCCGAAACCCAAATTACCCCTTTTAACGGTGGGAGATTTCCCCGCTTACAAGATTCCAATCTGCAGAAATCCAATGAAAATATAACTTGGTCTACAAAAATCCCTTAATGAAAAAATACGACAATTCATTTTCACAATGAAAGCAGCGACCATTACGTTGTTGATATACCAAAAACCATGCAATCCAACATTACAAAACAATACTCCCCACAAACTTGGGAACTTGACAAAAAACTGTCACACTGAAACGTCAAAACGACAATAAATGTCACAGATAAAGCAAAACAAATAGTAATAGACAATTAGTATCAATAACCATAGACCACAAAAAGGTGCGTTCCCCTATGCTTAGTAAAGGCAAAAAAATAATAAATAAAATAAGAAATAATCACAACGTTACAATACCTCCCCTCCTAGGAAAAGGTTCGACCAAGGAGAACCGCTCGCTGCCCTCAGCGAACTAAATAAACGAAGTTAATGGATAATTAATGATAAGTATTGGTCATAACAATGAGTAGTCCAACCAAAAAAAAAAACAAAACAGAACAAAACAAAACCCTGAGCTTGTTTGATCAAGGAAGAAACCATAAAAAAAAACACTAAACCCAACACCAAGCTTCCTTCCTCGGCCCATATCCCTCGATCGCCTCTTACGATCTGCACGGAAAGAGATGCAGCTGACACATTCTAAGATTTTCTTTTGTCCCTAGGCCAGCATGGGGAAACAATTTCTCATTAGGGCAATAATCCCATGAGGAAAACTAAAAAAAATATTTAGTACAAATTAAAAAAAAAAAAAAATTCGGCAAAGCGAAACAAAAAAACGTCGCATATACTCTCTCGAATACGCGTGCATGTGTTTCGAGCAGCACGACCTCCACCTGGTTTCAAGGACAATCCGGAAATTCAAAATGTGGTAAGGGAAAAAAAAACGTTGACGGAACCAAAATTAAAAAAAAAATCGAACGCGTTCTTTCGATCCACTGATACAGTGATAACAACAATTCAGTATTACTGAAAATACAATATATCTTGATCCTACGTAAAACCCCAAATAAATAAAACAACCCGGATCCGGTAATAAAAAAAACGTAGGAAACAAGACTGGTTCCTCAACAACCATACTCATGATATGTTAGACAGACAGCCATACGTTCCACGCGAATCCTCTCTTTTATAACATTCATATATCCTTATATCCTTCGTCTTTATTAACACTAAGCGCTTAGTGAATTTACCTTTCATTCCTTCATTCTTCCTTCATCATTCATACAGAGTAATGAGTCGGAATAAAACCATTCAATACACCTACCAAAACGGCGTTTAAATGTCAACCATTTAAACTCCACAACGTATGCAGTCATCTCCGTGAACAACCGGCGGTTCGTAAACCGTGGCGGCACGACGAGCTCGCGAGATAACGGCGGGTCGTGCGTCCACGGAATACCGACACACAGCTGTATCACTTCGACACTACAATGCGGCTGCTGTCAGATCATCAAAACGCTGAAAAAAACTAGTGACTCTTCAAGTCTTTAATATGCCATGACCCAATGGGATGGCCATCTAATCTTTCCAATTCGTAAACTAAGGGCGACAAAACGGCCTTTACCCTGCACTTCTCGTACTTGGGTGCTAACTTAGCCATTTTAAACTTAGCTGCATCACTTTGCGTATAGCAGCGCTTCCAAACAATATCCCCTACTGAAAACTTAGCCGGTCTACGGCGTAAATTATAATATTTAGAATTAGCCTCATGTGCCCTTAACAAATGCAACCTAACCTGACCAAAAATGTCCTTCAAACAACCTAATTCCCCAGCGTATTCGTCGCGAGGCATGGCCACTTCATACTCCGCCTCAGTATCTCTGTAGAAGGACCCGTTTACGACCGGTTCCCTACCATGTACTAAAAAGAAAGGAACAAAAATAAACCCTATCGTCTGTACCTCTACACCATTTGCAACATGACATTTTGTACTATTATTATTCTCTTGAAAGTCAAAACCAAACTTGACAAAATCTAAGTGTGAATTATTTCCCAAAATTGAAATGGCTGCACCTGAGTCCAATAATCCAAAGATCTCAAAATTATTTACTTGAAATTTTAGATGAGGTCTAATATCATTTTTACTAGGAGCAAACAGAACCGTGGCAATGGAACCAAAATTATAAAATTTAGACCTAGAATCATTATTTAAATTGCCGCGATTCAACCTTACAAGTTTTTTGAATTTTTATTAGACACTTTGTCAGATTTCTTTACATTTTTGCAGTTAGTACAGTGTTTCCGCAAAACACCTACTTTCCCACAGCCAAAACACTTTACAGCACCCCCTTCCGGCACGCCGTTGCACTTTGAAAAGTTGTGGTCAGTTTTTCCACATTTGAAACAAATGGGCTTTGCGGTTTTCCTAAACTGCCTACCCTTGCTATAAGTGTCAGCACACGGACAACCGGCCGACCCGGCCGCGTTTGTCGTCGAGGCAGCCACCGCCTGAACAGGCTTATGAGACTTGCCCTTGTAAGCGAAGTCCGTGCCAAGCATACTAGAGCTGGGCCTCGACGGCTCCACAAACAGATCAGCCCGCTGACGCGCGGCTTCCAACTTCCGGCACTGTTCTTTAAGTTGGGCGATTGAAGTTACCTGCACTAACGCTAGCTGTTGTGAAAATTGAGGCCTAATATTATGTAACAAAATCTCTAATTTACTGTCCTCGCTCAGTGGGTTTTTGAGACGAGCAAACATACATGTCATGATTGAAAAATAAATATGGACTGGTTCGTCCGCTCCCTGTGTACGAGATCTAATTTCCCCAAGCAACCTATAATCATGGTCCACTGGGCCAAACTCCTCCAATAAAATCTCCTTAAGCTGAGACCAACAAGAAACTTGATCCCTGATACCCCTGTACCAAAGCAAAGCTTGCTCCGTAAATAATTGAGCAGCAGAATTAAACAACTTAATATCCGAGACACCATAGGACCGTTGCAACTCATCGACCCGTTCCAAGAAAGACCGTGGGTCAGTAATGCCGTTGAACTTTAAGTTCCACTTCGAAACATTTTTATCACCGGAGCATTCTACAGATATTTCCTTAGGAGCAAAGAAAGGGTTGACTTCATGAGGAGCAGGAGTACTAGCTACCTCCACCTTACCCAGGAGCACCTCCAGCTTGTCGCTAAGCTCTGACTTTAAAGTTAGGATAGCGGTATCATCAGACTGAATTCTGATGATCCTATGGTACAAGTGGCTGCCCAAAGCTCGGCTTCGGTTCTGCGAGTACCTGTCCTTCAACCTAGTGTACCTGTCAACAGCCACACCAAGTTCCTTCAGCTTTTCCTGAATAATTCTAAGTTCTGATTCCGGTGTAAATTCAGTTTCCAAAACTGCCTCTGCAGGACATTCTAACAATAAGCCACGAAGTTGTTTGCGCAGGGCTTCCACAGAACTAGCAGGAGTCTCAGAACGAATAGAAACCTCATATATAAGCTCATCCTTCAAGAGGGAGTGAAATTGTATATTGCGGTCCATGTTGATGTGTAAAGTTACTATTTGTAGCTAAAAATGTGTAAAAAGGAAATCAAACTGACTCTAAACGCGAATTAACAGTGGTGACTTACAGTTATTTACTTAAATTTGCTTAAATTTACCTAAATTCTTGAATGAAGTTATGAAATTGACACAATGTAAGGTATTGCAAAAAAAAAAAAAAATGTAAAATCTCCAAAATTTCTACAAAATTATGCTTAGGCACACGCAGGCACAGTATTTATATCAATTACAATCACTAAAAAGTGGTACTCAGTACAGCAATACACCAAAATAATTCAAAATAAGTTTTCACAGTGTGATCCCGCAGATATAATTTGTCAAAGTTAAATTTCACTAAAATTCCATAAAATATTTGGAAAAACCACAATAAATTGGCACAGTCACATGTAAAATATTATAATCCTGCTTAAGGATGCAAAATAAATACAAATAAACACTAAAAATTTAAAAGCATGATGCAACATACCCTCAAACTGACATGTGATTGTTCAACTTTCACTAAGTAAAATTATGTGAAATTTGAAAAATAATTACAACAATGTTTTTTGGGAAGAAAAGGAATGCACTTATCACTGATTAATACTGATACAAGGCTAATTCACACTTATTAAATTAAAGTAATACTTCAAAATTTAAAGTTACAAGTTTTTTAGAAGAAAAAAAAAAATATCTCCAGTGGTGACCTTTACCCAATCAGCCAAATTCCCCATGAAAATAAATATAAATTGGGCGCCATTAGTCAGTGTGTAAAATTAGAGGTTGCCCGGGTTTTACTCCCTGACAAAAAAGAAAAGTAGAGGTTCGGCTAATCGGGTGTGAAAATAAAAAAATGATAGTTTGTTGGACTACTATGTTTTAATTACAAGCTTTTATATGTAACAACAGGAAAATATCTTTAACTCTTATTAAATGTAAATAAACAATATAGCTTTATTGTTAACCTCAATAAGGTTGGGTCAATCCTAGCGGCTCCAAGAGTGGTCTGTTGGAGCGTCCAGGTTTCCCGCGCAACAGTAGCCTAGCAGATTGCCCACTAACTCTAGCTCAGCTTACTCAGGCTGTGGATTTCATCCACTATGACTACAGAATTATACAAATCCAAAATGGGGAAAATTATATATCAGAAAAGGTCACAAAAGGTCACAAAAGGTCACAAAAGGTCACAAAAGGTCACCACCGGTAATATAATAGTAAATGAGTTTTCTACGGGTACAAGAATGTTATTTAAATTGAGATAAGAGGGTACTTGCGACACATCCTTGGAAGTTCCTGGCCTTCTTTGTCCTTGAAACCATGTGTCCTGCCTCTCCAAACCAACGGGGTTGAAGGTAGAAGAATATGACAAAAATAAAAAAAACACGCCCAGGCGGCGCTCCAATAGAAAATTTCTCCGCCTGGGAGACCCAGCCACATGCACAGGATTGCTTGGGCCTAGTGCTGCTTGCTGGCTGGTCCACACGGCCGCGATTGTCCCAAAATCAGCACACCGTGTCAGAAGCCTTTATTTTCTTTAAGCCCGTCCAGGCCGTCTGCCCGACGCCCTGCCGGTCAGATCTATCGACATCGAAAAGCCTTTTTTCCGATCGCTACGTGACTCCTCAGGTATTTTCGCCTCCTTTTTCTTTTGCTGTCAAGAATCTCTCCTCGGTGCCAAACACCCGAAACCCAAATTACCCCTTTGAACGGTGGGAGATTTCCCCGCTTACAAGATTCCAATCTGCAGAAATCCAATGAAAATATAACTTGGTCTACAAAAATCCCTTAATGAAAAAAATACGACAATTCATTTTCACAATGAAAGCAGCGACCATTACGTTGTTGATATACCAAAAAAAACAATGCAATGCCAACATTACAAAACAATACCCCCCACAAACTTGGGAACTTGACAAAAAACTGTCACACTGAAACGTCAAAACGACAATAAATGTCACAGATAAAGCAAAACAAATAGTAATAGACAATTAGTATCAATAACCATAGACCACAAAAAGGTGCGTTCCCCTATGCTTAGTAAAGGCAAAAAAATAATAAATAAAATAAGAAATAATCACAACGTTACAGCTTTTATTATATTTTATTACTTATTTTAAATATGAACTGAAAGCTCTTTTTTGTGTTTTTTGAATTATAATATAGACTTGTATAAAATTTAAAAAAATCTGTTCTGACGGTTTCGTCAATATACAACATTATTTTTTTATTTATGCGAATCCCAAAACACGCGTCCATTTTTAAGTAAAGAATCTCTGTACAAAATTTCAAAAAGATATCATGAAAAACCACAAAGTTATGAGCTTGTTATCTTACTTGGCTGTCCCAACAAAAACATGGTCAACGCTCCGCTTGGGCGGGCGAGCAGTGCGTGGACCCGTGTCGTATGCCTATCGTAAGCTGCGTGGCGCGCTCGGTAACCACACTGCAACAATTTGTAAATGAATTTGGGAAAAAATATAACATGGTGTAAAAATTATTGGAATCGATTCAGTTGCTTATTCTGAACAAACTGTATTCAGGTTTCGTTTAAAGAAAATAAAACGTTGTATAGAAACGGACTTACAGATTTAGTAATTTATTAAGTAGCCCCTCTAATGTCACTTAATTTAACGACATTCCAAAATGTTTACACCCACATTTGTACTAAACAGCCGGTAATAAGCGTAAATAATTTTTACGATACATAGACACAATCCTACTTTATTGAGAAGTTATACGGAGGAAGCCTTTCATCAACTATATACGACTTCTACAAGTTTGTAAAATATTACTGCCATAGGAATTATTACTTGCATAAAATATTTATGATTATTGATATTTTACACAGATGCCTTATTTGATAGGAGAAAGTTTTGTCTGTTAGATTGATATTTCTACATTTATATCTGTTTATATTTTTGCTAGTTATTAGCATAAAGTGTCTGCCTGATAATGGCTGAGCTGTCAAGATTAACGGTGAATATTATAAAAACATGCTACCTTAAACGGGTATATTTATCTATCCATACTAATATTATAAATGCGAAAGTAACTCTGTCTGTCTGTCTGTCTGTCTGTCTGTCTGTCTGTCTGTCTGTTACGCTTTCCCGCTTAAACCTCTCAACTGATTTTGATGAAATTTGGCACAGACAATATTTAGACCCTGACAAAGAACATAGGCTACCTTTTATCCCGGAAAAATTTGATGTTCCCGAGGGAAATCTAAAAAGCGCGATATAACCAAACTCCACGCGGGCGAAGCCGCGGGCGGAAAGCTAGTACTTATAATAAAGCTTAAACTTGTTTGAAACATCTCTGGAATTGACGGACAGATTTGCAAATTTTATATTTAATAGACTAAGTCTCGAAAAAATTTTTTTTTTGTAATTATAAACTATCAACCGCAATCCCGTCTGATTGCAATGCAATCAGATGCAAGCAATTGTTGACGGTAAAGCACGCTAGTCTTTTAAGAGCCTATTCACTCAAAAAAAAAACTGGGTGAATAGGAAAGAAGACTGCAGTGGAGCGAGGTGATGCAATGTTAAGCCCAACAATACGACCAACGGTGCTGCGCCAGATGGAGATTAATCTGGAGACCCTCCATGACCCAACTCCCGACACAACAACATTTGGCGCATCGCACCCGGCACACATCGCAACACAACTGCTCAGACTCAGATATATGTATAGTTAATAATCGTTTAGTAAATAAATAGTTAGTTAAGTCAAAATTACCTATACAATTGCATTATAACGTAAGTTTACATATAATAGAACATTGTAGTATACTGCAAACGAACGCTACTACAAGCAAACGCTTCTTGAGAAACAGGTACCTACCTAATCAAGCTCTCATAAAAACCTATCATTTTACGTATCAACGGAACCCTTTTTACAAAATGTCACAACACAACCACCGACCTGCTCAGGTTGCCCTCGTAACTTTGCCGATCAGTTTAATAAATCTTTCATGTAAATGGCTGTGTAAATTAGTAATAAATGTAATTGAATAGATAACGGCCTTCTCCTGAGTTATTATATCATTCGTTTTAGAAGCATATTAATAAAATATTTTATATTAATACTTTCCTTTTAGATACTAGCAGCGCCTCGTGGTTTCATCCACATTAGTGTTGATTCTGTACAGTTTCACCAGAATATATTTAGTGGTTTTTGCGTGAAAGAGTAACATAGATCCATGCTTGCAAATTTTTATTTACACTTGTAGGTAATATTAGTAGGATTTACCTAGTATAAAAAAAACCATGGGACGATCCGTCGTACGTCGACTGTCCACCCTTAAGTTGTTGACACCACTAGGATCCGGACGAAGCGTTTCGCCTCATCCTTTATACCGCGTACATCGAGGGACTGGAACAATTTTCCAGCGGCGGTGTTCCCGTCTGACTACAATTTAAGTCTCTTTAAGGCTAGAGTGTATAGGTTCTTAATAAACTCGCTATATACATATAATGCGCTTTACCATCAATGATTGCATCACTGCTTACCATCGGCGCTAGTCATGGGTGAACAATTATAATCGAAGCTCCGCACATATCAAATAACCACTTCTCATAATCCTATTCACCCGTCATAGACAAGCGTTGTTTATATATTTGACATACCACTACTTGTTGACCCGGAAACCATAGAGTTTGTCATGAAAATAGTTTTCTCTTCCCCTGCAGTGCCTGAGGTATCTAAGGAACTGGCCACTTGTGTCTGATTAACATACCGGTACCATCACAAGCTAATGGGCCATCAATCATAGGTTTATGAATGTTTTAACGATGTGTTGATGTTACTTTCCTAGTAAAATAGTAAAGGAAATAGCGAGGCGTTTAGCCACAATATATTTTTCATTTCTCATATTCGGAAAGCAGTATTTTCTTGATCTGATTATTGGGTAGAAAGTGCTATTTCCCTCCCTAGAGCGGGAAAAACTCATACAAATTACTTTCCACCTAAGGGTCGGAATGAACTTTAAAAATAGAACTGCTGTCAGCTGTGAAGAAATTTCTGTAGAAAAAAACTAATAAAAAAATGCAGCGGCAATGTGAGTTTCTAAACAGCCAGTGTGAACTTAGCGCAAACTTTATTGAGCGAAATAGGTCGCAACCATAGAATTAAGAAGTACGATAGTACCTACTTATTAATTCTATGGTCGCAACAATAACGTAGTGAGTTCCATATTTAAAATTTAAAGATTCGACATAAATTAGCGGGATACTAATCTGTTATGTATCTGTGGCGAAATTAAAAAAATAGTTTAATAAATCTTTTATGCTAAGATTTTAATTTAAAAATGAGTTCAAGAGATTCAGAAATATTGACCAGATTCAATTAAAGACGAGGAAAATTGTGTTATTAACAATCTTTTACCAGAAATCTCAAAAGAAATATATATAAACACGTACAATGATTTTATGAAGTGGCGAGCAGAGAAAAATACATATAAAAACATTTTCCGAAAGTGTATTTCTTACATATTTTAATGGACTGTCTAGCAAACTACAACCTTTTACGCTATGGAGCCGATATTCAATGCTTAAGAGTACACTTAGTTAAATAGAGTACCTATTTAAAATAGTCAAATTAAGACTAACATTCTTATATTGTGTTATCCATAAAAAGTTCAGATAAACAACTAGTTTTATTTTCCTCATATTCGAAATGAAAAGTAGAGTGTTTAACACGGGTAAAAGAATCAATTCCTACTCGGACTATAGACGCCCTCGCTACGCTCGGGCGTCTAAATACCTCGGGAATTGATTCTTTCCACCCTCGGTTAACAATCTACTATTTGTTGGCACTAAACATTTATAAAGATTAGATTCGAAATATCCAGCCGGTCGATTCTGTGAATTCTAACCGTGGATCGTTCAAGATCATTAAACTTTTAATAATAATAATAATAAACGTTTATTTTTTCCACCACATAATTAAACATAATTTTGACACAAAATTAAGTATATGTATATGATATAACGATGTGGAAACTGGAGCCTGTACTAGGACAACCTGTGTTACAGGTCTCCAGGCCTCCTGACTACACGGTCGTGTCACAACTAATACAAACGTATACTAACAGATGACAAAGATTAAGGGATGAAAAAAAATTGACAAAAAAAAATGCAAAAATGAAAACACAATATAAATATTTATGTAATTTAAAAGATTATACAGCAAACGAGGGTATGGTCGTGTCGATGTTTGAGTGATGATGATAGAATGAAGTTTAACGAGAGCTGTATTGAGTCAACAATAAGCTTTCAGTTTTGTTGTAATTAAGCATTTGCAGCCAAATATTAATTTTCTTTTTAAAAGATTTTATAGGGAGTGAGAAAAAGTTCAGAATTTTGTTAAGACTATTGTATAGGTGAGGGCCTTGGAAACAGGGAAATTTTCTTGTAAAAGAGACTTAATGACCTTGAAGTAAGCTGATCACTGGAGCTGCCACTCCACCTGGGCTCCAATCGCGCTAAATAAAAGAGTAGAAGTTAAACTCTTGTTCGTATCTAATTCAGTTAAAGTTGTGGTTTACTTTCGATCCCATTTCCTATCGTGCTAAAATTTTACTTGAACTTCAATTCAAGTAAAATCAATGTATGAGTGATATGTACATTTCGTCAGATATAATAATTAGCACTAAATAAATTATAAAAAAAAATGCTGTCTTCCTTCCTATTCACTAAGTTTTATAAGTGAATAGGCTTAGTCAACTAGCGCGCTTTATCATCAACGATTGCATTACTGCTTACCATCAGGCGGAATTGCAGTCAAGCACTTGTTTATAATGATTAAAAAAAAAATTGGCACAGAAAAAATTAGCTTTGTTTCAACTTTTTCATTTGACAGCAGTTACATTCCAATTTTGATAGGTTAGCGCGAAACGAAAAACTAAAGCGAATAACTAAAGTTTCGGTTTTTTACTTGAAAATGGCACAAAGTAATGAGTAGTGCCACACTACAAAAAAAAAAAAGTTTTGGTTTGGTTGCAATGCAGTTCTGTTTTAGTTAAATTATTTTAGCGCGATTGCCGCTTTGATGCAAACGCTTGACTCTATTGATTCTGAATTCAAACTCACTACACCTATTACTTTTCAAAATTAGAATCTCTGGGACACCTATTATGTAGTAGGTACCTACTGAACACTGGCCATCTACAAACAATAACTAGGTACACAGTTTTGCTTGAAATAAAAACTGAACATGCGATTCGGAGTTCAAAAATCAATCACCGATTCGTTGGGCTACCACAGATCATCAATAAAAGCAATCCCACAGTTTTTTCTAATGTTTAAATAAGTTATTTAAGTCGTTTATCAAGCAGTCTAGTTAAAAGATTTGTTGGCGATATTTTCAATTGACACCTACATAATCAACTTGATGACATCAATTCGACGAAATGAATCATTGGTTGTTGCAATGCTTAATTATTTAAGCTTGACGAGACAAATGTATTAGTGATGACAATATTAAGATTTGGTTAATGTTCTGAAGCCCTTATCGCCTTCAAGACTGGCTACTTTATAATAAGATCGAAAAAAGCAAAGTTTTACCAAAATAGTTTTCTTTTTTCTTTTATTAATTGAGTTAAATATTTATGTGAATTCATAATATCTTTAAAAAATCAATTGTTTGTATAAAAAACATCTAAAAGCCATACCTGAAATCGTACTACACCTAGCCGCAACATTGAAAACCGCAAAACTTGTCAAAAATGTATGCAAATTAGATGATTTTGTTATTTGACAGATTATAATCTAGATACCTATCCTCTGTTTTCATATTTTTCCAAAATTCCCACAATGACTTAAAGAAAAATGGCGCCTGACAAAAGTCACTAACGCTAAGCTCACTAAACGACACGAGGTGAAAGGTTCATGCTGCGTCGATATTTTTCTGACACAACCAGATAATTGTTCGTAGACAGTTTGACAGCCCAACCATGCGTTGTGTGGGCGTGTGTTGCTGCCTACGACATGTTAAAACCCACCTAGTTATTCTAAGATTTGTTTTCCGTAAAGCACATGCTTTTTGAAATTAATTTGACTTTAATAAATTTTATTGATTTGAACTGCAGCATTCGATTTTGAAAAGAAAATCGCTATTCTCTTTTTGATTTTAGAACTTTTGATTTTCGAACTATAGATAGCATTCAACTTTGAAAAGTGAATAGGAGTTCCTTTTTCAAAATTCGAGGTCTATAAGTGTGTGCGTGCTAAGCCACTCACACACTTTCAAATCTCACTAAAACATTCGAACGCGTTCCTGTCACTAATGCCGAGGCTACATTAGCGGCTACGGCGAATATTCGGGCTACGGCGATGTATGTCGCCGCCGGATGTGCCGTGCAGACGATGTAGCATCGGGGCACTGCCGGTAAGAAACGGGACTGACGTTCTTTTTGGTTTTTTTTTTATTGTTTATGTTTTGTAAACATGTATTATATAATAATTTACTGATACGAATCTTTGCCTACTAATGTAGTCCCGGCATTACAAAGCTGGATATCCCGCCACACAAGCCGCAATAAAACAATAAAACTAACGCAGTTTACGCATAATGTGAGACATTAATGTACTGAAACATTAGCGTTTTGGGGAACACATTGGCCGAATGCACGTAGTTATGGTAATGGCCGCCCGACAGCGAGGCGTG
The DNA here is from genome assembly GCA_017933935.1 of Sesamia nonagrioides. Classification (NCBI taxonomy): domain Eukaryota; kingdom Metazoa; phylum Arthropoda; class Insecta; order Lepidoptera; family Noctuidae; genus Sesamia; species Sesamia nonagrioides. Next base: position 226,585 of record JADWQK010001043.1, read on the forward strand.
AGAATAACCGCTAACAAACACATTACTGATTATCTACAGAGCATTAATGTGCCTCGTTCACATTTTATTTTACCCACAATTAATTTAAAATAAACTTTAAGTGATATCGGCTGCTTTCATCTTTTAAAAATAGCCTCAGTCACTCATAAAAGTGATGTGCAAAATTAACGGTTAGATTAAACGTTAGAATTAAACGAGTTTCACATGAGTTACAATAGTCGACAAACAAACGAACAAGTAAACAGGAAAACTCCTTTACCTACTTTCTAATATAATTGAAGATTGATATTCAATTATTAAGTATATGCAATTTTAACGATTTACGGCATGAACAGGCTTTGCTGTTTGTTTGTTCCTAGTTTCAACAAGAACAATAATAATAAATAATAAATTGACTGTAAATTATTAATGATCTGCAGACATTTTATTAGTTTCCATGCTTTTACTACCAATCATCAACTACCATTTCTGGTGCCCAGTATTATACCTACAGAACCGAATTTTACTTGCCATGTGCAGTACTCATTAACCTACATAAAACGTAATATTCACTTATAAGTAAAGCGTACCAAAACGAAAGCCAACTCCGGAAACCATGAACTTGGAGACAAGCCGACAAACCGACAAACCGACCGGTATTGATACTGGTATACCGGCACGACAGGACGACTCGTTTCCCAACGGAACAACCAATTTCGAACGCCGGACAATCCGGTACATACTATCGGTATCCAGATTTACCTGTTGAATCACACTACTATCACTAAAAATAAAGCATGGTGCAGGCAATAAAAAACACGCACATAAAACACAAATTAATGTAACTGGCCATGCAGAATCCAAAGCGATTTTTTTTTTCGAAGACATGAAAATGTATCCGTGGAGGATAATATTGGAATTGGAACTAGAATTCAAATATGTCAATCACACCATTCTCTTTTGTGCAACCTATGGTTCCCAGGTAAGTGTGCTGTGATTTGCTTAGCATAAATAAGTAACCACGATTGTCTATCAAACTGTTACCCTTGTCTATACTAAATCAAATTATAACTGCCTTGTTAGTCTTGAGAACGAAGTTTATTAAATAAGCTGAAAGCTTTGTAAGCAAATACCTTGAGAAGCTGGTATATAACATGATTTATTATCATGTTGTTTCAACTAAGATGTTAATATTGTTAGTAGATAGTTAAGCTAGTAAGTACGTGACAGATACGGGCAAAGGAAACTAACGAAGTGGTTAATACAGTCAAATATAAGTTATGTATTCAATAAATTGCCGGAAAAAATTATACATATAGTATTCAATAAATGCCGGTGTTCCTCAGGGGTCTGTTCTCTCTGCAACTCTGTTTCTGCTGCATATTAACGATCTGCTGATGCCCGGTGTCTATGGGTATGCAGATGACAGCACAGTTGTAGAGAGATACCTGCCGGATGCTCGGGCTAGTAGGGAATCAATCCGGTCCGAAAGAGAGGCCATGGTTGAGCGAACGAGTGTTGCACTGCAGGCAGTCTCCGAATGGGGCAATGCCAATCTTGTAGCATTCAATGCCGCCAAACACAGGCGTGTCTTTTCACCGCCAATAGGAGCCCGTTCACCTTGGCCCCTACTTTTCGGAATGTGTCCTTGGAGTGTTCCGACCGCCTTCAGCTTTTGGGAGTTGAGATTTCCTCGAACCTTAACTTTGGGCGGTTCATTGAGTCCAAGGCCAAGGTGGCTGCCAGGAAGCTTGGCGTTATCGCAAAGGTCCGGCAGTACTTCACACCTGGGCAGCTTCTAATGTTATACAAAGCACAGGTCCGTTCGTGTGTGGAGTACTGCAGCCACATTTGGGCTGGTGCTGCCAAGTGTCACCTGGCCACTTTGGATTCACTGGAGAGACGTGCAAAGAGGCTGATTGGTGACCCTGATCTAACTCGAGTTGGTCTCCAAAGCCTAGAGCACAGGCGTAGAGTAGCCAGCCTTTCGGTGTTCTATAGGATGCATTTCGGGGAGTGTGCGAGGGAATTGCATGATTTAATTCCCCCATCTCCGTTCCACCAGCGGACGACCCGTCGTACGGCTGGTTTCCACCCTTACGTTGTTAACACCACTACGATCCGGACGAAGCGCTTCGCCTCCTCCTTTATACCGCGTACATCGAGGGACTGGAACAATTTGCCCGCGGCGGTGTTTCCGTCGGACTACAATTTGAGTGTCTTCAAGGCTAGAGTGAATAGGCTCTTAATAAACTAGTGCCATCAACGATTGCGTCACTGCTTACCATCAGGCAGGATTGCGGTCAAGCGCTGGTTTATAATTTGGAAAAAAAAAAAAAAAATTAGTCTGTGCATTGCCACCGAATTACTTTCAGTCTGCCCACTGAGACGTTAGTTATTGCCACACCTAAATATACTGTTTATGATGTGAGTTGCTAAGCAAATATTTTTATAAATAATGTTAGACAGTTAATGGAGTTAAATCTATGTTATTTAGTATTAATCGGTATAAAACTATCTACGAATACTAAATAACATATGTTTAACCCATAATAAGAATTATTGGTTATTTCACGCCTACAACACGTGGACATAGCCTGAAGTAAATTCCAAAATATGGCATCGCGATCCTTTCATAACATGCCAAAGGTATGAGGCATTGCGTTGTCGGCTTTTCCAAAAGGATATTGTACTTACATTAGAACATTCAAATTCTTCTCTCATCATTACAAAATATTCACACGTTCGCATGATTATCATCAAAATTACAAAATTGACACGTGGGCGAGTAATTGGTGTGCCCACGACTTTTTATTTGATTGACCTGACCTTTGTTGCAAACGGTAAAAATTGAATACACCTTGTTTGGAACTATGCGTTTATGGCAACATGGAAATAACTGTCATTATGATTTGAAATTGGAATTGACGGATGGTAATGATGTCGCGGTTGCTCGAATTTCTTTATGTATAGATAGAAGGCTTTTTAACGGTTTCCATGGGATGTTTTTCTATCATTTTGGCCTATACAATGCTAAGGGTCAAAAAGCTTGTATATGATACAGGTATTTTTTGAAATTGTTAGTACATATTGACCATAAAAATAAGCATGATCATCCGATTTTTCTGACAGTCTTTAGCTGCAGAATCATTAGGTCGAAATTAATTGATTGATTAAAACAAACGTGTTAGCAAACAATAACTACTATTTACTATTGCAGTTACTCGTAGAACACATAATTCTTACTGCAATTAACTAGTATAGACATAAATCGACCTCACATGTTCACGCACGCATAACGTTAACGTAGTTTACGGTAACTAATGAGAAAACAGAGTTGGTTACAATCACAACTGTGACTGTATTGAGATAAAAAAAAAATATATTATAAACTAGTGCTAAATTGCGATCCCGCCAATGCATTTGTTCATAGTAAAGCCATAGAATAAAGAGAGGGAAGTACGTTATCTTCATACAAACGGACCGCGCGCGGCTTGTATGTGTGCGCCATAGTATCTATGCGTCGCCGCACGCACACCTAAACACAATATTAGAGTGCCTATGACTGCGCTAGTCGCGGTTAGTATGGAACGAGGTTCGCGCGTTACGACTTTTCGGTATATTAGCTTTTAAAAAATGATCACATAAACTGCAAAGTTGGTATGTCTATTTATGAACAAATAAAAGACTTATATTTTTTAAATTATATTTCTAAAAGTTATTTACAAGGATACGGATATATTACACATTAAAGTTTAATAACAACGCGTTTCGTAATAGTCGAAACCGAAGAAAGTAGGTATTTTTCTGTAGCTAATTTGTAATTTTGTATTAAATGTGTGATTCAATAGATGTTATGTTTGTATTAATTAAAAATAAAAATAAATATGGTTCTTTATGTGTACAAAACTAAAAATAAAAATTACAAAAAAAAAACTGACTAGTATACGTAAACTAAATACTAAGCAAATAATTTAAACATAAGCTCTTACTTAGTCTATAAATATTTGTTAGCGGTTTGGGCGACAACCGTAACCGACGAAGCGCGGACAGTCGTCAACCCTAAGACAGTAGGCAATTAAATCGCGGATTGGGTCGCAGATAACCTACTTCCCCTCTTTATTCTATGGTAAAGCGCACTGGTTTATTAAAAGACAAGTCTTCTCATGTCATTCTAGCCTCAACAAAATATAAATACGGATTTTGTAGAAGTTATAAAAATATTATATAAATTATACGCACATTTTTTCAGAATATTTCAAGTTTTCCACTTTCAGTAAGCCTATTAAATTATGCCTAAACACATGGGTATAAGATGATATGGAACGAGACGGCAATGATTGGGAATGTCACAACTGTTCATTAGTAGATGCCATCGATCTTTATTGTTTGAATAAACAAAGTCATTACTCTTGAAAATTTAAAAAAAAAATATGCCCGTCAACATATCAAGTTATACTTATGCAGTGACGAAGTTCTCATGCTTGCGATGTGTGCCGGGTACGTTGCACCAATTAATATTGATGTGTCGGGAGTTTGGTTGTGGAGGATCTCCAGATCAAACTCCCTCTGGCACAGCATCGTTGGTCGTGTTATTGAGTTTTAACAATGCATCACCCCGCTCAACTGTCGTCTTCCTTCCTATTCACTCAGTTTTTTTGTTTTGAGTGATTGGGTTTAATCAACTAGCGCGCTTTACCATCAACGATTACACCTCTACCTACCATCAGGCGGGATTGCGGTGAAGCACTAGTTTATAACTATTAAAAAAAGGCTAGACAATGCGCGGTCATCAACTAAAATGCATACATTACGCCGTCCTGTGTACATACATGATTGTTATGTGCGCATGCATGATTGATGCAGTTAACAATACCTATCTCAGACATAGATAACAATAGCGTAAACTTGTACATATTGTAGTTTCTTATCCAGTATAGAAAACACAGCTAAATACATCGAAACGGAAGATACCGCTTATATGTGAAATAATACCTCAGTTACTTGATTACAAGCATACAACGGTTTCCAGGAATATGGTAACATTAGTGTAATGCTCATTCCCACGTGTGCACGATTAGGAGCGCGGGCGCATAAAAATGAGCGGGTCGTGAACTCGCCCGAATGACGCCACATGCAGGCGACAACACAGTTATATTTGAGTAGTTTTCGTGTTAAAATGCATTCTGTACTTACCTATTCTCGTTCTGGGAAGAATAGAGTAGTCACTTTTCTCTGTATGCGGTAAGTAGGTACATAGTTTCCAAAAGACTTACCAAAATGTTGGTGGTAAACACATTTGCGGATTCTGAAACAAAAGAAGCGATGGTTAGAACGATTTTATCCATAAGTCTCAACGACTCTTTACCATGTAAAGAGAGGTTTTGTAAATTATTTTGTTTTATAAATAGGTTACAAACAACTTCACGCGAAAATACAATATATATATATATATACATATATAAACAACGACTTGTTCAACAAACTACACTGAGGAGGTCACAATCGAACACATTCTAGGCATAATCTTGCCCGGGTTATACCTACTATGAGGACCACGTAAAGTGCCTAGTCTTTTGACGAAACACTAGTAGATACAGTTTTAGTTGACCGGCCTAGTCAGTGCACGCGTTTTTTTTTATAATTGCCTGATGGTAAGCAGTGATGCAATCGTTGATGGTAAACCGCGCTAGTTTATTAAGAGCCTATTCACTCAAAAACAGCTGAGTGAATAAGAAGGAAGACGGCAGTAGAGCGTGGTGATACAATGTTAAACGCAACAACATTATGCTGCGCCATAGGGAGATTCATCTGGAGACCCTTCACGATCAAACTCCCGACACAACTACATTTGGCGCATCATACCCGGCACACATCGCAAGACAACTGCTCAAACTCGTCCTCCGTAAGGCTTCACCAGATATCATGCCGGAACACGATGAATCGCTTGGCGGCAATACTTTGTCAGGTTTGCTGATGTTATGATGGCCTACTATCTATTGATAGGATTTGTGTGAACTGAGTTTATGCTTGTTCTTCAATAACGACATTCTCTCAAACAAATATTCCCTATTCCACCTGGATAGCATAACAATGTTGTTGATGTTGTTGTTGATGGTATCTACTACTTTTACCCAGGTGCAGTACTTAGTAGCCACACAATCTAGTCTATTTTACGAATTTATTGGTTTGTGGTTGCTTTAGTTCGAGAATAATTCTAAGTAGGTATAGTTTAGCAATTAGTATGTGGCATTCAGCAACAACGTTATAGAGATCTTGGCAACAGATGAGTTTTCATTACATGTTAGTAAGTAGTTAAAGAATACTTATGAGAAATTAACGACACTCTACGGGTTTGGTTTTCACACTGAATCCTTCAAGAGAGCCGATGTCATCATCATCATCATCATCATCATTTCAGCAGAAAGACGACCACTTCTGTACATAGGCCTCCCCCAAGGATCTCCACGATGACCGGTCCTGCGCCTTCCTCATCCAGCGGTTTCTCTCGAACTCCACCTTGTCAGGGGCCGACCCACACTGCGTCTTCCGGTGCGTGGTCGCCATACGAGCCAATGTGCGTTAGAGTAATTAACTAAACGTTATATAAATAGAATAAGTTATGTGGATTTCTCTTAGAATGTAAACCAACACAGTGAATGATTAATGTTCTCATTTAAATCCGTAATATTCATCAACAGACAACCACTATTCAGTGTCAAGCGTATATCAAATAGCTGTCAAATAATTAGCATGTCGCAGCCTTTTTTTTTTTTTTTTCCGGGTGGAAATTCCTCATGGATTTCCGCCGCCCTGGGGCGGGCGACGGGGTCTGTCAGACTCTTACTGACTAAAAACCACCCGGTTGTTCCGTCTCACACCTACACCAGGGGCTGCGAGAACTAATACTGCTTCCGCAACCCCCGATTGATGCTGGCCCACCACCGTGGGCCTCCTCGGGTCAGGGGGGGGGGGAGTGAGGTGTAGGACTCCCCCCGTGACGTCTAAGAGTAGCGCGCGTGGAACACTTCGCGCCGCCACCTCGGGTCCTGATGTTTGGGGGGCGACAGATGTCCCCGAGTCTATCGCCCCTGGACCCATTTAGGGGGGCTGGAAGAGGGCATTATCCGCCCTCCGACGACGCCCGGTACGCCTGCTGCGGGTCGGGTGAGAAGACGAGATCTCCCTCTCCCTCTCCGCAGCCTCCTTCTGCGAGACAACTGTTTCGCAGAAGGAAACCACCGCATCCCAGGACTCTTCGCTGCCGACCATCGACTTGATTATGGCCGGCAGCGACAAGTCACTGCCTACTTCAGAGATGAGGACACGGCGCAGCTCCTCCCAAGCGGCACACTCTGCCAGCGTATGCTGCACCGTATCCTCCCGGCAGTCGACGCAGTGGTGACACCGGGCGTCCGGCTCCCTGTTTATGCGACACAGGTACTTTCCGAAGCAACCATGCCCCGAGAGCACCTGTGTCACCCGAAACGTCAGGGAGCCATGCCTTCTCGCGAGCCAGTCCGCCAGTACCGGCCGGATGGCCTCGATGGTGGTGAGGCCGGCGGTAGGGCGTGAAAGCCTGTCCCGCCATTCCGCCACCAGGACCTCGCTGAGCTGCGACCGACGCTGCTCAAGCTGTCGCTGCATCGGCCGTTCGCCCCGTTCTCGCGCCTGCTCACGCCACCGGTACAGTGACGCGAGGACCTTCGCCTCCAGGTCCCAGGGCGGGGTTCCAGCCAGTAGGCAGGCCGCCTCATAGGAGATCGTGCGATACCCATGTATGACTCTGACGGCCATCACTCTCTGCGGTATTCGCAGTACAGCGATGCTGCCGGCCGTCAGATCAGAAGCCCACACCGGGGCCCCATACAGGGCCATCGATCGCACGATTCCCATGTAGAGCCGCCTGCAAGCGGCGCTCGGTCCCCCCAGGTTGGGAAGCAACGTTGAAAGTGCCCTAGCCGCCCCCAACAACTTGGGCGCCAGCCGCCGGAAGTGGGGGCCGGCATGTCGCAGCCTGACTTGACACTTCAACAAGTCAATCGATGAAACGGTAACACAGCAACACTTGGTATTCCAATCTCTAACAACTTTCGATTCTGCGTCAATCATTTAGAATCGGGGTTTAAGCAAAATCACGTGCACAATTTGAAATTTTCCTATTACAAAACGATCAGATACGATTAGACTTTCACTGCACAAAATTAGTTGAAAATTTTCTCCGATATCCATCAACTTTGCGTTGCAATGATTGCTAGTCGGAGAAATAAAGTCGACGTATAATCTCAGTGTTAAAATAACTCTATCCTAATAAACCACACAACGAACATTAAAATTTTAAGTATTAATTAAGTAGAACTTATTACGATGGCACAAGGTTGTTAATATTCTAAACTTAATTAAGCTTGTTTTCACAAATCAATAGAAAAAAAAAAAAAAACAAACCTCGCCAACGGATTAAGTTCTCAAATAAATTCCAACGCCTGTCCTACACATCGGCTCATTACTCTACGATTGGTGCTATCAAAACACCTGTCAGCGGCCGCGTGACTGGTCGTAAGCACGCATCGTGCTGCCTACCTCTAATGCAAATCAAGGTCGTGAACCCATCCGATGTATGGACTGGCCATGTTTAATGCACGGATTAGTTAGTGATGGATAAGAAGTGGCTAATAGGACGACGTGCTTGAGTTGATGTATTGGGTGCTAGATTAATTTGTCAACGTTTTCTTTATGTTGTTTTAATTATAGAATCGAATGTTTTCTTGATGTAATCTGACGTTAGAATTAATGTTGTGACATGGTAAGTGTTTCGAATGTTCACGTGTAATTTATTACTCGACTATTGATTTGTTGTAAAACAAGAGGCTATTAAAAGGGTGATTAAATATAGGCCCACAGTTTTTACTAAAATCTCAGCTTCCAATGATGGAAGATTAATCTCAGTGGCATAAATTATTAATTTCGATAAGATGTCTAGGAAGAAGAAGCGATCACGCAACAGGACGTGCCACGAAACTGGCAAACATCGACACGACTATCTTGTTCTTACAATCTAAGATCCACGCTCCTCTTAAATAAATAGCTTACGGTATTCATAAGTCAATTATTTCATTAATTAAACATCTGCTGAACGCGATAACACATTGATCCAGGCTTAATGTCACAAATTATGAGTAGAATCTTGATTGCCACTATCTTGATATTGACTTCTCCGAAACGTCTGCAATTTTCCTGCAATCAATCATTTGACGATTGATATTGAAGTAGCATTTATTCGGTAAATTATGGCTGTCAATCTTGAGTAAAGCTTGGATAAAAAATTAATAACGTATTTTGGAAAGTAATTTTATGCATTTCAGTAGCCCCGTGGTTTTACATTCAAGAACAAGTACCAAGTTTGCTCCGTCAACACAGACACAGTAGAGAAAGTCCCAAAGGAGATGTTTCAGAAATGTCTCGAGCCTGGGCCAGCACATTGTACACTTAATGCTAGGTATAGTTCCGCTATAGTTAACTGTTTTTAATATTAATTTCCTATATTTTGGCTTAGTTTTTATACAGATTCAATTTAACTCGGCCAAGGAGTGCAACACAGCTACTAATAAAAATGGTGGTCAGCAATAAGCGAAATAAGATTTTGACAGTGACATTTGATTGACGTGTCATGTATCTAAGATCTATATTATCTACCATATGACTGCGAAAAAACAAAACATGAATTCGGAACATACGGTCCATTAAATAAACACAATCAACTCAAATAAACACTCGACACGAACACAACGGGAAAATAGAACTGTCAAAGTCGCCAATCAAACGTCATAAAAAGTGTCATGGCTACCTTTAAAAAGGGTTATCTCCCTAAAAACTGTTTCAAATAATAAATTATTATATACTTGTATTTCTATTCAAATTAATTTAGTAGTATTTTTATGCAAACCTATTATTTTTTTCCTTTTTTTCTATATACTGTACATAGTGGTGGCCGAAATGAAACATCTCCTTTATTTAAATCCTTTCAGCCAATAGCCTTTTATAGTGGTATGAATGGGGCCATAGATACCTAAGAATCAAATGGCATTGTTTTTCATAGACCTATTTTTCAAATGTTTTTTTTTTTTGTTTTTGTTCTCATTCTTCACACAAAATGTTCTGACAAAGTCACGATTATTAATGTAAAAAATCCGTATGTGAAATATGACAATGCCGCATTTTATTAGCTTTACTTACACACTTAACTGATATCTTCGGAAAAATGCATTTTGGACCACATATTCCAAAGCTCATTGTAGGTATTATTTATACTTACTAACAAAATGTATGGCTATAATCACTACTAAACTTTAAGCACCCTTTATGAATAAAGAGAAATTAGTATAAGCTTTCGTGCCCAATAAAAAGTACAGGAAATAATCAAAGTACGAGGCATTTTTTTTCATTGTACCTAATATCCTCAAACTTACAGTCAATAAAGTTCACTGATCCATCCTTTTTCCTAACAAAAAAACCCAACGCCCATACATGATAAATAAAGAAAAAACCTAATCCCTCATGTATGTAGGTGTTGAATAAGAACCTACATACATGAAACTTTAATTATCTGTATGCAGCACAGATTATAACGATTAGCAATATAATGTTGAGAAAATACGAAACAATACAATTATTACAAAAATAGACGCAGTTGCGCATCTCGTGGAGTGATTTATTCGAGATGTCGGCCCCCTGCTAGGTTACTGCAAAATTATGGCTGATGACTTAATCAAAGTAGACATTTAAGTGTTTAATACATATTAAAAAGCTTTAATAGCCTCCGTAGTAGGAATATAGGAGAAATTTGTTAAATCAGCATACCCCAGCATAAAAGTAAATTATTATTTAAGTTACAAACAAGATTAATGTACCTACATCGCAATCTTAGCAAATAAATCATTGCTTCACCTTTAATTGTTGCTGCTTTGAATGCAAATTTCTTTAACATAGAATAAAAAAAAACAAATAATTAAAAAAAAAAAGTCACAGTGACAGCTGTCATCACAGACAAAACACATACGGCAAAAGAAAAGTATGATCCGTTCATTTGTAGTTCCGCGCGTATTCTGACAATCAATCACCTGGCTCGAAAGTCTTGAAACCACTTGGAGGTAATCTTCCCGAAGCATGTGAATGCGGTCACGATGTTGCTCGGAGGCGGTCTATATTTTATGGTTGGTGTTGCAACTCTATGGGAAACGTACCAAAACGATGAATGATTAGAACGTTCGCTGTTTCCAATTTCGAATTTTCGAATGTAACCGTTTTAGGACCTAAAGGACGTAAACCTTAAGGACTTGTCTGGTAAAGTGCAGTAATGTAAAGTTGATACACGAAATACATATGGGCAGTAAAAATTTGATGTAACAGGACCAACAAGTCTGCAAAATAAATGAAAAAAAGGCTTGTGAATATAATCACAGGCTCTAATAAGCTGAATCGCCATGTTACAACCAATCCAAGACTTAACCGGTGAAACTGTTCATTTGCAACGTAATTATTTAGTTTTCTCAATAACATTAACGAATGCCGTTCATTATTGTTACTGAACCTATATATAATTATACAAAATAATTACATCCTGAGATCTATATAACAGGCAGGACGGAACGACCACATCCGCATTGACGACCAAAATCAAGTATGCCATTACGTTACATTTATAGCATTCATTTAAATTGGAAATGTGAATTTATTAACGCTTTACTCATTCGGACGAGGGGTTAAATAGCTGTTAAATAATAAAGGTTGACATCGGCAGCATTGCTGTCAATTAGTAACGCCTCCTTTTATAAAGTCTTCACAAAAGTTAATAAATGGTTAGATCATTTGTCAAATGAGCGCAGTACGTAATGGTTTATAGGATAAGAGGCTGCTTCACGGCCTCGAGGGTCAGGCCATAGGGCTATGCGTGCCAAGTCTCGTCCGTGAGGCCAGGCCGAAGATGTACGATCACTGTCCGACGCGGATATACGATGCGAGGCGAGAAAATACTACGGCTAGCACGCAAGGACTACATGCACAGGGCCGGATTTGAATTGGTAAGAGGTGCATTACTTACATCAATCTTCGATACGGTTTTAAAGTGATGTGTTGACTGAGAGTACAGGTTGGGAACTGGAACGGTTTATTGTGTATTGAATGTGATTTTATAAAGTAGGAATCAACTATGGTTAATTTAAAGTCTGTCTGGTTGGTCTGTTTGCTTGGCTAGCTAAAGCTATAAATAACAATATAAAAAAATATAGCCAACGTATAGCTAGATATAATAATAATAGATTTCCTTCCTTATTTGAGAAGAAATACCTACTTGGTTTCATATATTGACTGTACGTTTATTTTGGATTTAATTATTAGATTTCGTAAAATCCAACACTCGGTTTATCTTTCTCACTTGCAAATAAATTATTCTATCAGCTCTGGAGTTAATATATTCATTCTGACTAGTAAGCCTTAACGCCTCTTCGATTTCGCAGCTTTATCTTTCCAACTTGCATATCGATTTTCAATGGACCCCGTTTAATATGGGCTGTCCTTTCTACCGTTGGGGGACATTAGGTACGGCCGCAAAGTCATCATTTAGCGTGCATCCGGCATGCTCTTCGCACGTTCGAGTGCGGGCCTGGCAGTCACGTCCATAGACGAACGACAGCGCGAACGCGATTGAGAGAGCATTTTGACTCCTAAATGAGTTCGTTCACACGTCTTAGGTTCATGGTCGAGAACCATTCTTTAGGATTCTTATGTAGGATGTACTGCTGTTTAAGTGTGACTTATAATGGTCATTAGGTTGTTATATTTATGATAGTAATTAGTGTTCATATTATTTATTTCCTTGCCGAGGTAGCTAAAGACTATAGACTAAGCTGGAGTTCGTGGAAGCGAAGGGAATAAAAAGGATGTATGGCTAATTGAAGTTATTAATGACGTAACAAGTTTATAAGTAGAAAGATAGAAAAATATTAACTTCCTAACTGTTTTTTATGAGAAAATAATATACCGTAATGTGGGGCGAATTGGGAATCACAGGGTTATTTGGAACTGGCGAAATAAAAGTTCTGATCAATTATATTTTTCATCTATTGGTAGTAGAAAGTATATTACACCACCTAGAGAGACATCGACCATTCAACGTCCATTTCACAGAAAAAAATTGAAGAATATTGGTGACAAACGTTATGAATTTAATTTTTTAACAAAACTTGAAATTTTAGTGAATTTTAGTGTCTTTCGAGGTAATAAAACTTTTGCCGGGAACTAAAAATCTAGAGAGATATACAGTATGTTAACTAACAGAGGGCGTTCCCGTTAACCCGAAATAGTATAGCATACATACCTACATGCTAAAAAAAATATTTCCATTCGAAAACAATTTTTTTTTTAAATGTTTCCAATAAGAAAATATTCAATAAAAATTTTAAATTGACATGTAAAAGAAACACACTGTACACGCGAACTTGAAAGACGGCAAGGTCGCAATTTGTTTATGATACTACGCTACTATTTTGATTTAAAACAAGAGGTTTCAAATTTATTTCCAATTAGAATTTTTTTTTATTCGGATTTTTTTATGCTTATTTTTCTATGCTGATATTTTTATTTTAATCTATTAATGATATATATTAACGAGTTTAAGGGAACGCCCTCTGTTATTTAACATACTGTATATACATGTATGAAGTAAATTAGTCTACGAAAAAGTGTATTTCCTGAGTTTTTCAGATCTTCTATTTGCTCTTTTATATCTCTTAAGGACATTTTCGGATATCGTTTAGACATTCCTTTTAAATATAGCTCAAAAATGTATAAAAAAAAACAATACAATGTATTCAGATACCAATTAGCCTCATTGTTGCGATAGTCAGAACAGAAATTTCAAAAATATATATCTCCAGATCTAATAATAGGGGCCGTATATTAAAAAGAGATAATTATGAGAAATATATGTATAATAGTACCAAAAAAAATATTCAAACTTACAAATTTAGTAGCTTTATTTTTCGTACACATACATCTTAGAAAAAAAGTGCTCCAATCAGTTCCAATTAGCCCCACTTTACGCTACCGAAATCAATAATAATGGACTTGGTACGCCATCACCACATGCAGAAATTTATTATTAAGTATATACGTTTATATACCAAAATTAAAAATCTGAGTCATTCTAATTAAAAGGCTTCAAGATGCTTCTGACAATTCCCATAATGAAACATCAATTCTCCTATTTATCAGTAATAATTAATCGGTATGGGAAAAGAAAGTGCCTCTTGAATAAAAAAACCAGGATCTCACATCGATTAGAAAGAAACTGAGGTTGGAAGATTATTGATTTTATAAACAAGTTAGCAACAGTATAGGTAAGTCTGCATCCCCATTTTTTTCACAACCCATAGGATGCTATGGGGAAATACTAATCCATTACTTTATGGAGTTGTAAAATTCATCTGCTCAACAACATAAAGAACGCATTGAATATCATAGAGTTGCCATAATGAAATATTGCATTTGTTAGTGTGATATGTAATTACCGCCAAGAAAAGTCTAGGAGATTTGGTAGAAATAAAGACGATTAAAATAGGTGGTAGTATTACTTATATTCATACCAAGATGGGATTACTTTCATGACCCGCTCAATATCTAAGATAGGCACTAAGATTTCTTTTGTTTCCCAGATTAATTCTGAAGCATTGTTAGTAGAAGAATGAAGAACATCTAATTTAATTAGTTGAATATTACTTTAGATGACGTAGCAGTAACTCCAACATTATTTATCTCGCCCCACGCTATCATCAACAAATTCCATCGGTGTGATGATCCTATTTAAAATTATAATTAATTTTGAAGTGACTAACTGTGTGAACTTTTCTGATATGAATATTTATTAAGTTATTTTTTGGACACTTAACATTAGAGTTCATTAGTCACGCTATGATTTATAATCCATTGTCTTTCTCGCTGGGGATCTTTGTTAAAATACCTCCTAGCTAAAATTCATTATGTGCAGTAACTTCAGCTTAAATTTTAATAATATTGGTACTATTTTTTGATAAATTATGAAATCAGTCATTGGTTTCCAAGATATACCTAGAAAGTACAATGAACTTAGAAAAGTTACATTGGTACTTGCCTGACGTGGAATCGAAATCAATCCTCTGTATGAGAGGAGACCTGAAGAACGATAAAAAGGTTTATGATGATGATGATGATATTATGCATATTGGCTGGAGGGAGACGCTGTCTCTGCTATGGCTTATGCTGACGACCTGGTCATGCTTGCAGGGTCTAAGGTGGGGCTGCAGTCCTCCATTGACTGTATTTGGAGCCGTTTTGGATTTTTGTTAACCTAGCTATAAGCGCGGTGGTTTCGATGGTACCCAACGCGAAGCGCAAGAAGGTACACTACCTGATCGATCGTACCTTCAAAGTGGGATCGCAATTATTGAGGCAAGCCTCTTGCAATTCGCCCCTTAAACCGCAGTAACGGCAATATGCTTGGATGACTTGTCACTGATATATGCCCTAAATGGGCTCATACAGGCCGTATGATAAGTGACATGTCATCCATGTTTATTTTATCTATACTCTATACTTAATATATAAAGCTGAAGAGTTTGTTTGTTTGAACGCGCTAGTCTCTAACTAGGTACTTGTCCGATTTGAAAAAATATTTTTGAGTTGGATAGCCCATTAATCCAGGAAGGCTTTAGGCTATATAATATCAAGCTGCGATAAATAGGAGCGTAACTAAATCCACGCGAACGAAGGCGCTGGCGGCCGCTAGTGTACTAATATAACTGGCACAAAAGAAGATTCTCATGGTTAATCTGATAACAATTATTGTGTGAGTGTGAACAACGAAAAAGTATTGACAGCTAAGCCCTGAAACTATACCGGTTATACAAAACCGAACATTCGAACGGTATATTCGGTTTTGTATAACCGGTAATAGAATTCTTTTTTGTCCAGCAAGTCCGAGACATAACAAGCAGCCAATTACGCACTTCGTGTCACCTACAAATGCAAATCGTTGTGGAAACCAGTAGTGTCTGCGCGACCGATATCGATTTACATAATAATACACTATTACAGAATATCATCACGCGTTCCGATTGATCGTGTTTAAACAATCGATGCCTCGATCAGAATAAGAATTCGGACTATTATAATAATGATTTCGAAAAAAGTATGTACTACACTCATTCCATAAACATTTATCATCATCATCAACCTTTTTATCGTCCCATTGCTGGGCACAGGCACGGCACAGGTCTCCTCTCATACAGAGAAGGATTGCGCGTAATCACCACGCTTGCTCAATGCGGGTTGGCGATTTCAGACTTAAAGTCCAGGTTTCCTCAAGATGTTTTCCTTCACCTTGGAATCAGTCATTAGTGTCCAAGATATACTTAGAAAGTACATATATAACTTAAAAAAAGTTACATTGGTACTTGCCTAACCTGGAATTGAACCCGCACACTCATACTTGAGAGGCTGGTGTCTTAACCACTAGGCCACCACGACCACCCATAAACATTAGCTAAGAGAAATTGAAATTGTTATAAATAACCGAATTGTTATAATAATACCTAATAAGATACCACAGTGTCTCAAGACTAAGTCTTTGGCCAGTGTGTGTTGCCAGTGATGACTTACGGAACTGAAACGTGGTCTCTCACAATGGGCCTCATACGAAGGTTCAGAGTCACACAAAGGGCAATGGAAAGAGCTATGCTCGGAGTTTCTCTGCGTGATCGAATCAGAAATGAGGAGGTCCGCAGAAGAACCATACTCACTTCAAAGTTACTAAACTTAAATGGCAGTGGGCAGGGCGCATTGCTCGTAGAACCGATGGCCAATGGGGCAGTAAGGTTCTAGAATGCGAGCAGCATAATACCGGTCATTGTGGAAAGCCTTGGGGGAGGCCTTTGTCCAGCAGTGTACCTCTACAGGCTGAAGAAGAACCGTACTCAAATTCCTTACTCTATTGTCAATGTATCGCCTCAGCCACCGCCGTCTAATGCCGGTGAACATCTCTTCATTGAAGTTGAACTTCACCATTCGAAGTTACTTCTTGGTGTCTATTATTGTCCCTCTTTACGCGTTAGTTTCTTTTCTTCGTTTGAACGCCTCCTAGAAATCCTTGTACCTTCTTACAGTCATAGCATATTTATGGGTGACTTTAATACCTGTTTGTTGAAAAAAGACCATCGATCTTCTTCTCTCACTAATATTGTGGCTTCCAATAATCTTTCCGTTCTTCCATTAAGTGCCACCCACCATTTCCCTAACTCTACTCCTTCACTCCTCGACTTAATTTTTGTTTCATCCCTTGATCACGTTGCCAAGCATGGTCAATGTTCAGCCGACGCCTTTTCATATCATGATCTGATTTTCCTTTCATACAAAATCCGTCCGCCTAAGGCTAAAGCTAAAATTCTTATGCAACGCAATTTTGGTGGCATGAATGTTGACAATCTTTGCAAAGATGCCAGCAATATAGATTGGTCTACTCTGTTTGCTTCTGCATCAGTTGATGACCAAGTTAACATTTTTACAACGAAGCTTATTGAGCTCTACGATCATCACGCACCTGTTCGAGCAGTTAAGGTTAAGCATTTACCGGCACCGTGGCTCACAGATGAGATTAAAACGTTAATGCTTAAAAAATTACGGCAAAGTCAAAATTTAAGCGTAGGCCTAATGACGTTAACAGAGAAAGATACATCGCAATCCGTAATCACTGCAACAAGGTGTGTAGGAATGCTCATCGCCACTATATTCATGCTTCTGTCCAAAATGGGGACGCATCCAAAGTTTGGAAATTTCTTGGAACATTGGGGATCGGTAAAACCCGGCAAGAGACTATCCCAAAAGACATAGACATAAATGCTATGAATAATCATTTTACTGCTTCGTCCAATTTTGATAGGACAATAAAACTGAATACATTAAATTATCTTTCTTCTCTTCCGACCCCCAGTTATTCTCCATTTGTCTTTGATCAGTTTTCCGCTTGTGATGTTAAGAAGAGCATACTGTCAATTACTTCCAATGCAGTAGGAAGTGACTGTATCAGCCGTAATATGTTGCTCCCTGTGGTGGATGTTATTCTTCCCGTAATTTGTCATATCCTCAACTTTTCAGCATCTAGTGGGGTTTTTCCTTGCTCGTGGAAAGATGCCCAAATAATTCCTTTACCTAAAAAGTCTAATCCCGAATCCTTTTCTGAATATCGACCAATATCCATCTTACCATTCCTTTCCAAAGTCCTTGAACGGTTAATCCATAATCAAATGAGCACTTTTCTCTCTAAGAATAATCTCCTCAACTCCTTCCAATCTGGCTTTCGTCCTGGTCATAGCACCACCACAGCGCTTCTGAATGTTACGGATGATATAAGGTCAGCCATGGAATGTGGTAATCTGACGGTCTTAGCTTTGCTGGATTTCAGTAATGCTTTTAATACTGTTGATTTCGATGTTTTGCTTGGCATACTTTGTTCTCTTAACATATCTCCATCGGTAATTGACTGGTTTCGTAGTTACCTGTTTGGTCGCCGGCAGCGTATCTGCTTCGGGGAGGTCTTGTCTTCCTGGTGTGATACGTCTGCTGGTGTACCGCAGGGGGGCGTGCTATCACCTTTACTTTTCGCAGTTTTTATTAACTCTATCTCTGACGAACTAATTTCTTCCTACCATCTTTATGCTGATGACTTACAAATTTACTCACGAGCGCCTCTTGGAAATCTGTCTGAGGCTATATTAGCGATCAATCGTGATCTGGCCCGCATATGTGACTGGAGCAAAAGATATGGGCTTTTGGTCAACCCCATAAAGACGCAGGTTATTGTCGTGGGCAGTTCTAGGACGGTCTCTAGAATCGAGTGGACAACCCTACCCCAAGTTTCTTTGGAAAACTCAGTCGTTCCCTTTAGTGAAAAAGTTAAGAACTTGGGAATATATATGGACAAAGCCTTCTCTTGGACTGCCCAGCTGCAGGAAGTTAGCCGCAAGCTATTTGCATCCGCTGCGTCTCTGAAGAGATTACGTAATTTCCTGCCGACTGCCACCAGGATTGCGCTTGCACAGTCACTTCTTCTACCCATCCTTGACTATGCTGATGTCAGCTATCTTGATCTTACCCAGGACCAACTAGATAAGCTTGAGCGACTTCAAAATGTTTGTATAAGGTTCATATTCGGTCTGCGCAAATATGACCATGTATCCGAATTTCGTTTGAAGCTCAAGTGGTTACCAATTCGCCTTCGTCGGAATGCTCATATTCTTTCCCTTCTGTATAATGTGCTTTTTTCTCCTTTCACCCCTCTTTATCTCAAGAATCGCTTTCAATTTCTGTGCAACTCACATACGAAATCTTTAAGGTCATCAGAAAACTTAAAGCTCAAAATGCCTACGCATTCCACAACGTTCCTTGATAAATCCTTCACTGTTCAGGCCCCTCGTTTGTGGAATGCATTGCCAATTGAAATAAAACGTGCGCAGTCGTTGCAAGAATTCAAGAGACTTGTGAAGGAGCACTACTTGTCGTTATGATCTTCGTCCAACAAACACTGTTTCGCTAATTTATTTGTTAACTTGTTCTGCTCAGTACCTATGTATTTATTTATGTATATGTATGTATTTGTGTATCTATCTTAGTATGTTGTAGTAATAATATTTGCACCAACGACAGTCCCATTTGTGGTTTGGAAGAATCTGTCCATTCTTTGGTTGCCTGGAAGAGATCGCATTAGCGATAAGGCCGCCCATTGTATGTTTCTTTTTTGTGTTGATTTTTTTTTTGTTCGATATTTGTTTGGTGTACAATAAAGAATATATAAATATAAATAAATAAATAAATAAATAACCGAACCAGAAGAAAATGACATGCCCGCTATGTCATTTTGTGTTGTCACCAACATTGCTGCCATACAACAACAACCAATCGAACGGGTTTATAAGAACGTTCATTCTCTTAATTTGGCAGTTAGAGCGGTAACTCTACTAATTTTAAAAACGGTAACTGTCAGCACCTTAATTGCGTAACACATTATTACTATCAATTGGAATCATTTTGAAACCAATTCCTAATCCATTGCTCCATATGTTTGAAAAATGGGTCTGCTCAAAAACGTAAATAGCGCAATGAATGTTGTTGAAATGTCAAAATGAAACCGATTGCCACGCATAGTCTGTTACGCAACTACCCTTCTGATCTCAGCCTCAATCTGTCAAAAATACTTCTAATTTTCTATATTTTGAAAAGGTTTTAACATTTGACTGTTGCCGAGATGACACTAGGACTCGATTTTGAACATTTTGAATTACGAGAATTGACCATCTGAGATTGAATTATACAGTAATTTAATTTCAGGTGAAAGAAGGCTTCATATTTTTATAATTGTTTTTAATCGTTTTTCATTACAATAATCGTTTATTCATGTGTTAGGATTTCTATCTTTTCTTCGTACATTTCTATAGCAATGAAAATCCTTAATTTTATTGACAGAAATGTTGTTTTATGATCCATATCCCACGGTTTCTCGATCGTACCGGGGTATAGCTCTCCCCATTGTATGTGTTTCCCACAACGTCTCAAGCAACGTGAAACCAATACGTACTCGTTGGAACTTATGAGTTGTACCGGTAATTTTGAAATAATTAAAATGAGATAAAAGTACTGTCCCACATAAATTATTTGAAATTGCTTCTCGCGTGAAGCAGAAACGCTTGGATAACAGTTCTAAAGTAAACCGATGAAGAATTTCGTTATCTATACTAATATATAAAGCTGAAGAGTTTGTTTGTAAGTATGTTTGTTTCTTTGAACGCGCTAATCTCAGGAAGTACTGGTCCGATTTCAATAATTCTTTTTGCGTCGATAGCCCATTAATCCATGAAGGCTTTAGGCTATATATCACGCTGCGACCAATAGGAGCGGAGCATAACTAACTCCACGCGAACGAAGTCGCTGGCGGCCGCTAGTTAATTATTCATCTAATAAGTATCCACAATAGTCTAGATATGCCTAGTGACACTGATACATCGTAAAAAATAAATAAAAGATGATGTAAAAAAATATTCAAGAGTCAAAATTCAAGCAGTCGAATTTCTCGGAATATATATCAACTGAAGAAATATACCTATATACAATCATCATCACATCTCAGCGTTAATCCCAGTCGCATCCGTAGGTTTTTCAGCTTTGGAGTCTGGGGTCCGCTTTACCAGTCTAACTGCTGATTTTGGCTAAACTGCGATATTTTCCGTGAAGCGACTGCCGTCTGACCTCCACAACCCGAAGGCGATATCTAAGCATTGCAATTAGACTAATTGTTAGACTTTTGAGGGCTCCAATAACCCGTAACGACTGCCACTAGATGTTCGTATGGCAACCGGGACCAACGGCTTAACGTGCTTTCCGAGGCACGACCAGACCAGTGCTATATACAATATGTAAGGAAAACCCTCTCCGACCCATAAGGATAATAAAGGTTAGGTAAACACATGACCAGATATAATGTAAAATTTTACGTAATCATCATAGTAACAATACCAATGAATTATGAAATATTTTTTTCCCGCGAATTAATTCTAACTTCCCCGAGATTTGGTAATTTTAAAAAAAGTGACAACACTATTTTGACGACCACATGCCGCGTACCCAGCCCCCTTCACTCGCGCATGTATGCCTACCGTGTTGCCTACCGCACATATATATGTTCTATTAGTCATGCCCCAATCCATTATTTCCCCATTCATAGAGATTGAATCTCAGTCCACTATTTTAGTATTATTATCGATCCAATTTTAAGTATAAAATATTGGGTTGGTAACTAAATCAAGTAAAAAAATTATGTATAGTAGCAGTGAACGCAATAAAGATAGAATTAAATGGATAGCAGCATAGACTCCAATGATTTTAAAAGCAATAAAAAATTACTAGAAAGGCATAAAGAATTTCGTTCCTAATCCAACAATCAAAATTCCAATACAAACATCGGCCACTAAAAAGATGCAACGAATGAAAGTGCTAACTATTCTGTAAAGTGTAGACAAGCCGCAACAAAATCATAAAATTGACATATCACTGAAACTACAACCTTATTTCTTGCTTATAAGAATGATATTTGATGTATTGGAAGCAAACACACATTTGTGTTACGAAGAGTACAAACCGTAAACGGCAAACAGAATTGGAAAGCAAATACGGCTTTGTGGTCGATTCACTGAACAAACATTTCCATCTAAGAACGGGCAGAATGCACTGTATTTAGCCCAAATATCCTAGCAGCGCATAATTGCATAACAACAAAACTATTGTATCTGAGTTTATGTGGGAGATTCTCTCAGCATTCCTAAAATTTCCAGCTCTGTTCCCACATTAACGAAATCGTTTTAATAACTTGAAATTGTTTTCGAGATTGTTGATTATGGGACTGCTTTCTTTAATGAATCAAGATTTGATGACACTGCCGAATCCATTAGGTGAACCATTTTTTAACAGCTATCTTTAAACGCACATATATATAAAAAACGTAAAAGTTAACTTGGAAGTGCATAACAAAAATAAATATAGAAATTGCCTTATGTTATTGAATTGTTTTGAATTGTTTGAATTGTTTACAAAAATTATAATGCCTATAAAAAATAGTAAATAAGATAATCTTATTTACTATTTTTTATAGGCATTATAATTTCGTACGTCAGTTTAAGATACCGTATCAGTTTTAACAAAAAAATTATGTTTTCCCACTAGTTCCATCTGTCAAATAACGGTTAAACGGGTATTTTCACGGGCACCTTTTAATCTGTCGCTTAATTATGTTATAAATCCAAAAGTACCTATTGAAATAAAATTAACAGTCTTCATCTGAAAAAAATCACATAGGTTGACAGTAAAGGTATTTATGAACCAAGCTTCAGCGTCTATAGAACAATTAGTATGATTTTGGGATGGCGAAGGTGTTCAATATTGCTAATTGTCCATGCGACTTTTAGAGGTGGTCCAAGCGCAGTCTTATTGACAATTTTGTCACCTCCTCTCGTGACTGTTATTACATTATTTCACATAATTTTGCTTCCTTACAATATCAAATATATCATTGTTAGTATTATTCTGAAATAAATCACATAGGTTGAAGTAAAGGTATTTATGAACTAAGCTTCAGCGTCTATAGAACAATTAGTATGATTTTGGGATGGCGAAGGTGTTCAATATTGCTAATTGTCCATGCGACTTTTAGAGGTGGTCCAAGCGCAGTCTTATTGACAATTTTGTCACCTCCTCTCGTGACTGTTATTACATTATTTCACATAATTTTGCTTCCTTACAATATCAAATATATCATTGTTAGTATTATTCTGAAATAAATCACATAGGTTGAAAGTAAAGGTATTTATGAACTAAGCTTCAGCGTCTATAGAACAATTAGTATGGTTTTGGGATGGCGAAGGTGTTCAATATTGCTAATTGTCCATGCGACTTTTAGAGGTGGTCCAAGCGCAGTCTTATTGACAATTTTGTCACCTCCTCTCGTGACTGTTATTACATTATTTCACATAATTTTGCTTCCTTACAATATCAAATATATCATTGTTAGTATTATTCTGACATAAATCACATAGGTTGAAGGTAAAGGTATTTATGAACTAAGCTTCAGCGTCTATAGAACAATTAGTATGGTTTTGGGATGGCGAAGATGTTCAATATTTCTAATTGTCCATGCGACTTTTAGAGGTGGTCCAAGCGCAATCTTATTGACAATTTTGTGACCTCCTCTGGTGACTGTTATTACTTTATTTCACATAATTTTCCTCCTTTACAATATCAAAAATATCATTGTTAGTATTATTTACTTTGTAAAGTTTTCATTGATCACTTAAATTATTCTGGAGTTTGTTAAGTATTCAATCACTTACTTGAAATATAATATTCTGAATATATTTATTTACTATCTAAACTGACGGCTTTCCGTTTTCACATTTTTCTTTAAGTTTGATTAAATCTTACACGTCATTATTCCATAACTTTGGTCAGATGTTTCTAGAATTACCAGATTACTTATACTTTTAATTTCTTTTGTCTTTAAACCCAACACAAAAATAATCAAGATGTTTACGTTCTTGATCGTGACGTTCATATACAAGTACTTCATAGTGGAAAAATCTTTACGCTTTCGAAACTGTTTCTCCTAACAAGCTGCCAATTACATCACAATGACCGTCAGCTCTGACGTCACACGTCCAATATTGACAATCAACAACACAAACCGTTTGCCGCACTTCGCTTGATTTTGTAAAGCAAATGTTTAGAATGCGTCCAACGCATATCAATGACTGGAAAGTAAATAGTTCTCATTCATCTTTATCGTATTATTAATATGCTTTCTAAGCAAACAGCCGTGTTGACTATCAGTTCGTATTACGAACTATGTTAGCCGTCTACGAGTATTAAACTTTATACTTATGCAAGTGTAAAGTATTAGAAGGTGCAACTTTCTATTGTATAGATTTAAGATAGTTAACAAAACTAGACAGGAGAAAGACTAACGACACTTCTAGGCCAAGTACGAACAAATATTAAGAAACAGGTCTGGTGAAGCAGTACAGAGGACGGGTCTGAGCAGTTGTGTTGCAATGTGTGCCGAGTACGTTGCGTCGGGAGTTTGGTCATGGAGAGTCTCCAGATCAATCTCCCTCTGGCGCAGCATCGTTGGTTGTATTGTTAGGTTTAACATTGTGTCACCTCGTTTAACTGCCGTCTTCCTTTCTATTCACTGTTTTTTTAGTGAATAGGCTCTTAATAAACTAGCGCGCTTTACCATCAACGATTGCATCACTGCTTACCATCAGGTGGGATTGCGGACAACCACTAGTTTATAATGATAGAAAAAAAAACAGATTCTGCCTGTGAGCATGAAATTTCTTATTCCCTCATCAGACCTCACCATCATACCCGTTTTCGCCTTAGAATGTCTTTCTGAATATTTTTGGTAGGTTTCCTAAGTGATACAATACTTACTCGCTAATTGGACTACCAAATGCAAAAATAATTTTCCATTGCGACCGGTCGTCCCAAAGATTTGGGTGCTGATACAAACTAACTTTTCAGCTTTATTTAACTGTATTATTATAATACTAGCGGCCGCCCGCGACTTCGTTCGCGTGGAGTTAGTTATTTAAACACTAGCTTTCCGCCCGCGGCTCCGCCCGCGTGGAGTTCGGTTAAATCGCGCTTTTTAGATTTCCCTCAGGAACATCAAATTTTCCCGGGATAAAAGGTAGCCTATGTTCTTTCTCAGGGTCTAAAGATTGTCTGTGCCAAATTTCATCAAAATCGGTTGAGAGGTTTAAGCGGGAAAGCGTAACAGACAGACAGACAGACCGACAGACAGACAGACAGAGTTACTTTCGCATTTATAATATTAGTATGGATTTTATTTTAACCTCAAAATATACAGCTTACATTTTAATTTTTTGTTATGTTCCGCTTCTATTGATCGCAGCGTGATGTTATACATATAGTCTTCCTAGATTAATGGGCTATCCAACGCAAAAAGAATATTTCAAACCGGATTAGTAGTTCCTGAGATTAGCGCGTTAAAACAAACAAACAAACTCTTCAGCTTTATATATTAGTATACAGTGAAACCTGGTTAAGTGAGACATCAAGGGACCTGCAATGTCGTTTCACTTATAGAGGTATTCCACTTACCCAGTGTCTCAGATCAGGTATAAATAAATATCTGTCTCATTTACAGAGGTTTATGCATATACTTATAGGTAATCATACAAATGAATGAGTAAACAAACAATGTTATCTCAGTTACAGAGCTTGATGCATATAAAATTTACTCGCTGTCTCAGTTATAGAGGTAACTATGATGATAAATCGAAAGAACAAATCCCAGATATAGAGGCTTACCTCGTCCCACTAACAGAGGTAATTCAGTGCCAAAGTGTTGGGACCTCAGCATGAGTTCCAGTTATGGAGGTTTCTCACTTATCCAGGTCCCACTTAACCAAGTTTCACTGTAGATATAGTTAGAAAGATGACTTTATCCTAGTTAACCCACATGCCATTACCTGCGACCTTTAAAGTAAAGGGCGGGAACAGTTGGCGGACGGGTGCGCGCGCACCTGCGCAAGCACATGTCGCCCCCCACCCGTAGCACACGTGCCCACAATGAACTTGTCTTTTTTTACTTTTTTATTTTATAACGGATCTGCGCATCCTGTAGCTTAGATGCTGCAGCTGATCTCTTGCGAACACCTTTTGATTAATTTATAGTAACCTCCATGGATCTATAGCATGAAATATGCACGTGTGACTCCATACTCCATAAAGCGGGTTCTGAGGTCATAAAAGGGTTCTTCAAGGTTGACCATTGAATATTTTTTTATTATAACACGCAGTAGGCATGGAAATAAGTGTAGATTTTTTTTTTGTGTGACCGGTTCTTTTTTGTACTTTAACAATTATTTTGATGTGCGTATGAGTAATGGTTCAGCTTCCGAAAATATTTCTTGAAAGGAGAGCGGAATTCTTCATGATGATTGAAGTCGTTAGATTTAAAATAAGCAATATGACTGTTATTTGTGGATTTTTGACAGTTGATACTGGTTGTCAGAGCCCTGGAAAGCTCGCCAGGTTTACCTAAAGGTATCCTATT
The DNA here is from genome assembly GCA_017933935.1 of Sesamia nonagrioides. NCBI lineage: Eukaryota > Metazoa > Arthropoda > Insecta > Lepidoptera > Noctuidae > Sesamia > Sesamia nonagrioides. The sequence continues at coordinate 253,274 of JADWQK010001043.1, forward strand.
ACCCAGTAACTGGGTGATGAAACTTCGATAGGCTGTAGCCCCATATAAAATAGTGGTATTCAGCTGGATTTCCATCGTCAACTATCTTCTTCTTCTTCAGCCTATAGAAGTGCACTGCTGGCCAAAGGCCTCCCCCGAGGCTTTCCACGATGACCGGTCTTGTGCTCCATCGGCTTTCCGCGACCTTCACCAGGTCATCGGTCCAACTTGTTGGGGGCCTCCCTACGCTGCGTCTTCCGGTACGTGGCCGCCACTCCAGAACCTTACTGCCCCATCGACCATCGGTTCTACGAGCAATGTACCCCACCCACTGGCACTTAATTTTTGCGACTCGATGACCTATGTCTGTCAACTATCTAGCCTTTCATAACTACATATGCTAGGTTCGGCTTCAAGGTATAGACTTGGATATAATAAAAAGCCACAGCATCCATACCATAAAACAGCATATTATATCCACAAAATCCATTGATTCCATAATTATTCTATATATCATTCCACAATTATTCATTTAGTTTACAAAATAATTAAAGGCCTACAAAAACTTCATACGTTACTTTTGATAAACTCAGTTAACGCTGAGCCGATAACTAGAAAACACACGAGAACTCGTAGAGCTAACTGTTATACACACCATAGTGACACACATAACGAGCAACCATGTCACACAGTGGGGGAAAAACTAGGAAAACTGGACAAAAACACGCAGAAACTTGTAGATGTCGCTATGAGCTGCTACTTAATCGTAATGAGATTGATTAATGGAGGCACACTATATTTTTCTTTTCTTTTTTTTTAATCATTTGTGTGATGGGTGTGACCAGTTATAATCCAATGAGTGGTTAATACCCATCAATTATTTTTATTGTATTTTGACCACAGCCTCAAAATTGACTTAAAATTTTGACTGATGAGGAGTGAGTATCGTTAATTGAATCATTAATGATGTAATTAGAGTTTAAATTTAATATTTGTGTCCTAAAAGTAAGAAGATAAGAAAATGGAAATATTTTAAACATTTGAACCGTTTAGTTTCATAAGAAGTGTATTTTCCGAAAGTTCTCGCACTAAGAATTCAATTTAATAATCCGTGCATCGTAACAGATTTCGTACGGTGCGAAATTAGCGATATTATCGATACAAAATGTCGAAATCGATACTTTTTAAATATTTTAATGCCGTATTACCACACCACTAAAGTGCTGGCACAGCAGGATACCGTTAAAATCATATAATGATTAGTAATGATCTCTAATATTGTATGTAAGTTTAAAAAAAATCAATAAAACGGTTTCCTGTAATCGCCAGAAGTTTTACTGTCAAAATTAAGTTGTATTTTTATTAACTCTCGACGAGAGCTTGGTATCAGAATATTATTCACAAAATATTATAGGGCAGAGCACCTCATAAATATGTACAATGCTGCTTAGTATTACTTAGTATGTATTCCTTTCTAAAATAATACAGATAAAAGACGTTTATAGATGAGCCATCGACCTCACGCGCGCCAATCCGAGAACGGGATTCAAATATCGAATATCGATGGCGGCTGTGCTCGAGAACAGGCGATGATATTAATTTACTTTTAAGCTTTCCTTATTAACTGAAGGTTTGGTGCTGTATAACCTTCTTGGTTTTATTTTTAAAATCACACTTAAAAATAAATTTATGAATCGTTTGCTTGTCTTTTGGTGTTTGTCAATGGCGCCAGTGTTAGTCCTTCCTACTAATATTATAAATGCGTAAATTTGTTAAGACGTATGTAAGTATAGATGGATGGATTTTTGCTACCCTTTCAAGCAAAACCTACCAAACGAATTTGGAAGATATTTGGCGCACCGATAGCACATAAGATATTTTATATTACCTACCACAGGATCGTAACATACATATGTACGGATGAAGCTGCGGGACGCAGATAGTCTCACATACTTAATAAAGTTTTTTTTTTTTTATCCGAATATATTAAGAATGGTCTCCCATGTAGCTACCTACCTATGTACTTGTACGTATCGACATAACGCCCACTCTATACATAATATATTCTATTTTTAATTAAGACTATCATCATTACAAACCATTCTTTTTTGTCAACGAACGAATAAAAGTATGCCTAAGTTTCGCATTTTTGCTAAATGCTAAGTAAACTAAAAATAAAATCGAACTTTGGCCAGCATGTGAGTGCTAAAAAAATGCACCCGCTGTGCATTTTATTTGCTAACATGTAATTATTAATTTAAAATTATAAATATTCATTTATGTGTATTACGTAAAGCGTTAGCTCTTCGTTTAATTAACATTGCACATATTAATATAATAGGCAGCTGTACTAAATGCCTCAAAAGGCAAATACCCAAGTGTAATTAAAGAGAATACAAAAATATTGATAAGCTACATTATATTGTCATTGTACTTTTAAGTAAAATAGAAGTATTAGCAGATTACAGTTATAGTAAGTTACTTGTAGATCTGCTCACCTCATTAGGATAGGCATTGAGATTAATTTAAAAACTTATATTACATCCCCTTTACCGTTCAATTAAGTAAATCATATTTCTAATACGTTGAAAATAATGCTATTAAGGTAATACTTCAATATTGAAATTATTTTGGTCTATAAATTATACAGTTACATATTTCGACTCATAAAATACACTAAACTCCAAAATTACTTACATAAATATACTGCATATCTGAGACCTTGGACTTCGATTAGACTACCACAGCCCGCACTTAGTTCACATAAACTCAGTAGAAACTTGTTCTCAATCCATTGCAGCACAAGTTAACACTAAGCACTTGAACACACGACTGACCTCTTCTATGTACAGCGCAGAAGGAACGGAATCGCTTCTGAATGTAACTTGAAAGTATTGTGGTAGGGGCAGTCATCGTTGCGTGACGACTAGGTACGTTCGGAAACACGTCACGGCAATTACCATGTCCCTCGATTATCATTCTTGGCGCAGCATTATTCGTCTATTGAGCATTTTTGGTTTAAAACTTGAATTAGTGTTTTCAACATGGAATGGATTTGAGTGGTTATCAGAATTATTTGTGAGACCTTTATAAAGATACCCAGATATTTTTTTATCTTGACATGATAATTTATTTAAGCAGGCTTTTCCAAAGACACAGCATAAACAACAATTTGTACTTACTGAATTATTCTAGCATCTAGTTGAACCATATTAAGCACATTTTTTTCCATTATTTAGGTATGTTTTCAATTTTCCATGCATTCGACAATTCAAATAGGCATATTTTTAAATATAAAATGGCCAGCAATTTTGTGTTCTCATTTCAAATTGTAGGTATGACAACTATTTTTATTGTTGCTTTATTGTTGCTGGCCAGCGCGATGACAAAAAGTTAAATGTTTTGGGGCCCGCATCCATATAATGAGTTTGACTTTGAATGACGTGTTTCTATTTCAAATGCACTACAGTCGACACTTAGCAACACAGACTTGATAAACTTGTTAGAAACTTACCAAAATAAAGTGGAATTCGTAGTTATTCACTTGTCCATGATGTTGGAAATTATGATAACTCTGCAACAAAAGAAAAAAAAAAATTAGTTAAGTACTGAAAGTTTAGCTGTTAAGAAATTTTCGTCAATATTTGTAGAACAGTTTGCCGTATACTATACTAATGCTCGAACCGTATGTACTAAGCGGTATATAAAGAGATAAGTATGCAAAAAGCCACGCGTCCTATGTAAATATTTAAGTAAAACATTCACTGTTTTATAAATCCGCTCAAAGGGTTATGTAAATTTTAACAGCAATAGAAAAACATTTAACGTTGTAACAGGGATCGAATATTTATTTATTATTTATTGAAATAGCATCATATCCACGAAATAGTCAAGCATATCGAATGCTAATTTAAGAGATGTGTCGTAAATTACTTAAAAATGATGGTCTTAGACACGTTAAGCTAACAGTTACCGCTGTCGTAATGATTTTATTAAAATATATTGAATTAATTAAGAAAGAAACGTATAGTGCAGCAAAATGTTAGTTATACATATAGGTATGTAGGTACATATATCGTAAATCCTGAAGTCTGACGAGAGATTTTAACGTAGAAATATGGTAGGTATGGTGGTATTTTTGATAGAGTTCATTTTAGTTATTGATGTACTTATAGAAAGGTGTTTAATGCTAAATAACTTTTCCCGGTCTGGGCAGAGCGAGATGGCGTGTCAGACGTTACTGATTATAACCCACCCATGTACACGGGGCGTGTTCCTGGGACAGGCAACTGCAAGTTGCTACAAGTCTTTGCTAGCCTTTAGTGAAGAACATTAAACAGTGGTTTATACCACAAAAAAAGCATCTTAAACTACACTTGTCCATAGGAACAAAGCACTAACATACCTTTTTTTTTTTTGTTTGGGATGGAAAATCATCAAACGACCTCTTCCGCTCTGAGCGGACTGGACGGGCATGTGAGACTTTTACTGACTAAAACCCACCCGTGTTTCTTCAATTGCCTATGCAGCAGGGCCACGGCTCCTTAACACCATCATACGTAACAATATTTTCTAAAGTTTCCCAACAATACAAAGGCTCTGAACCGCTAGCTAAACGTCATCAATTCAAAATATTCGTAGTTATTTATCGGTCCATTATCGGCGTATGCGCTGACGGTAGGCTCGCTATTGTGATGTACTCGCCACCTCACTCCTATTGTGCTCATCTGATATCTGCCAGCTTTATTATCAACTGTCTTTGTACTGCATTTCGTTTTGTATTTGCAGTAACTTCAGTGTGAACACTTTTGTGAAAGGTTCACCGTTCAGTGGCTTCTTGGCAAAATCCGGACGCTTTTTTCTTGTAACTTTACCTAGCGTTTTCGTAGTGACTGCACTACGCTCGCTACACCGTGAAACTACAATAATTCTCATTCCTCTTGCAAAATAAAACCTTGTAGTCTAAAATAAAATGTATGCCGTTTGTAGACTCATCATTAGCATATATTTAGGCATATTAGGTAGTCATTTTGCATCATATAAAGTAGGAAACGTATTTATAATAGCAGTAGCCAATAAATAGAACTAAACAGCAACATTATAACTTAATATTAGTACATATTCTACCTAACAAATCAGCAGTTTATTATTATACGATCGCATCCATTCAATAAATCTATAACTGAGCAGGCGCCGCAGTGGACCTTACAAAGCTTTGTCCCGAGGCATTCGCTGCGATCCTTATAACAGATAATAACGCATTGTATTATGTCCTAACTGTTTTCTAACAACGAATTTGGGCCATAAATTGTATAGTTGATCCAATACAATATATTTTGAATTACGAATATGATTTTCTACTGAAGATTTACGATGTTGTTGAAGAAAATTACTGAGGTAAGTTATTGATTTTGATAGTGTAATAAATATTAACAAATTGCTGGTGTAGGTTTATTTATGCTTAATCAACACGAAAAATATAAAATGTTTTATTATTAGATCCAACATAAATATTATTTCATATAGACAAAAGTGAAAACGAACACTCCACCCATTTTTTTTTCTTTGTAGTAATACCTACTGGTCCTATTATTGGTACTATTATCATAAATGCACAATGCATTAACAAGTCCTCCTCAAAAAAAAGACAAATAAGAACAATCTACCTGCATTTCCTAATCCCGAGGAGTAAAATAATACAAATAAAAAAAAAACTGGCAAGTGGGAAACGCCAGAGAGTTTCGCGCCATTTCTATTTTTTTTTATTTATTTAAAAAGGCGCGAGTTCTCGTGTGACCTTTCCGCGGCTTCCGAACACGGCCAGGTTTTTGCACAAAAATGAATGGCGACGGAGGATAGAAATCTTTCTCACGCCGGATGCCATGGGAAATGAATTGAAGTGACGTGCGTTGTTGTATCTTTTAAACTGCACTGACTTTTATGTGTTCGTGTATTTTGACTGCGATTAGTATTTTTTTTTTTTTTTTTTGTATAATTTTACCTGTATTAACCATTTTAAAAGTTATATTCGGGTTTACCAACAATAAGTTTCGTACTCACCAAATTAAGCAAGGTCGTTTGCAGACAAATTATTCGGCCATTGACATTTTAAAAACCGCAATGAAATCGAAATAACAATAACCTGATTGCATAAGAAAGAATCATTAATACCTCAACAAAGTTCTATTCCGATAAATTGATTCTAAAATATACTTATCCCCGTTTGTTCTTATTATAAATGTGATAAAAAAACTCTGCTAAAAAAGTTAAAAATTATTTGCTAATTTTGCTGTTCGTAGGCATGTTTTTTCATGAAAAACGTCCAAAACCGCAGCAAGGCTAGATGCGGTAGTGGGGATAGGATAATTAGAGGAAGTGGTGGGGCTGGGTCATTGACCGGAAGCCTCTGTGGATTCGTCAGCAGATGGCGTCACCGATGGAGTAGCTAAGTTTTTTACCTCGCCGCACTTTGTCTCCCACGTTCAATTCTCAGGTAGGTATAATTATGATGAACTTGAATTTTATTGACGTTTCAGGCTATGTATATTTAACTATGACTGACGTTTCTGATAATAATTCTAAGCTTACTAGTTAGACAAGTCAATCATAGTCGAGACAAATGGATTTTTTTTTTTTTTTGTCACCGTTCAATAAACAAAATTTTAAAGACAATTGGATCAAGACAATAGAGACTTATAGTGACGATCATGTTATGTACTTAGTAGTTAAAATTAGTAAAGAAATCTCCTTATAAGGAAGGACGAGTTAGATACATAATATGTTTGCCTTAGAACATAACTTCATGGAAACACATGTCATTATCAGTTTGAAAGTACGAAAATTATCGAAAGATGTGGCAATGATTGTGGGCGAATCACTCATTTCACTTATCACGGAAGCAAAACAATATGGTATGAAGAATGAAATAAGATGAAATAGAGAACTTTAGGTCTAAAACAAATAATCAATATTAATTTCAAACTAGCTGTTGTCCGCGAATAATTATTTCATATAACATATGTTTTGGGTTTCTTGACAGCCTCCGTGGCCTAGCGGTAGCGGACGTGGCCGCTGCACAAGGTGACGCGGGTTCGATCCCCGTACAGTGCAAATATTTGTATGCATGAATATGAATATTTGCACTGGTCTGGTCGTGCCTCGGAAAGCACGTTAAGCCGTTGGTCCCGGTTGCCATACGAACATCTAGTGGCAGCCGTTACGGGTTGTTGGAGCCCTCAAAAGTCCAACAATTGGTCTTACTGCAATGCTTCGATGTCGCCTTCGGGTTGTGGAGGTCAGACGGCAGTCGCTTCACGGAAAATGTCGAAGTTTAGCCATATCAGCAGTTAGACTGATAAAAGCCGACCTCAGACTCCAAAGCTGAAAAGCTTTGGATATATAATTCGGAGGATAAACGCTGAGATGATGATGATGTTTTGGGTTTCTTCGACCGTTTGCGCAGCGTACGGAACGGAAGTCTTCAAATATGAATGATTTTCCTCGTGTTTGCATCATTTTTCACTAATGCTTAGTTCCTATTGATCGCAGCGTGGTGTTATATAGCCTAAAGCCTTCCCCGATAATTGGACTGTCCAATACGAAAGGAATTTTTCAGTTCGAATCAATAGTTCTCGAGATTAGCGCGTCGAAACAACAACCTTTTCAGATTTATAATATTAAGTATAGATTTACTATTAGTAAACTGACAAACATATCTGACCATCACCGAATGTTGGTTCGGTGATGGTCGGATATACATATATGTCATGACACATCCGACCACGAATCACGCGTAACCGTACGCTTCATTTCGGTAACAGCCAATTGTTTCGTACGCTACATACCTATAAAAAATCACACGACTCATTCAAAAACAATTACAAATCTATTGTACACCACTCAATAACATCAGCGTCATCGGATATACAAAAGTTGATTGGCAACCGTAGTAGCAGGATTGCCGTACAATACCACAATAAAAACAACTTTTCAATACGTCTGTAATTCTCTTTGATTGTGATTATACGGCGCTTATTAAGACAATTATTTGAAAACAGGGATAACATCTATTGTGAGGGTAGATTAGCATAAGGTAACGTCAGTTGGACGTGGGAAAGTGGCCAGTTAATGTACGAAGTGGAGAATGGAAGCGGGTCCAATAATTGACGGGAGTACGAAAGGTTATAGGAGTGTTATCTGATTAATCTCGAGAACATCACTATTTACGTACGTATTATTGATAAGCTTTGTAGATTACAATAGCGTCTACAACTGTCGAAGATCAAAGTAAGTACATTGTGTGGCCAGTGGTCAGTCACTGCTTCCCACATTTCTGGCTCCATAACTTCAAATCTTTTCACAATGACATTTGCTTTTTTCTTATTATAATGCATACCTCGTTCTTTTACGATACGTATTAAGTATTCATTTGTTTTAATTACAACTATTTTAATATCACCTTTTTGGTCGGCTAGTGGTGCTCATCTCAGTTTCGAATTTTCTTTTATGTCATACCTAGTCCACCAAAAAATTCATGTTGCTCTCATTTAAACGCCTAAAAGTCTCACAAAATGACTCTATAACGTCCAAAAAGCCGATTCAGTGCGTCCTTAATGACATAAAATGTGACCACCGCGGGCAGTTCACCTAATGAATATATAATTGTACGGAAATATTTTGTGACCGGCCAAAGTGGGTCTAGCTTTGTTAACTAAATTGCAGTGATTATTTATAGTATACGTGTACATGCAAACGTATTTATGGGGGCTATGTCCAAAATACTAGTTTCATTTTAACTCTATTATAGTCAGGATCACGACCGCCCCTTTGTTGTTCCCATAGAAACTCCAATCTCCCATTAGAACCTCTCAAGAATTGTATCCAAAAAATCCCTTTAGCACAAAATCACGTATCAAATGACAGTTGACAGCAAGCAGGTATGAATAAACATTTCAGTAATATTAGTATTTATATAGTCTGTGACCCAGAGAATGGCTAGAATTGTTAAGACAACAATAGACGTTAATAAATAATAGTTTATATAAGAGCTGTGTATGTGTGACACTTTCCAATCAAAATGACAGTATTATTTTGAGTAATTTCAAATAAACAATTAATCTTTTTACACAGTAAACTACGCAGTAAAACGGCGTGGGACACTAATCGGATAGTACATACTATGAGCCACGTAGTTTATTCTGAAAAAAATAATTAAAGAGCTATCACAACCAACACTGCTTATTAAACTGGCATTGAGCCCTTGCCCAACGGAAGTGCAACTGAAAATCACCATTGTTTTGAAAACCCATTGACCTAAGGGTGCCTTAGCAGCTAAAGTCGAAAAAGACGCTTGCAGAAATTAAAAGACATTGAAGAAAATCTTATTTTTAAAAACAAAAGACTATCGGTAGCATTTGAAAAAACAAAGAATTACTAAATTCCACCACAAACACAAAGACCACAAAGTCCTTAATACTTATTGACACTGGCCATTAACACAGCCAATAAATTCTCCTTCCAAATTTAAAAGCACAACCTTCTTTAAACAAACAACCATCTTTTTTATTCCAAATTCAAAGGCATGCTACATACGCCAGTCTCGCCCTGTCATTGGCATAACGGTACATCCAATGGATACTATGACTGCGCATGATTCCTTTATAATTGAGATTCACTCTGTGCCTGTACAATTTAGTTTTGGTCGTCACGAGTTGTCTACTTACGTATGTGTGGGTACCTACGTACCATTTTGGGTATTTTATTTTTATGTTTGCTACGATGAAGTAACTTTAGTATTAGCTATAACAAGACACAGCTTGTATGAGTTGCAAAATGAATGAAATTTAGGACTGAAATTAATGGTTTGATAAAAATTTAAGAACCAGGTCGCCTACTTCTTAAGCTCCGCGAACTCCATGGTCCGTTTCTGCGGAGGTTACGAGCGATTAGTAGTCCGTATAACTTGCGAATGTAAGATTACTTTAGGGCCCGACCTAAGTAGTACTGAGACTACAATGACTTGATATTTATTCCTACCAGTGGCGAAGAGTCCATACAAGCCGATTCCCACCGGGTTACCTTTCAAAAATCAGTTCCATATTCATACAAAAGTATTTACATTCTATTTCATTAACAAAGTATTATTAATCAAATGCCTGCGCGATTTACAATAGCAATAGTAATTCTTAGCAATACCCTAAGTATCATATTTCATTTTATAGTCGTAAATTAATCAGCGCTTAAATTTTTCGTACCTAAATTACATTAAAGGTAACTCGACGAATTACAGCTTATCTCGGCCAACGTTTTACTATGAGGCGAAAAGAGACAGAGCGTGTCAGACATCTCTTTCTAATGATCGCTAACTGTCCGTAATTTTTGAGAAAAGATAGGCTACTGCCAACCGGCTTGCAGTTCTCTCCTCTCCTCTATTAGAATGAGACAAAGAAACGTTTTAATGAAATCCTTCGCAAGTCATATTCTTTTTATTTTGGCATATTTTCGTGTTCCATTTCGTTTGGTTGAAAATAAATTATTGTTAGTATGTGACATGTGTTCGTTTTTCGTGTTTTTCGTTTGTTATATTTTAATATTTGTGGTATTTAAACTGTGACTGATTCTGTAACGTAATTTAATCGCAGATTTGGTTAAATACTGTGTATTTTGTTTGTTATTATGGCTTTAATTGATAATTAATTCATATAGAGTGCTGCTCAACTGACTACCTGCTGAATGAACTTAAAGTCTTACGTCAGCGTCGTTAAATAAATTGGACACCTATGAGCTTTTTTTACAGCTCCAAAATACGTCTTTGAAAGACGCATTTTCTCAAGTTTCGACTCTTTGCAGTTTAATTCTGACCCTCCCCATTTCAGTAGCTTCAGCTGAGCGGTCATTTTCTGCTTTAAAACGCATTCACACATATGTGCGAAACTGCCAAAAAGAGCAGAGATTGTCTGATTTGGCTATCATGTCAATTAAAAAAAATTTGCTTAATAAAATGAAAAGTAATCCGAATTTTTATAACATCATTTTAGCTCATTTTGTTAAAAAAAAAACAGACGCATTGCATTACAATATAAATAACGTTGTGATTGTGTATAATTTGCTTTATTTTTGCTTAATATTTTTGTTGGTTTTGGATCGGTGTTTGTGTGGTTCGGTTTTTAACACTTTATTATTTTTGTAATTTTTTATTTTATTTTTTCTTGGCTCTTATTCAATAATAAAATAACAATAGGTACTTAACTTAGTACTTACTAACAAGCATGCATGTGTGGTATGGAGATGCACGTCGAAAAAGGCTTTTTTTTTTCTTTTGCTGCCGCTTTTATCATACTTGAAAGACACTGTTATCAAATCATCAGTCCTTTTTTGTATGGTGAAGGTGGAGCTTTTAATACTATTCTTATCTGAAGACCTCCTCCAAGATATCCTGCAGTAGGTAAGTGTTTAAGTGTTTATTTTTTTGGACCGGCTTCCCTTTGTCAAAATTTCACCCTTCGCCACTGATTCCTACTCCCGTTATTTTTGCCCGTCCAGAAAATTTAATCGGGTGTAACATCCACTTCGAAGTTTTAGAGTATTTTCAGACTCAGTTATGGAGTAGGCCCTCTATTTTTTTATAAATGTAGGTCTTTCTCTTTATAGGCTTAACTTATGGATTAACTAACAACGACCAACGGTCTCACCCGCATAAGTTTAATCCCATGCAAATGTCAGAACAATAAAAAGCCTAAGTCTTAATCTTGGTACAAATTTGTGTACAAATTTCATCCCAATCCATTCAGTAGTTTTGCGTACCCATCAATCCTCACAAACTTTCGCATTTTAATATTAGATTTTTGAGATTACATTTTTTATATGTTCCTATTCATCCAAACCGGATTATAGGGACTCATAAAAAATCTATCTCATCTTTACAGGAAAACTAAAAACCACATAAAATGTAAACTACTAAAGTGGAGTGTAAAATGAACCTAAATACCCTGACAAGTTAAACGCTATAAAAGTCACTTGGTAACCGTAATTTTAGACGGCTCTATATAACATGTTGACTTTAATAGGAGGAGGTTAAGGATTAATCAGCAATGCTGACAAAGAAAGGGTTATGTACGTTGATATTTAAACAATAATGATATAGTATCAGCAGTGCAATTATGTAACTATGTCTATTGTCTGCTCATTTCAATGTCAATTCCCCTAACCTTTCAGTGTGAAGTTTTTACAGGATCAATCGACAAAAGGTAGACTTCAAATGGCTTTTTAAATTAACCAACAAACGAAGATAAGAGGAAGAAGTTTTAATTCAATTCAAATATTTGATCAATAATACTTACATACAATTGACTAACAAGGCAAGTTAAATAAGACCTCTAGTCGATTATTTCTGTCCCACTATATAGCTAAACAAATACATATACACACCTATAGGTAATCCCCTTAAGGTAAGGCAAAGTACTATAACTTAAGAAGCAGCAAAAACCAGAAACAATATTACGGCCTTTCTCCATATTTCATCCATAGACAAAGCGGTCTACAGCCTACTCTACACATACAAAGACAAGGCATTCAATATTTACTGCCTAGCATACTCCACTCCAAGACAAATTAATAGATATTAAAGACTTACACCATAATTTTACTTAATAAATGACTTCATTAACAGTATAATTTAAACATGTAGGAGTTAATAAACCATTACCTTTATTCATGGGACGTGGACATAACCTATAGATCAGAAAACCTATAAATGAGACACATTTTACTGGCTTAAAGCTGAAATGCAAATGGCCGACTGACCAGACCACCCGATGGAAAATGCCTAGTCCATAGGCGGCCCGCCTATGGACACCTGCGTTTCCAAGGGGTCCCTCGATGTATTCTGGCCCTTTGAAGAAGTTTTAAAATATCATGTTTCATGCACATAGATGATAGATGATATTTGATTTGTGATTAAAACCACTTTACAACCATCATCATCATCATCTCAGCGTTAATCCCAGTCGCCTCCGCAGCTTTTTCAGCTTTGGAGTCTGGGGTCCGCTTTACCAGTCTAACTGCTGATTTTGGCTAAACTTCGATATTTTCAGTGAAGCGACTGCCGTCTGACCTCCACAACCCGAAGGTGACATCAAAGCATTGCAGTTAGACCAATTGTTAGACTTTTTGAGGGCTCCAACCAACCCGTAACACTACGTAAACCACTTTACAACCATCTCCTCTGCTAATTGGAAGAATAATTCCAGTTTTCTCCGTGGTAGGCCATAATATCGACTGCCGGCAGAAGTTATGCTGCTATGTGTGACACGTACGATGCGCCAAATGTTGTTGTGTCGGGAGTTTGGTCGTGGAGGTCTCCAGATCAATCTCCCTCTGGCGCAGCATCGGTGGCCGTGTTGTTGGGTTTAATATTGCATCACCTCGGTCAACTGCCGTCTTTCTTCATGCGCAATCAGTTTTTTTGCGTGAATAGGCTCTTAATAAACTAGCGCGCTTCACCATCAACGATTGGATTACTGCTTACTTATGCTTGGCCGGATTGCGGTCAAGCGCTACTTTATAATTATTTTAAAAAAGAGTAGCCAATTGATAAAAGGTTGTAGTTATTGCGTAACACACTATCATTCTCTGAACCTTTTTGATAGATGTTGCTTATTATCATAAGTATGAATAACTTTCTGCTCAACAACGTGAATAACGCTATGAATGTCGTTGAACTGTCAATATGAAGGCCATTGCTACTGTTAGTGTATTACGCAGTTTATAATAAAAACTTTTTACAAAAAAACAAAAACCGACTTCAAAAAAACAAAAGGAAAAAATTATTTTACTTTTGTCATGGCTCTAGAAGTCGGTGGCGAGCTAAACAACGGAAACCTCGAGACACTGACTTCTAGAGCCATGACAAAAGCAAAATTATTTTTTCCTTTTAAGTGTTTTTTTGAAGTCGGTTTCTGTTTTTTGTAAAAAGTTTTTATTTCGTGCTTTTCAGTGTCTTAGTCGAAATTCGAAAATTACATTTTTCACCTCATAACAATGCTGACAGCCATAACCCACGTTAGAATAAGTTCTCATCAATACGAAAAAAATCCCTATCTCAAAAACAACTGAACCGATTTTGATGAAACTTGTAGTATTCCCTAAGTTGAACAATACACAGTACAACAAAAAAAGAATTACTCAAATCGGACTTATAGTTCCAGAAATATGCGCGCACAAACATAAAAACATACATACATACATACACTTAAAATTTGGCTTACAAACATACGGGTCGAATTTAAAACCTCCTTTTTAGAAGTCGGTTAAAAAGAGATCTATAGTACACTCTTAGTAAAATAAATGGTATCCTTCTCAGAACAAACCTTACAAAATCATCTGAGCAATTCTTTAGACCGAATTCTACTTGAATTTTTGTAATAATGTCCTTCAAACTAACAAAAAGAAACATTTTCATAAAAAAAAAACTCCGATTAACTTGCAACCATGTTTAATTGTAAGCTAAAAAGAACCTGTTTAAATTCAACTGAAGCATTGTATACTCCGGTCGTGAGAGCTGGCTGGTTTCCGTCCGCCCAGCGTGGTAACTTGACCGCCTTGAAAATACTACTGTTGTTTAAATCTAACTACATGGACAACTAGACTTCGCAATTTTGTCGGGTTACACGCTGAATCATGAGGTTGAAGACTGAATTCAAACTCATTATAGCGTTGAGTACCTACAGATAGGTTCATTGCTAAAGTAGTGCTAAATGTCTTTGTAAGTGTTTTGTCTCTGTGTACGATTATGTTAACTATTACGACGCATGTTGTAGGTAGTTATATTTTATCACAGGAGACGTCAGTGGTCAGTCATAGTATTGTTGATGTTACTTTTGAAGTTAATTCAGAATTTATGTGATCAATTTTATGATACCTATTCCCTGTATAGTATAGGAAAATATCAGCCTCTCAAGTATGAGTGTGCGGGTTCGATTCCAGGTCAGGAAAGTACCAATGTAACTGTTCTAAGTTATCTGTACTTTCTAAGTAGATCTTAGACACCAATGACTGATTAAAAGGTGAAGGAAAACATCTTGAGGAAACCTGGACTTTAGGTCTGAAATCGCCAAACCGCATTGAGCAAGCGTGATGATTAGGATTGCGCTCAATCCTTCCCTGTATGAAAGGAGACATGTGCCCAACAGTGGGACGATGAAAAGGTTGATGATGATGATAGGAACTAGCAATGCCCAAGGTTTCATCCGCATTAGTGTCAATGGCAGTAAAAACTATGTTACGATACAACACTGCGCTCGAAAACAAAGATTGCTGGTGTGGCCCTTCCCAAACTAAATAGGAGTGGGCAGGAGATGTCTGCCGCATGACGGTAAAATCGTGGGCCTAAGTAGCAGAGAATTGGTAGCCTGATACAGCGACGCGAGGTCGCGGCAGATCACATAGGGCGGTGGGACCTGCCCAGTACGCCACGCTATGACGTACTGGACAGGTTAATCCAAAACTGGGAAGAGGGCGCGAATCTGAAGAAAAAGACAGAAGATAAAAATCAGTTTAGTCCTGTCACCCAGATTAACTCAAAACCGTCTCCAAAGCCTGGAGAACAGGCGGAGAGTAGCCAGCCTTTCGGTGTTGTATAGGATGCATTTTGGTGAGCGTGCGAGGGAATTGCATGATTGCATTCCCCCATCTCTGTTCCACCATCGGACAACCCGTCGTAGGGCTAGTTTTCACCATTACGTTGTTAAAACCACTACGATCCGGACGAAGCGTTTCGCCTCCTCTTTTATACCGGGTACATCGAGGGACTGGAACAATTTGCCAGCGGTGGTGTTTCCGTCGATTGATTTGAAATGTCGCATGACGTCACTCTGTGGTACAAAATATACCACGGCGTGACGTAATTAGCCCCCACTCCGTAACTTTAATTTACAATATGTAAAAAAATCCAAGTGTTTACCTCACGGAATAGTTAATCTTTTTATCTGTTCTGTGGTTTACCTAACCTTTATTATCCTTATGGGTCGGACAGGGTTTTCTTTACATATTGTATATAATAATATAAAATTACCAAACACTACTGAGATATAGCGTATATCTCAGTAGTTTTTGGTAATTTCGACCATATAAAAATACGGGTCTTAATTTTTTTTATTATCTATAAGACGGACAAATTATTATTATTTTCTTTTTTTATACCTTGGATACATCCCTATTAAGAATTAAGATCTAGAAGAATCTACCAATAATGAAGCAAAGACAAGAGACTTCGTAGCATTGTATAGTGCCTAAACCTTCCCGTATGGAAGTAGCTACCACAGGTAAAATTATATTTATATGCCATCCTTGGCAATAAAAACTGCCAGGATTTGTTTTTGTCTATAGAACGAGCATTAAACGAAGCACGACGAGTAGCCTACCATTTTGAATATGGAAAATTGTACCTTAAGAGTTTGCTAATAAGTACTGATTCGATTTGAATTGACTTCATTAAATGATATGCCGCTGCATCGTCATATCCTCTTCGTAACCATGATAATCCTAATAAAGCCTTGTTCAGACGGTAATAGTAGTATAAAGTTTATATTAACATGAAAGTCTAAGTAAAGTTGTTAAAGCAAAGTGTTCAATAAATGCGTAGGTAGCTAAGTTTAAGGCTATGATTTTTAGCTGGGTTAAGATTATTATGAAGTAATGTATGTTGTGTTCAATTACATAAGGAGAGTTTAGGCGGGAAGGCGAAGATGAGTGCCACGCTCATTTTTCATTGGACTTTTAAATTATTTATAGTGTCGTTTACTAAATAAAAACGCGTGATTTATGTAGTAAAAAGTGCATTCAGTGAATAATTCATAAAGAACAGTGAAATATTGTAGCATAGTGGCCTCATCATGTCTTCACGCTAAACCCCTCCGAATCGGCCACACGCGGGAAACGAAAGGAGTTAGATTAGTTATGATAAGTTACAAAAGAAGACAATAAATAATTCAAGACGAGGCTATCATGGTCTGAGATACCTTTGCCTGCTCAGTGTAATGCACTGGCAAATTGAACAAACAACAATCAATTACAGAGTCTTTGTTTAGGTTTTTGGCGGGAATGTCAAGATGAGTGCCACGCTCATTTTTCATTGGACTTTTAAAATTATGTATAGTGTCGTTTACTAAATAAAAACGCGTGATTTATGTAGTAAAAAGTGCATTAAGTGAATAATTCAAAAAGAACAGTGAAATATTGTAGCATAGTGGCATTAGTGGCCACATCATGTCTTGACGCTAAACCGCTCCTTATCGTCCAAACGCGGGAAACGGAGTTAGATTAGTTAGGATAAGTTTAGGATAAGCTAGGATAAGTTAGGATTAATTAGGATAAGTTAGGATAGAAGTTTACTCAAGAGAATATTTACTGAAGACTAGGCTGTATGGCGTACTATGCCTTTGCCTTTTCCGTTCAGAAGAACGGAAAGAATTGAACCAAAAAAAAAATAAAAAAAATCAATTACATAATAAAAGTCATGTAAGTACGTCAACTGTCATCAATAAATATTCGGCCGTTATTGATGTTGATTGTAATCCTGTTACAGGTTTATACTACGTAGAACATAAAAGTGAATACTTCCCATCAACATTTACTACCAAGCTTCAATGTAGCCGTTCTATTAAGCAAGGGTTAAAACGCTCCGATAAAAGTCAGTCGGTCGGCGGTCCATTAAATATCATTAAAAGTGAATGTTACATTATGTTTTTATGACCTTCAATGGCGAATCAGACCACCTGATCAGGCCCTGATACAGGGGACGGAATAGGAAATACGGATACCGGAACTTATAATATTTCAGACAAATTACTTAAGTTATAAGTAAAAAAATTGTGACCTGTACCTATTTAAACTTGTGTAAAACATCTTGCGGAAACCTGGACTTTAAGTCTGAAATCGCCAACCCTCATTGAGCAAGCGTGGTGATTACGCTCAATCCTTCTCTGCATGAGAGGAGACCTGGGCCCAGCAGTGGGACGATAAAAGGTTGATGATGATGATACTTTTGTAAATACCTTTTTTGTGCTGGTGGATAGGTATTTACTTGTGTAAATACCTACAGTATATTATTAATAATATAAAATATACGCCAAAGATTTAGTAACTGGTTTATTTGAAATAAATGTTTTGATTTGATTTGAAACGAATATGCACATATAAACTTAGAAACAAAACGATACGGTAATTAATCCCCGAAAATGAGGAATCTAATAAACGCGATATAACCGAATTCCACGCGGGCGAAGCCGCGAACGGAAAGCTAGTAGGAAATAAATCAATATGGAATGAATGCCAATGGCCACGTCACCGCGTTTGTTGTTCAGCTATGGGTAAACCTGTCACAAATGATCATATTATTTTTAACCAGAAACTTGTTAAAACAAGTTACATTACATATGTACGTGTAATTACAATAAGCCCGTGCACCATACGTCTTGCGCTTGCGCATTTATCCGCCCCGTTAAAACGGCACGGCAGCGATAACCGCTCCGGTTCTGTATACCCTGCCCGTTTACTTACGGGAATAAGAAACGGGGAAATTATGCTTTGAAATAATTCAAACTGTTGGAAAAATTATACACAAAGAAATTATTTTTGTGAACTCTGTGAGACTGATATGTCAATTTTGTATAATACTAGCTGCGTCTTGAGGTTTCACCCGCATAATTTTTAATCCCATGGTAATATCGGGATAAATCAAATGGCATTTCGCCATTTTTAAAATAAAACCGTTACTAAACAAAATTAAGAAATTTTCTAGGGGTAATATATTATTGGCTATATCAGAAAATGGTCACGGATTTTTCTAAATAAAATCTGAGTTACGCAACTCAAATCTTAGAGAAGCCAGAACTCGGATTTTATTTAGAAAAATCAGGGACTATTTTCTACTATAGCCAATATTATATTACCCCTATACAATTTCATAATTTCATTTAATCACGTTTTACTTTAAAGTTACGATTTATTTATACAAATTAGGCTGAAAATTAGCACTTTATGAACGTCAAAATTATATAAGACATTCCTTCCAAACGCCCGTCATTCGCCACTTCCAAGTGCTTTCGCTGGAAAGAAGTAGCGGTGAAACAAACTCGCCCCCAGCAACTTCCCCATTAGAAGCCCCCAACAAAATAGACCAACAACCTCATAAATGGCTGAACGCAGAGGCCTATAATAGTCCCTGATTTTTCTAAATAAAATCCGAGTTCTGGGTTCGGAGGCCGATAATAGGGTCTTGTAACGATACAGTATGGGAGAGGCCCATAGGCCACTGCTGGTCATAACCAGCAGTGGTCTGCGATATGCGGAATTGATTGAATATTTTATTACACCTACCTATCTACCACCTACCTATTTTATTACCTTTGTTTTTTTCTTCCAGAAATTTTAATGCGCGGTCCCATGTACATATTTTATTTAATGCCACGGAATAGCTAATTCTATTCAACCCGCTACTTACATTACCAAATGCAATAAATTCACTGAAAACACTCCGCACTTAGACATCATAGAATGACCGCCAGCACTAAACCTCGATTGGCAATCGCCAATCGCCTACTAGGTCTAGTCGATTTGTATCGATATACGCGAATAACGACCGCGTGCGCGCATAAATCACTATCTCAGTCTCGATCGGTCGGTTAAACTTTTAATACGATGTCATCGATGAATGACAAAAGGAAGGATACATCTGGGCCTGTAGCCAATGTAACATCGCTTCGTAGCGAATCAAAATCTAATACCAAACCAACCCATAACGAAAACGATTGACCACGTGATGTATTAGGTACGACTCGATTTGAATCAAACGACGCGACGGCGACGTGACGAGGTTGTATCATAGATGTTGTAGAATGTCGTGTTGAATTAAAAATGAAGTGTTTTGGTTATAATGAGTCTGTTGTATTTAGAAAGTAAATAAGGCATTTGCCTGTGTTAATTATTTCTTTCCCATTTCTCTCAAAGCAGTGAAGGAAACCGCCATATCTTACAATAAAAAAATCACAGTCATGTGACATCCATCAGCTCCTATTGGCCCCGCGAGGCGTATTACGGATCACTACCCTTTCCTTCAGAGGAGGCCGAGGGACAGCGAAGTTAAATAACTACCGTCGGGGAGCGATTTAATAAGAATAGATATGGTCCTTCGGTTAACTAACGAAGGACCATATCTATTCGTATTAAATCGCTCGTTGTTCAGCTAAGTCTTGCAGGCTAATCAACATTTTAAGAAATCAGTCCTATAGATAAGGTCTCCATTCTTTATTCATTTATTCTGGGCCAGAATCTAAGCCTTACCGTGATCAAAACCAACAATTGTCACATTAATACTATTATTTGATCGGTACACAATTATTGTAAATATTTATAGCAAAGAATGCACTTCGACACGCCCCAATGGACAATAGCATGCCTTGGTTCCTATAGCCGCTGTTATGGGAATGAGGTCAAGTTGGCTAATGGCTAATTTTATAAGACGTGAGCTTGTTTAAAATTAGAAGAAAGTAAAGAGTGCATGACTAAATTAATGTCAGTTAACCGTATGCCGAATAATAAATGCAACTACTTCAATTTAAATCATGTGAAAAGTTCAGTATGTTTAGTAATACAAAAAAGTACTACGTGTTAAGTCAAGACACATTAGTACTTGTCTTGAATTAACACACCGTTATTATGCACTATATCCTTCAGCTACTTTAGACTTACAATCATTCACTTAATGCTAACTTTTGCATAGAAAATATTAGTAAGATTAGCCATACGCTAAAGTAGAAACCTAGCGGCAAGGAAATTAGTTATAACTGCTTGAATCGCTATAGAATGTACATGTATGTATGTGTACAAGGCGTGTATAATCTTACGCTTGAGAACTCCTTCGCAACCTGTTTCCCTCATTTGAGCCTACTTCCGCAGCTCGACAGGCCACTGAGACATTCCTTATAATTTCCCATAATATAAAAACATATTGCCTTCTCCATGTGTGAAGTTTGAAATATTTGTATAAATGTAAACAGTATGAAAAAAAATCTTGAAGGGAATCTGCAAAGGAAATAAATAGAAAGAAGCAATACGATAACAAAAGAAAAAAACTTAAAAGATAGCCAATATCAACGAAAAACAAGATACTGCAAACATTTGTGTGACATAATATAACTTACTAGCGGCCGCCAGCGACTTCGTTTGCGTGCAGTTAGTTATGCTCCGCTCCTATTGGTCACAGCGTGATGTTATATAGCCTAAAGCCTTCCTGGATTAATAGGCTATACAACGCAAAAAGAATTTTTCAAATCGGACCAGTAGTTTCCGAGATTACCGTGTTCAAACAAACAAACAAACTCTTCAGCTTTATACATTAGTATAGATATAAAGTGAGCTATTTGAAAATTGAAGCCAAGTCAACTGTACATAATAATATAATGGTTTCAAATTAAAATTCACCACCTGCAGTGACTGCGGGCGATTCCGACGAAAACCACATTTGCCACCTACTATAGCTGACATCGTAATTACAAATCCAGTTCTACCCCCATTAGGTGTACAATTCCAACATTAGTTACTTCCACCCACGGTCGAATCTCTAGAGAGCTGCAAAACAGTAGCCGATAGCTAGCGGGTCCGTCCTACGCTTACTAACTGTTATATTTATTACAAACGAGGTTTCAAGTGTTTTGAAATTCATTAAAACAAATGAAGTAAGCGATTTTTGTAGTAGTGTCTCTATATTTAGTATAACGTGAATTGCATTATCATCCAAAACCTACCTGTCTAAAAACAATGAATGGCCGGGAATAGGGATCCAAGTATCCAAGGTATGAAAATCAAAAAAAAAAATAATTAGTTCATCTTATAGATAATAAAAAAAATTAAGACTCGTATTTTTTATTTTGTCGAAATTACAAGAAACTACCGAGATATAGCGTATTAAAGTTACGGAGTGGGGGCTAATTACGTCACGCCGTGATATATTTTGTATCACGGCGTGACCTCATGCGACATTTCAAATCAATATATCTTCCTAAGTCATCATCATCATCCCAGCGTTAATCCCAGTCGCATCCGAAGCCTTTTCAGCTTTGGAGTCTGGGGTCAGCTTTACCAGTCCAACTGCTGATTTGGCTAAACTTCGACATTTTCCGTGAAGCGACTGCCGTCTGACCTCCACAACCCGAAGGCGACATCGAAGCATTGCAGTTAGACCAATTGTTTGGACTTTTGAGGGCTCCAACAACCCGTAACGACTGCCACTAGATGTTCGTATGGCAACCGGGACCAACGGCTTAACGTGCTTTCCGAGGCACGACCAGACCAGTGCAAATATTCATGCATACAAATACTTGCACTGTGCGGGGATCGAACCCGCGCCACCCTGCGCAGCGGCCGCGTCCGCTACCGCTACACCACGGAGGCGGTCAATATATCTTCCTAAGTATTTGAATGAAAGCAAACATAAAAGTACGTGTTCAATATTTTTTATAAATCTATCCGATGGACATTAAATTATTTTTAGGATACAACCCAATTCCTTATTAACACACAAAATTAAATTTAAGTTTAATGCATCCTTTTCTTTATATTTCATTAAGAAGAGGACAGAAGATTAAATATTAATTTAAGCCTGTCAAAATAGTCCGCTCCCGGCGTAAATTGGCGTATTTTTGGTCGCCATGTTTAAAAATTGCATCTAAACTGACTATGAAGTATCTTAATTTGATAGGATTAAACTGAAATGTTTTCTTCTACCCTTTGCTTAATTAAATAGAAAAACAATATGCACTTAACTTAAAATTAGTTTAGTTTGTAAGCAAAAGAATGTCAATGTTTTAATTTCTTTGTTAAAATAACATTAAAAACATACTTATATTACTTGGTGGTAGGCAACAACATCAGCCGCCGGCATAAGTTACTTCCCACCAGACAAAGTCTTGCCGCCAAGCGATTCGTCGTGTTCCGGCATGATGTCTGGTGAAGCCGTACGGAGGACGGGTCTGAGCAGTTGTGTTGCGATGTGTACCGGGTACGATGTGCCTAATGTTGTTGTGTCGGGAGTTAGGTCGTGGAGGGTCTCCAGATCATCCTCTTGCGCAGCATCGTTGGTCGTGTTGTTGGGTTAAACATTGCATCACCTCGCTCAACTGCCGTCTTCCTTTCTATTCACTCAGTTTTTTTGAGTGAATAGGCTTAATAAGCTAGTGCGCTTTACCATCACCGATTGCATCACTGCTTACCATCAGGCGGGATTGCAGTCAAGCACTACTTTATAAATATTAAAAAAAAAAATATTATATTATCGCATTACATTATTAATTCCAACCCATTGACGTTAATTTGTGAAGTGGCAACTTTTATACCACAATCATTAATATCCACTCGTAAATCGTCTATTTCCAAGTGTAAATCACTTAAGTCTCCATGTAAAACATTAATGTCTTCATGTACACCTTTATCGTTTACTAGTACAGTTTCAAGAGTAGCTGCTTCCCGCATTTACTAGGCAGTAAACACAATCTGATAGGCGCGTCATTAGTAGCTACTGTCGAGTGAGTTCGTCCTACGCTTCTACCGTGGGTCACCAACTTGCCTCTACACCTGTCGCTAACTGTTATATCTGGAGTTACATCTCTGTGGGAATTTGTTTAAGCTAACTTGGAGTAATAGAGATAAATTTTAGTTTAAAGCCTGCAGTTATGAGCTAAAATTGTATTCGCAAACAAGTTATAGGTTCCATAGTATTTTTGTAAGTTTGTTGGGTTATCAAATGATCAAAATTTAACAATTCCTTTCTTCCATTAATATTCTAAACTAGTCCTTTTTTTTCTTTTAATATTATAACCAAGTGCTTGATCGCAATCCCGCCTTGTAAGCAGTGATGCTATCGTTGATGGTAAAGCATGCTGCCTATTCACTCTAGCCTATAAGACACTTAAATTGTAGTTAGACGGACATACCGCCGCCGGCAAATAGTTCCAGTCCTTCAATGAACTGTATATGGTTCATTCGGTCAAATGTCATGATTAAAATTGACTCTACTAACCTAATCTTATATATCAACTGCAAAACGATTACTTACATATGCATAGATTCAAAACAGAAATATAGCTTTTACAAATACATATACTATGTATTTACTACGCCCTATAAACTGAAAACCACTTAACTCCACAAAAACAAACATCCACCCATATTCAACCTGCCATTAATAAGGCCACCTCCAGACTTGAAAACAATTGCACTACAAACCCGGCCACTGTTACCGGCGACACATACAAACTTACCGATAGCTAAACAACTGAATATAGGGCTGCCGTAGAAAATTTTACGAGTCTATTAGCCTAAGTACGCGCGGCGCGGGCCTTTTCTTTGCCTCGTAGAAATAGTAAAACTACCTACTAATTTAGACGTTTAGTATTTAATAAATTGATGGCAAGTGTATATGTGTTTTAATTTTCAATATGGCGGATGTTTTAGTCTGTTTTGAGTATTTCTGTAGATCATTTGGTAATCTGCTCTTCAGTTTCAGATCAGCTTATTGCTTGTGTTGTTTCTTCATTTATCTTATCATAATAGAAGGATTGAATAGGATTGTTTCTTATTTAGTTTTTTTTTTTTTTATTTTTATAATTCCACTTACAGTCGCCGATATGTTTGGCCTCAACATTATGCTGTTTAATGTGTCCTAAAGTCGACGCCGCCGGCTAACAACTTAAATCTATGCTTCTCTATGCACCTCTTGACCAAATTCAAGAGATTGAATGAACTAATGAATTATATATTTTTCGGATGTCGTTTCAGATTGTATTGTGTTTGTGTATACTTTGTATAGTTAGTATTATGGTTCTTAATTTTTGGTATACCAGCAAGAGTTCAAAAGGCTCTAGAAAGGGATATATAGAAGGATTTGAGGAAGCCTTTGCTTAGCAGTGGAACGTAGGTATATGATAAGCCTTTGAGTATCAAGATGTTCCCTGCTTGTGCTGCCTGCTAAATTACAATCAGTTCAGTGTCCGTGGAATTTTAGATACCTAGCAATCATTCATTATCATTGAAAATATAGGTACTATCAATTTCTTAGAAGAACCTTTGCTATCATTTGATTCTTAGTCAACGTTGTACCTTGAATTTATACTTGAAATGAAAGTGCCGTATTCACAAAAGAATGTCTATCAATCAAAATTTGATAAAAAAATCTTTAACATTGTTATACAATAATTAAAACCATATTATTCAAATAAACAAATGAACCTTGATACATTAGAAACTGTAAATGGATAGGATCTAAAACGATTTATCCTTCCAACACGGCAAGCCGCCGATAAGATAACATTCATATTAATTACCCTAATCAAAGAACCAATAGCAATAAATACATAGTTTCGTTGGATTTATAGCATCCGTTTGAACAATATCTTAAGTATAATCTATCATTAAACCTGCAGAAGAATGTGTTATTAATTCATTTGTTTGGTTATACTAACAATGCTACGTTTATATTTGCGTGTTTTGACATAATCTGTTTAAAAAAAAAAACAAAGATATTTATGATTCTAATTTTGAATTTGCATTTTTTCCAATGGTGCGATTTCGTCTATGGCTTTCAGAAGTACGGAAAGAAGAGAACCAAAAAAAACGTCTATGTATAGGTTAGGTTTATCGATTCATTTTTATAATGGCTATAAGTATCAATTTGAAGTTTCTCCTGTTAAAAGTGTCACTCGTTTAGTATTGAAGAACAACTGTTACAATAGTGTTGATTGAGATATTTTTAACAACCGTCCAATTGAACGTGCGGCATGCAACAACAGAACAGCGGTTTATAAAGAAATAACAGTGGATTCGAGGATTTCTAATTAATTTCATTGCAAACGTTTACGACTATAGGCGTTCCACTTTTTACGTTACAAATAAAATATAGTTGCACGGCGGGCATTTTATTGTTAGCGTGATTAGAAAGTACAACACAGCCAAACAGCGATCGTTTATCGAAATAAATGATCAATTTTATTGTTTTTAATGAACATCTTTGTTTCATAAATGTAGACTTGAATTTTCAATTTAATAGTTGATGTTTTTATCTTTTTTTAGAACATTAGATGTATCTATATTCATGCCACGTTTTTCTACAAAATAGGATTAAATTATTTTTATTTCACATTGCAAATACTTAGGTGAGTATAGATGATGTAATTATATTTTGCCATGTCCACTGTCAGATAAATGTTTAACACTGGATAATAAATATTGACTTTGTGTCTGCCCTCTCATCATAAATATTGCTTGATAAAATCGGTGATAATTCAAGTAAAGATAAACTGTTCAACATCTTCTCCCTGTGCCAAATAAAGTTACAAATATATTTTATGTTTCGGTTACCTGTATATTTTTAATTATAAGTCAATTACACAAAAACCAGCTCTAAGTGCGCTGTTGTAAGTGCAAATTGCTTCTACATTTTACAAAATACATTGATACGCCAATGACCATTCCACAAAGTACTTTCATAACCAATTGCCACAATTGCCGTCATTACAGAACTGATGATGAGATATAGCACTGACCGAATTTCAAACACATATGCCCAATCCAACATCATTCAGCTGAATATAAAAAATATAATTGTTACCCGCGAAAGTGGCATAAGTAATATCCGTCAAGGAAATATCAGCTATCGCTCAAACAATCGGCAGACAAAAGGGCCGAAACAGTTAGACTATGTGTTGCAACAGACCGAACAACGAGCATGTCATTATGGAGCAACTATCTACATCGGACCTTCCACGCCTCTTCCAGATGCGATCGAATTTAGATGCCTCAGACGCATTGGGATGATGTTTCAGAGGTCTCCGTCAACTGGCCGAGAACAAATCTCAAGCATTTGTGGTGGCTGAGTAGTTTCTCCCAATTACATCGTCTCTAGCCGGCGATTGGCCGCTCCACGAGGAATCCGGCCTGTCGTGACTGTGATAAAAAAAACTGACGCAAATTGCCGATACGCCTCGTGCACACAATTTCATGCTCCGGCTTCTCAACGAACAGTCTAGATTCGTCATATTTCCAGCAACAATGTGAACACATGAAACTCGATTCTGGCGCGAATCTGCCACAGATTGAATTAATTAACAGTTCCAAATCTGGCTAATGACTATTTAATGCGTGTCGGTAAAAAAGAGTCGATAGATCACTTTACGAATGGAGTTTTATTCAATTGTATTGTTCTAATTGATGTTTTTTGTCGACATTTATCATTGATGCGGCTGAAGGCATAATGGTACTGACAGTGATCTTGGGAGGCACATTAGTCTCGACGAAAGGTTATGAGAACGGAACGGGATGCTTGCGAGCAGTGAGAACAGCCACGTCTCTTATTATTTCATTTCCCGTCTCATTACTAACTTCGTCTACTTTGTGTTTCATGCTTTCGTATTCTGCTGATTATTATTTATGAATATCTTCATTACATTTTTCCGCAATCAAATTATTCTTAACATTAAACCTCTCCATCATTGTGTCTACATTATTGTCGATACTTTATAAATAGGCATACAAGTTCAGGAGGCTCTCGATCATGGCCACAACAGTGAGATCGACAAGTCATCGCGCTTCGTCACGGTACGGTTCGATTTGTCGCAAACTACGAAAGGTTTTTTATGTTCAACTGGGTTGTCATAGCTTTTAAATAAACTATCAAACTTGTTGGGATCATGATATGACAAGGTGTTAATGATCACTTTTTAGCTCGTCCGTTGATGGGTTTTCTAGTCTATTTAGTATTACGTCTTGATCGTTGAATTCTGAGCATGCTTAATCACGAATTTAAATTAATATTATCAGTTACTTTTTCGTTCACTTATTCGATTATTATTTTATCCTTGCTGAAACTATATTCACCATGGTATCATTATCAAGGGTGTCTTTCTAAACTGGCTAATCACTTCACTTCAAGTACTTAATTTCTGTTCTGATTACGGCGATGTTTTCTTCCAATTATATGTGGCAACATAGCTTGATGGTTATCTCCGGACAATTCGTTCCGGGCGGGAGACGCAACGCGTGACGCCGCCGATTAGAAATCTCGACTCGGATGCCGCAACGCAACGTGCTGTCGATTGGCTAGCTCTATTAAACGGTTCATGTTCCTATTGGCTAGACTTTTTTGTGATTTTATTTCCTTTTTTAAATACGTTCGTTTACGTAGCTTAAATATTGACTTGGTTTTAGTTGTGATCTCAATTTGATTTTAAGTCGTCTGATTTCATTTTGAATGAACAAGAATATTTCAGTAAAATCAAAGTGAAATTCTAACTTACTGTGAATATGAATCCAATAATATAAACTAGAGACAGCATACAAAAAAATGATCTGACATTAACATACACAAATTAAAACTGTGGGCGATATTTATCTTTCATAATTAAGTAATACTTCATTAATGCTGCTTAGTATGCAAAATGTATATTTAGGAGGTAGAAGCTATTGACCTTGGCAATGGAAATTCTCAGGTTCAAAATTTGAACATAAGCAAGGTCGTATGATTTCAGAATAACAAGTAACGGAACGGAAGGTTGAGACAAGTGTTGTTAAGACAACAATTTGGCAATTACTAGGTTTAAGGCAGTTTTCAATTAAGAATTTAAAGAAACCTCTTAATTAGCAAATGATTGTTTAATAATATTAATTAAATTATTGGTACAGTTCTTTACATTTTTTCTTGAATTCTATGTTCTAAACATATCTAATAATTTCCGAGAGGCCGCACCCTTCTTCAGATACTCTTTATCATGATTCTTGGAATATCTTCAGTCATACGTAAAAGCAACAGTGCTGAACATATTGTAATCTTGAAAAACATGATTAACATAATTCTAAATTCCATACCAACAAGGATTTTTTTAGAATAGATTTTGTTTTATTTTTACCTACACAGTAAGAGCACCAGACCAAATCCACAGGAAAAGAAACTTGTGCCCTTCATAATGGATTTGTTGCAATTTTAGCTTATGAATAATTACATACATATATTGTTAGTTTTTTTGAAGTTGTTAGCATTGCACTTGTCGGTAAAATTTTAGAAGACTTCATTGGGGATAATGTTGAGACTGGTGGTGAAGAGGAAACAGTTTTGAATAATGAAATAGCATGTTTAGACAATATGAAAGGCAGAGCATATGGCTATTATAATAATCCTATTTTACTGCAAGTAGGAGTTTACAGAATAAGTATTAATTGATACTAGGAGTGTTGCAAAGTAATATTTTGTTGCTTGAACTCTTAAAGTAAAGTAAACCACACAAGTCGTTTCCTTAATCGATTTTGAGCCTTCGTTTAATTTCCATAAAGCTTTATTAAAATCTACGTAACGATAAGAGCTTATAAAGCCGCCCACTCTACCGTTGCCATGGTTACCTCCCATTCACTTCAGGTTATTTTGGTGATTCGTTCCCGTACATGATATAATCGATTTGTTACGATTCAAAATCGAATTTTAACACCTGTATCGATTCTTCATAAATATTTTTCTAAATGGTCTCTAACACTTTCCGTGTTACCATATACTATATTTTTTAAATTTTTATGAGTTTCAACAAGAATAAATTTCACTGTATAAGCATTGATCAGTTAGTAGTTCTGCATAAATAAATATTTTACTTAATTGTGTTTCTTACCGGTTTTGTTGCGACACTTGACAAATTGTTTTTTGCTCGTACATTCGAGTATCCGAGTTTTTGTTACTTTTTGCTACGTAGTTTGTAATGACAATGACGAAACAATTCCAGACTTTAAATAAATAACACAAAGATAAGTTTTTCTGTAGACGCGCATGGCAACTAGTACGGTCGGCAGAAAACTTTAGCTTTTAACTTTTCATGATTATAAAGCGTTACAGTTGAAAGAAAAGGCGTTCAGTGCAACATTATGAAGCAACAGTGCACGAAATACAAAAGAACAATGACCCAGATCCGCCAAAGATAACCATCGAAGTGACGCATGTGTGGGATCGATAACAGTAGTGTACACGCACGCACTCGCGGACGTTATCGAACCAATATTTACTCAGGTAACAGAAACACGCGAAACGCTGCGACCGTGTGAACGCACCCGACTTCTACACTCCACTAATTGTGTTATAGAGAGCCCTTAGACGTTGCTGTAAGGGCGAACACATTCAATAAAACGTCACGACATCATTGTTGAATAAAAAAATATCAAACCAACCTATTCACTACCTAACAGCTGCACCGAAACGAAACGGCAGATGCGTGTGAGCAGCCGATGCTGTTATTATAGAAACTACAAAAAGCGGCGGCCAGTTTCAAAGTAGACGTGGATGTTTCACGGAGATAGTGCGGAAAACTTACCGTGGCTCATGAGGCAGTGCTGCAGTGCTGCGGTGGTGCGGTGGCAGCGCCGGCGCACTCACTAACAGCACACGTGCACGAATGCCGCGGGCGCGCACCTGTCGCGGAATGACTGGCCATTTCCATATTAGATAGTATTTAAGAACGGGCAAGGCGCTCGCGCAGCCCGACGCGTCGAGGTGGACTGACTGCCGCCGCGCGCGCTACCTGCGCCCACCTGTCCCCCCCGCCCCACCACCAGGAACCGGATGGTACTCCAAAACAAAACGGCCAACAAAGGACGTGCCGCGAATGTTCGCGCCACTGGTCCGCTCCATATATCGACTAGGGTCGGCGAGCCCCCGGCCGGCCAGCCCTTGCGACTGTTTACTTGCAATACTTGACTCACACGCCGAAAACTCAGCACCCGTATACGATGATTTACGATTGCCTGATGAAACTATAGACTCGCATTCAGCTGTTCTGTTCGTCACTGAAGTGGATTAATTCAAGGATAGCGTTAAAAATGCAAATTTAGAAAATGGTGAACACAAAGAAATGAATGACACACAATGCAACAGTGGCACTTGGGCACCTGCTGCATTTGCACAATTGGAAACAATGATTGCTTAACTAATTGTCGAAATACTTGTAAACACAAACAATGCTTTAATGCCTGGACATCCGAGGCCGGTTTCGTCGTCCATTTTGTTCAAAACAGTTATTTGGTTACGTTAAATTTATTTACAAATCGGTTCCTGTGTTATTTGTAAACGACCGCCGGTGCACGGCGCCCGTTATTCATTCTTATCGGTTGTATCTGTAGCTGATATGATAACGGACAATCCAATGGTGCTATTATCAAATCTTTTCGTGATTTTGTCCGCATTAACTTTCAACAAGACATCCGTCAATAGCCAGTCCAATAGTTTAAATATACTGTTTAATTTACTTTAACCGTGAAACTGCTTGAAGCAGTTACTGTAAATGAAATTTCCATTAATCCCTTGAGGTCCAAATGCTAGTACGCAGTCATTATATTCCCATTATATTTCTTTTTTTGCATTGACACTGCGTGTGTGTGTTGGTATGTGACCTCAACGGTTTTGTCCCATAATAATGACACTTACAGCCTACTTACCGCTAATCGACTTGAACTTTTTCTATTATTTTTTATCTAAAATCGTGCAACTTTAAACAAAGTGGGCTAAAATTTTCTTTAGTTAAATGAGAGTCCAAGAGAATTGTCAATTTTGTTGTCACCTTTATCTTTTTTTATTTTATAAATTACAAACTAGCGCTTGACTGCAATCCCGCCTGATGGTAAGCAGTAATGCAATCGTTGATTGTAAGGCGCGCTAGTTTATTAAGCCTACTCACTCAAAAGAACTGAGTAAATAGGAAGAAAGGCGGCAGTTGAGCGCGGTGATGCAATGTTAAACCCAAGAACACGACCAACGATGCCGCGCAGAGGGAGATTGATCTGGGGGCCTTTCACAACCAAACTCCCGACACAACAACATTTCGCGCATCGTACCCGGCACTTACATCGCAACACAACTGCTGAGACCCGTCCTCCGTACTGCTTCACCAGATATCATGCCGGAACACGACGAATCGCTTGGCGGTATGACTTTTGTCTGGTGGGTGGTAGCTTATGCCGGCAGCCGATGTTGTGGCCTACCACCGAGACAGACTAGACTTTCTTTTTCCTACAATAGGAGTGCATATACATTTGGAAGCAATGATTTTAAAGTAAGATAGACAATTATGGCTGATAGGCATACGTTTATTCAGCCCAACTATACTCCATTCATGATAGAGTTAGACGGAATCAAAGAAGTTAAAACACCTGCCTCTCAAGTATGAGTGTGCGGGTTCGATTCCAGGTCAGACGTTACCGATGTAACTTTTCTAAGTTATATGTACTTTCTAAGTATATCTTGGACACCAATGACTGAAGGTGAAGGAAAACTTCTTGAGGAAACCTGGAAAACTTCTTGAGGAAACCTGGAAAACTTCTTGAGGAAGTCTGAAATCGCCAACCCGTATTGAGCAAGCGTGGTGATTACGCTCAATCCTTCTCCGTATAAGAGGAGACTGTGCCAGGTTCAAAAGGTTGATGATGATGATTATGTAAACTACTAGTGTCCACCATAAAAACCTTTAAGAATGAGGGTTTGTTATTACCTACCTAGAAGTCTATACATTTCACTAAAATACAATTAAAAAACTAAAAAAACATGCTTTTAAAATATATCAAACTAAAAAGTTAAAAATAATTTTAAAAAAAAGCGTGAGGCGCTTTCTGGCATAATTATAGTATATTAAGCGCCTCACGCTTTTTTTTAAATTATTTTTACCTTTTGAGTTTGATATTTTTTAAATGCATGTTTTTTTAGTTTTTGTAAACTATATTTATTTTCAACTTTTTAGTTCGATATCTTTTTTTAAGAAAAACGAACGAACGAACGTATTGAAAACGGTGGGAAATTTTACAGTAATGAGCCGCTCACTCGTAGTCTAAAGAGTTAGAGACGGACAAACAAACAAACAAGCAAGCAAGCAAGCAAACAAGCAAGCAAGCAGAGATACAAGTGAAGCTAATAAAAAGCATGTAATAAAGTAAAATTAAACCAAATCTGAAATGTTTCCCAATCCGGTCATACGATGTGGCAGCAAGGCTTTTTTTGCCGAGTTGTAGCGACTGTGTGATTCAGTTGTCAATACTTGTGAATGCTATCTTACCTGTCTTTTACCGATATTCGTTATTTAGTTGTTACGTGTTATCGATTTTAACATATATAGTCTTTCGAGTTGTTAAACATTATACAATATGTAAAGAAAACCCTGTCCGACCCATAAGGATAATAAAGGTTAGGTAAACACTTGACCAAATATAATATAAAATTTTACATAATCATCATAGTAACAATACTAATGAATTTTGTAATAATCCTTTTTTCCCGGCAATTAATTCCAATTTCCCCGAAATTTGGTAATTTTTAAAAAAGTGATAACACCGGTATTATTATAAGCGAATAGCGACGCGACCACGTCACAGGTGCTGCGTGCCCTGCCCCCCGCCGCCCGCGGAATGGGGTTGCTTATCGCACATGTATTAAGTTACCTCTTTTTACGAAATAATATTTATTTTTTTTAGGGGTTTTTTTTTTTAAGTTTAGCCTGTCTTTGTGGGCATTAGTAGAATCAGTTATCGATACCTAACAATACCCTCACGGATCGGACAGGGTTTTCTTTACATATTGTATAATAAAGAAAACTCGAATTTTGAATGTTGTGCATCTCTTCTTCTAACCTCTTTTTAGCTTTAAATAAAGCTAACGCGAATGGAGTTTACATTACGTTAAAATAAGCTTGAGTCACACAAAATTATTTTAAATTTGAATCTTTTTGAAGCTAATACATTGCTCGCTAACTTCGAAGAATGTGTTTGCTCAATTATGTAAACAACGCAATGCATGATGTTTGACTGTCAAAATGAAACCCATTGCTACTGATAGTCATGTCATGTACTGATATTCTGAACAGCTGTAACGCAGAGTCAGCCGCAGTAAGTATTGTGAAGAATCAGATTATGAGACCACTACTATAGGCCATTATCCAACTAATACCTCTTATAAATGCGAAAATTTGTGAGTATGGATGGATGTTTATTACTCTTTCACGCAAAAACTACTGCACGGATTTAGATAAAATTTTGCAAACAGACAGTTTATAACCAGGAATAACACATAGGATCCTTTTTATCCCGATATTCCTTCGAAGTCGAAACTTACGCGGGTGAAACCGAGGGTCGCAGGTAGTCTATTATAATAGGAATAATACAAGTATTATACTCATACCTGATCTTTAATAAAATATTGATATTGTCCCCGAGTCCCTTGTTCACAAACTAAACTAAATTTAATTTCAGTGTATCTTTTTCTTTCTATTTCATCTAGAAAAGGACAGAAGATAATATACAATATGCTAAGAAAACCCTGTCCGATCCGTGAAGGTATTGTTAGGTATCGATAACTGATTCTACTAATGCCCACAATGACAGGCTAAATTAAAAAAAAAATACCCCTAAAAATAAATATTATTTCGCAAAAAGAGGTAACTTAATACTTGTGCGGTATGCAACCCTTTCCTCGGGCGGCGGGGGGCGGGGCACGCGGCACCTGTGACGTGGTCGCGTCGCTATTCGCTTATAATAATACCAGTGTTGTCACTTTTTGAAAAATTACCAAATTTCGGGGAAATTGGGAATAATTCCCGGGAAAAAAGAATTATTTCAAAATTCATTAGTAATGTTACTATGATGATTATGTAAAATTTTATATTATATTTAGTCAAGTATTTACCTAACCTTTATTATCCTTATGGGTCGGACAGGGTTTTCTTTACATATTGTATATGTTAGTTTAGATCTGTCAAATTAGTCCGCGCCTGACGTAAATTGATGTATTTTTGGTCGCCATGTTTATAGTCGCATCTAAATTATCAAGATTAAACTAAATTATTATCTTCTATCCTTTTCTTAATGAAATAGAAAGCAAAAGATGAACTTAACTTAAAATGATTTTATTTTGTAAACAAGAGAATCGGCGTTATTACCCACAGCAGAAACCTGTCTCTCTTGTAGCTATTATTAAGTTCTTATAAAATGTAATACATAATATGCACAAAAAAATTGCATTTGATGTCTCTCTCTCTCTCTCACACACACACACACACACACACACACACACACACACACACACACCCCCGCACACGCGCGCACACACACACACCCGCACACACACACACCCAAACACACGCACAGCCCCCATACCCCCCCCACACACACGCACACACACATGCACACACACAAAATGGAGCTTGTGAGCAAAATTCGAAACATGCTATGTAACTTCAAGTATTCTGAAGACTTCAAGGCGGATGATACTTAAACACAAACTATCAAAGAATGATCCATTCACTACAATGTAGTGGTCTACATACATTCGGCAAGAGTCGAATTTGTAGTTGGGTAGGATTGGTTACAGGTGGGCGGAAGTAAGTCTAGCTACTCGGTGGTAGGCCATAACATCGGCTGCCGGCTGAAGTTGCCACCACCCACCAGACACGTCTTACCGCCAAGCGATTCATCGCGTTCCGGCATGATGTGTGGTGAAACCGCACGGAGGACGGGTCTAAGGAGTTGTGTTGCAGTGTATGCCGGGTACGATACGCCAAATGATGTTGTGTCAGGAGTTTGGTCGTGGAGGGTCTCCAGATCAATCTTCCTCTGGCGTAGCATCGCTAGTCGTGTTGTTGGGTTTATCATTGCATCACATCGTTTAACTGCCATTTTCCTTCCTATTCACTAAGTTTTTTTTTAGTGAATAGGCGCTTAACAAACTAGCGCGCTTTACCATCAGCGATTGCATCACTGCTTACCATCAGGCGGGAATGCGATTAAGCACTAGTTAATAATCAAAAAAAATAAAATCATAGTTGATCTGCCCTCAAAGCAAGAGCTCCTTAATCAGGCACCATGTATCATCACCAAAATGTACGGACGACAGTAGATCAAGCCACCCGAAACTCTCAAATATTCCTTATCTACCTTGAGCCTTACTGCTTTAGTCATAAAGTTGGAAATCTATTAAAGCAATTTGACAGATTGTAGTAACTTGACGTGATGTCGTCTGTATATTCAATAGCTATTAGCTATTCATAGCCAAACAATTTCTGTTGCAGAATATGAGCATACATATAGGAACAATTACATCCATAATGATGAAGAAGAACAAGTGAACAAGATGGTTGAACTTCCAAATTTGAATTGGTTCAACTGTAATCTGTGGTTCAAGTCAGAACTTCCAGATTTAGATGTAGTGAGAGTGAGTGTGATTATTAATAGTTGGTAAAATACAATTTAAATCATTACATTTTTAAATGTTGTGATTCTAGTTTATTTTTTAAAATATGTTTCAGTTTTCTTTTATCTCAAATAATATAATTTATTATACTTAGTTACTAGTGGGTACTTTAAATATAAGGAATAGCATTTTTTATGTATTTCAATATTGCTAACACACAAATTTCCTCAATCACCTTCAAGTCAATACAGCTTCGTATTGATTTCATTGTCTTTAAAGATGCTTTTTCATCACTTTTTAGTAGTTTTAAGCTAGTGCATTATGATTAATATGATGAAGGCATTGCCCCACAATGCCCTCCTAGCTACAGCCGTGCTACATCAACGCTTGGCGTGGTTTCACACCTCGTAAAGTCCCACTATTTACTGCACATTTCACGCAACAGAGAGCGAGCAAAACATACAAACAACACGAGGAATAAACAAAATGTTTATAAGTAAAAATATTCTGTCACAACTGGAGGTTATCAGGTAGAACATAGCTCTTAGGTACACGTAATGGAAGGACTTACATCAAATTCACTTAGTCGTGTTCAGGGAAGCGATAAACGCCACATGAGGTGCGCAAGCGACGATAGCGCAACACGTCACGGCACCTGCTGATAACGGTGACTGAACGCTGAATTTTATGCACTTCCATTTAAGTGCGAAGGTTTTAAGAAAATACGCTGGAGAGATTTCATTTGCTTATATTCCATGTTTGAGATATGTATTCAATGAAGCTGTTTCTTCTTCAGCTTATAGAGCTTACCTCCCCAAGGCTATCCAAAATGACCGGTCTTAAGCTGCCCGCATCCATTGGCTTCACCAGGTCCTCAGTCCACCTGTTGGGGCCTTCCTACGCTGCGTCTTCCGGTGGGTGGCCGCTACTCCAGAATCTTACTGCCTCATCGGCCATCGGTTCTACGAGCAATGTGCCCCGCCCACTGTCACATAATTTTAGCGATTCAAAGATCTGCTAATTATAATATAAATCACTGGCTCAATAAATATACCCCTTCTAAATTTCCTTCTTTGACTTCATTCACTTCTCAATTATTTCAATATTGCTATCACTCAAATTTCCATAGTCAGCTTCAAGTCAGCTTTGTATTGATTTCAATGTCTATGGATGCTCCTTCATCACTATCCTATGACACTCATTCAGAACCAATTTCCTCTAGCTCACATATCCGAGTCGGGTAGTTTTTCATTCGGTACTACAATGCCATGTCTCGTCAACGTGGTATTAATGTACCGGGGCACAGGATGTAGCCCGTCCGGATCTGCACAAAAACTACGCAAAGCCTCCGGGACGACGGACAGAGATGAAGTTGTGAAGCGAAATAAAGCGTCCGTAATGTAAGCTTCTTTACATTATCCATTCTCATCAATGAAAGTACGATTGGTTTTATAACTCTTTTCTTTATTTTATTATTATAAGCTAATGCTTGACTGCAATCCGGCCTGAAGGTAAGCAGTGATGCAATCGTTGATGGTAAAGCGCGCTAGTTTATTAAGTGCATATTCACTCAAAACTGAGTGAATAGGAAGGAAGACGGCAGTTGGGCGACGTTATGCAATGTTAAGCCCAGCAACACGACCAACGATTCTGCACCAGAGGGAGATTGGTCTGGAGACCCTCCACGACCAAACTCCCGACACGACAATATTTGGCGCATCGTACCCAGTAAAAATCACAACACAACTGCTCAGGCCGTCATCCGTACGGCTTCTCCAGACATCATGCTGGAACACGACGAATCGCTTGGCAGCAAGACTTTGTCTGGTGGGGTAAGTCACTTCTGCCGGCAGTCGATGTTTTGGCCTACCACTGAGAAAAGTTTTAGTATGTGCTTGCAAATTATAATTTCGATCTGTGTCATCCACTTTATTCATCGTCGGTCCACCTTGTCGGGGGCCTACCCACGCTGCGTCTTCCGGTGCGTGGTCCCCACTCAAGAACCTGTCGGCCCCATCGGGCATCACACAAGTACCTACATGCTCCAGTTTCCACAACATCAACATATATTTTTCGTAAGTCGTGGTGGCCTAGTGGTTAAAACAACAGCCTCTCAAGTATGAGTGTGCGGGTTCGATTACAGGTTAGGCAAGTATCAATGTAACTTTTCTAAAGTTATATGTACTTTCCAAGTATATCTTGGACACCAATGACTGAAGGTGAGGGAAAACATCTTGTTGAAACCTGGACTTTATAAGTCTGAAATCGCCAACCCGCATTGAGCAAGCGTGGAGATTACGCTCAATCCTTCTCTGTATGAGAGGAGACCTGTGCCCAGCAGTGGGACGACAAAAAAAAGGTTGATGATGATTATTATTATTATAGACTGATTATGATTATGATAAACTAACTAAATGCGCTGTTCTCATTAGTCATAAAACCTTTTGTAGGCTTACAAATGTATCAATAAATAATGTTTGATATCAGGACAATATAAAACTACATTTATTGATATATTTGTTACAAATTACATTAGATCATACGCGGAACTCGGTCTGTTGACACTCATGACTCACAGTCACAATCTTCTAATCGTACGCTTTGATTGAATAGTGATTTAAGGGAGGGATTGAATGATTTGGTGAACAATAACAAATACGACAAATACCTAATACTAAAAATCTTGCGTCTATCTCCCGGGGGAATATCCGGATAAAAACATATAATATTAATCCTGGTTATAGGTAAATCCTATGTGTACCAAATTTAATCCAAATTCGTTCAATAGTTTAATTGAATGTGCATACATTCTATTAAAAATGAGAATCATGTTAAAAACATAAGTTACATTTTTTTTATGATAATAAAAGGTCGTTTTGATGATAAAGCGTCATAATACAAGGTAAATTTACTCTTAACGTTTTGCAATTAAATTTATAGATATGGACTGTATTCCAGCAAGGTGCACAGTTAACTTGCGCGAGTTATAATGTCAAACTGATCGTACACATACAAATGTATCAACATTGTACAAACATAGACATATGTGAAGTGATAATGAGACAGTGCCGTCGTCGAGTCGCTTCACTTCCGTGGGAAATAACACCGCAGCCTACAATCAACCATCGAGAAATCGTACCATGCGTGTGCGTCATATCACTTGTTAGAAAATTGTGTGCGAAACTGTCAGTTTGATTCTATTGTAGTAGTTTAACTTTGACTTTATTGTGGCTTCGTAAAGATTCAGTTGTAATACTAGTATTGTTCTTTTCGAAGCCGATGGACTTTTTCATGACTACTTGTCATGTCACAAACATGATCAAGGGTTCCAGCTTCCATAGCCAATTCATTACATATTTAATGTTAAAACAATGTATAGAGTAGCCAGCCTTTCAGTGTTCTAGAGGATGCATTTTGGGGAGTGTGCGAGGGAATTGCATGATTTAATTCCCCCATCTCCGTTCCACCATCGGACGACCCGTCGTACGGCGAGTTTCCACCCTTACGTTGTTAACACCACTACGGTCCAGACGAAGCGTTTCGCCTCCTCCTTTATACCGCGTACATCGAGGGACTGGAACAATTTGCCAACGGCGGTGTTTCCGTCGGACTACAATTTGAGTGTCTTCAAGGCTAGAGTGAATAGGCCCTTAATAAACTAGTACGCTTTACCATCAACGATTGCGTCACTGCTTACCATCAGGCGGGATTGCGGTCAAGCGCTAGTTTATAATTTATATAAAAAGAAACCTAATTAATTAATAAATATTAAAAATATATCCTAAATTAACTAAAATGGTTTACAAACCATGTAAAACATTTTTTTTAAATAAAATAATACTTGACCGTAACCCCGCCTGTTGGCAACCAGTGATGCAATCGTTGATGATATGACGCCAAAAATCAGTTTCAAAATTCATATGTAGGTATTACTGCCGACTGGTCAAGTACCCAAGGGATTGACAGCATCACCACTTTGTACTGCAAAAGTTAGCTTCTGGTCAAGGTAAAAGCCAATCCTTGGTAACGGAAAGTATCCTAGCTGGTTTTTCAGGAATTTGTTGTTAGCAGAGAAGATTCTTATCCATGTTGGCAATATCTGGCGAACTTTAGATATTTATGCCTCTTCCACGAATGTAAACAAAATATGTATTATGCTGTGTTCTAAAATAGTGCATTAATGTATTCCTTTTGCATATTACCAACATCTGCTATTTTATATAAATATTTTCACTTCTAGCTAAGCCTTTATGTCAACATTTTATTACGAGGAAAAAAAAACTTAACTAGATCCAGAGACATAGAATATAAGTAACAAAACATTTATTGCAATTTTTATTCCAAGTTAGCGCTGATCAGCTGTTCTTTACTAATTAAGGCAACACCCGGTGTACTAGTTTTTTTTAGAGATAACAACACTAACGTACAGTGTGTTGCACTTTTATAATATTTATGTAGATAAACCTATCATCAACTGCCTATTGACGAATGTTTATTCAGAGTTCCGTACTTACTTAGACAAACACGGGATAAATTATTCACGTTTGCTTTGCTGGTATTTTGGCGTGGCTAGCTGGCATATGATAAATAATTTCATTGTCGTTGTTTTCTCTTGTGTTCTTTACTGTACCTACATAGTATTGTTTAAAGTCATGTGTCTTTTTTTTAATGAACAGACAGCTGTGCTGCTAGGGAGTTTGTTCCGCCACTTCTTCTTCCCAGAGAAAGCACTAGGAAGTGTCGATGGGTGGGCGTTTTGGGGGAATATCATTGACATTCAAAAAGTGCCGATTTTCAGCCTAATTTGAATAAATGACTGTTGATTTTGACGTGTCGAAGGAAAATTTGCCAGTTTGCCAGTTTAGGCAGATGGATGGAGTAGTGTTGACTGACGTTAAACATCGAGACACCCCTGACCACTGAAAAAAAATATTTTCTTTACTTATATGCATTCCCACTGCCTGAATAGATTTCGAGTTCTTTCAGAATTTCTTTCCCCGCTTCACCTCTAACGCCTCGTTGAGAAGAACCAAGTCACATTCTTTTCCAATCATCTGTAGCTGTCACTACAAATGCTATATACAAACATCGCGTCATACTGACCTTATACAAATTCTACATCTCGCAAGCAGAGTTTACCGTACAACTAGCATATATACAATTTCCCAAAAATTAACCATTGGGCAAGTGCCCGCTAGATATAACACCCGTCTGGTCGGAGGATCCTCCCTTTCTATGGGCACCTGGTTCCGACTCACTGGAACCTCAGATGGCCTGGCAGGCATCGCAAGATACAAGACTCAGCCAACTATCGACCTCTGGTCTCCGGAGGGGAGTGAAGTAGCCGTATCCACCACCGCCACATGCGAATAATGCGTCATACTGACGTCACACAAATTCTACATCTCGCAAGCAAAGTTTACCGTGCAATTAGCTTACATACAACCCCCAACATCAACCATTGGGCAAGTGCCCGCCAGACATAACACCCGTCTGATCAGAGGATCCACCCTTTTCTATTGAGGATGAGTGAACTTTGAACCTCGTTCCTCAAGCCTCCTAAAACATCCAAAAAAGTTTCGTCAATGCCACGTAGGTACCAACCAGCACCCTACTTGCGTAACACATCATTACTATCAGTTCGAATCATGTTGAAGCTTATTGCTATTCCAGTGCTCCCTTTGTTCGCAAATGTATCTACTCTATACGTAAATAACGCAATGAATGCTGTTGAACTGTCAAAATGAAACCCATCGTCACTGATAAAGTGTTACGCAATTACCCTGCAGTTTGAATTCCCGCAATTTATTAAATTTAGTTTTCAAGCGTCATTCCCATCAGCACTAAATACCATTTAAACGTATCGAACCCTTTTACACATTTTAGGGAACACCTTGCAAGCAATAAGCAGGAGATCGGGCACTTGTTTCAGCGATCGAGTCCAGCATTCACACATCTGCCTCCCGAGTTGCGCTTGCGACTGAATTCCACTGTGCTATAGTACGACAATAAAGCAAGATATCACTAACAGCAGATGGCAAATATTTTAGAATTTTTATATTAGTCTATTTGACCATAGAGCAACGAAACTGCAGCGTGAATCTCATTTCGATTTATCTGTGCCCAGAAACGCCCGATTTTCTAAGTATCTATTTTCCGCCTTTTCCTTTATCTAATTAACCTCCTTTACAAACATGGTAAAGCATTAGCCGTTCGATAGTTCTGTTCTATAACAGACTAAATGCGAAAACAAACTTCTACTCCTTAAATTACACATACCTACTATAAAAAAAATCTAAGGGATATGCTTCAGAAAATGTCCTACGAGGATATAAAGGATTTAGTAATAGGAATGTTTCCTGGGTAAAAAACAAATTATTCTATTTAGTACGTCATTCGATTATAGAAAAATATTGGATACGTATATTTTATTTTCTCAGATCAATAAAAATTGACAAATATAAAAGGCATCAAAGATTAGGAGTGGTGCCTGGTGACGTCACTGGCCGCTAAAAAGTGTAGCGTGCAGTGACGTAACACGAGCTTTCAACTGTCGTCTTCATTTTTTGTTTATATGAAAAAATACGTGTTTACTATTTTTTGGAAATCTGACTGAAGTGACTATGTGTGCGGATTGAATCATCGAGAAGTATAAGTGAAATCATTGTAACAACTATTATTTTATTAAAACTGTTCCTTCCCGATAATCCACGCCTACCTGAACATGAACAACTTCTCTTTTTCTTCTTCTTCTTCAGCCTATAGAGGTCCACTCCTGGGTAAAGGCTTAGGCCAAGGCTTCATTGCTTTGGGGGGGGTTTGCCATAATCCTCACGCTTGGCACGCAGGTTGGAGATCGCAGTAATTTGATGTTCCACAGGAGAAGCACTGCTGCCCGCTTCCCTGGTGAGAGTTCCCTTAGTCGCCTCCTACGACACCCACGGAAGGATATGGGTTGGTACTATCCTATGCCCGGTACCACACGGAATGGCCCGGTACCACACAGGATAATGATGATGTTAAACATGGACAACGCGTAAGAACTCGAACCACTTTAATATATGAACATATGATTAAAACTCTATGCACAACTTTAAATAACCGTATACAGGCGGAAGGTACTGAAGGTCGCTGACCAGACGCATATTTGGAACATATGGATCAATGGGTTAGTAATATGCTTCAAAATTACTTATAGTAATACAATTAGGGTGCACATTAATGCATACTAATATTATAAATGCGAAAGTAACTCTGTCTGTCTGTCTGTTACGCTTTCCCGCCTAAACCTCTCAACCGATTTTGATTTAATTTGGCACAGACAATCTTTGGACCCTGAGAAAAAACATAGGCTACCTGTTATCCCGGAAAAATTTGATATTCCCGAGGGAAATTTAAAAAGCGCGATATAACCGAACACCACGCGGGCGAAGACGCGGGCGGAAAGCACACAATCTTTAGACCCCGAGAAAGGACATAGGCTACCTTTTATCCCGGAAAAATTTGATGTTCCCGAGGGAAATCTAAAAAGCGCGATATAACCGAAATTTACGCGGGCGAAGCCGCGGGCGGAAAGCTAGTATCACTCTAAAAAACAAGGTTGATTAGTATTGTGATTTCACAATACTATTCAAAGCTTACAATTTAACTAAGCAAACAACTTAAACATTTTAATCCAAAAGTAACACAAATTACATTATTCGTGAGCCTCAGAGAAATCAACGACTCGAGTCTACACAATCGTGATATATTGACAGAATTAACAAAGAAGGTATGTACCTA
The DNA here is from genome assembly GCA_017933935.1 of Sesamia nonagrioides. Classification (NCBI taxonomy): domain Eukaryota; kingdom Metazoa; phylum Arthropoda; class Insecta; order Lepidoptera; family Noctuidae; genus Sesamia; species Sesamia nonagrioides. The sequence continues at coordinate 297,276 of JADWQK010001043.1, forward strand.
CTATAAATTATGTACATTTAACTCTGTTATACCTTCTATTAAATAGCACTACGACTTTGTGATATCAATAATCCGGATCCCTATTGCTGCAAAAAGTAGGAGAACTTACAGAAGAACCAGTCTATGCAACATGTTTCACTAACTTGCACTAATATGACACTAGTATGCATTAACGGCCTATAATATGACCACTGTTGGGAAACAGGCCCCCGTTCAGTGAATATGAGTGGGCCATTTTCCATGCGATATGTTGAATGGATAAAAATTAAATTGAGAATTAATCTTTTTCTTCCCAAAATCTGTAAAATGCAACTTACAATGAATTCAAAAGTATTTGACAGTGTTGTAGAGGCGACAGCACATAAAGCTACTACAATCTGTCGAATTTCTTTATTCGAACTTCAACTTTATCTTCAAAGCATTAAGGCTCAAGGTTGATTAGGAATATTTGACAGTTTCGGGTAGCTTGACCTGCTGTTGTCACGAACGTTTTGTTAAAAAGTAGCTTTCGCTAGGTCCCCAATTTTTTTTTCTCTTATCACTGTATTAATTCATTGTAAACGTTATAGAAGAAGTAAGTTTACTGAATCTTCTCATTTCTGTGCCCTAAGGCTTTATATCAATAAGCCGTGTGGCTATTGGCGACGGTCCTACGGGTGGGATGCGCGGGCGGCGCGCATGCGTGGGCGCATCTGCGCGCGCAGCTGCTCCGCGCACGTGCCGAACGCAACGTGGAGCCTCTGCGCAAAACGGTTAAAAGGACAATAAGTTTATTTTTTATTCGAAGTAAATAGGCCGGTAAAACAGCTGTTTTTGACCAGACTGCCCTTATAGGAATGTAATTCAAATAAGGAATGTCTTTAAAGACTTTTTACACATTACCTGTTCAAAATCCTCGTGCTGTAGATTTTTTTCTTTTTTTGGAAATTTCGTTAGAATCGTATAACAAATTATGTAACTGTGATGGCCCAGTGGTATCGGCCCTGAAGTACGAGTTTTAGGTTGTAACTTCGAATCTAGAAGAAATTTCACATCCACCAACCCATACCGGGCCCGCGTGGTAGATTAAAGAGCCTGTTCATCGGCAAAAGCCATACACATATAAAATAAAATCTTCTGGCAATAAAATCAGAACAACTTGGGGAATTATAAATTCTGAAACTGGAAGAACCAAAGTACAAAATCGCGATTTCCATCTTAAAATTAACGATGAAGATATAAAGGCGGACTTGGAGGTAGCAACTGAGTTTGAGAATTTTTTTACTAGTATTCCAATAATGACAACAAAAACTTTGTCTTCTTCCTCCACTTCTGCTTATGCCATACTAAAAGAATGTGTTCCAGATTGTGACAATCACTTTGAATTTGCATTTGTGACCAGTAAAGACATTATAGAATCTTTTATGGATCTTGATGTAAAAAAAACTGCCGATCATTGGGGTTTGTCAGTATACACTGTAGCTTCAATAATAGATGTTATCGCACCTTTCTTAGCAATTGTTTTTAATTCTTGTGTCACATCTGGCGTATTTCCTGATTTGATGAAACTAAGCAAAGTAATTCCACTGTTCAAATCTGGTAGTACAACTGATCCCACGAATTTTCGGCCAATATCGATATTACCAACTTTGAGCAAAATTTTTGAAAAATTAATTTTGAAACAGTTGTTGAGGCACTTTAACTTACACAATTTATTGCACGTGAAACAATTTGGTTTTACAAAGGGTCGTTCAACTACGGATGCGGGCGTGGCGTTGCTAAAGAACATATTTGGGGCCTGGGAGGAATCGCAAGATGCTCTTGGTATTTTTTGTGATTTGTCCAAGGCCTTTGATTGCGTACATCATGATACTCTTATCAGGAAATTGTACCATTATGGTTTGAGGGACAGAGCTCTCGACCTTCTGACTTCTTATCTGAATAATCGAATTCAGAGGGTTGATGTTAATGGCAAGAGATCTGCAGGATCTGTGGTCACCATGGGCGTTCCGCAGGGCTCAATTCTAGGTCCATTCTTGTTTTTAATTTATATTAATGACTTACCTCATCACGTGAGGGATAATCACAACATAGTATTGTTCGCGGATGACACTTCTCTTATTTTTAAAGTCAAGCGTCAGCTAACAAATTTTGACGAAGTTAACAATGCACTCTCTAAAGTTGTCCATTGGTTTAATGTAAATAACCTCCTTTTAAATGAAAAAAAACTAAACTCATTAAATTTTCTACGCCAAATGTCAGGCAGCTAAGTACCAATGTTCAACTGAATGGAGTAGAGTTGATCCCTGTCGAGTCGACAGTTTTTCTTGGATTAACTATTGACGCCAAGTTACAATGGGGTCCTCACATTGAGAAGCTGTCGGGTAGACTCAGTTCTGCCGCCTTTGCTGTTAAGAAAATTAGACAGATAGCTGATGTGGATACAGCCAGAATTGTTTATTTTAGTTATTTTCATAGTCTTATGACTTATGGGATTCTTCTCTGGGGAACTTGTGCGGACATCAATACCATCTTTGTTTTACAGATGAGGGCTGTTCGAGCCATTTACAACCTTGGTCCTAGAGAATCTCTTAGAGAAAAGTTCAAAGAGGTGAACATTCTGACTGTAGCTTCACAATATATATTTGAAAATCTTATGTATGTTCATAAAAATATCTCGAATTTTAAGAAAATAAGCGATATTCATAATATAAATACCAGGAACAAACACAATCTTGCTGTACATCACACTCGTCTCCACAGAGTAGGCAACTCGTTCATGGGTCAATGTATACACTTTTACAACAAGCTTCCCATGGACGTTCGAAACTTACCCATTAAACGATTTAAGAACCATATAAAGGCCAAACTTTGCAAAAAGGGGTATTATAAAATCACAGATTATTTAGAAGACAAAAAAGCTTGGGACTGAGCTGCTCGCTCTGTTAAGCATTGTTAATTGTTATTAAGCAATATGCGTAATTATAAGGTAAATTATTGTAAACATTTTCATTTTTAATGTCTGGACTTGAAAAAAGACGATGATCCCTGAGTTTGTTTCGGCTATTTCTTCTCAGAGGTAGTCAGTTAGGAAATGCCGGCTTCATCTAGTTAAAAAAATAAACATGACGTGTAAAAGTGATCAGTGATCCTACTTGCTTAATAAACGATTTCATTTCATTTCATTTCATTTCATTTCATTTCATTATGGCCCAGTTTCTCTCACAAAGGTAAGGCATGTGTCACAGCAGTGGTGAAATTTTATGATGAACTAGCTGCGCCCTGCGGTTTCGCGCTCCTATTGGTCGGAGCGTGATGATAAATAGCCTAAAGCCTTCTTGGATTAATGGGCTATGCAACGCAAAAAGATTTTTTCAAATCGAACCAGTAGTTCCTGAGATTAGCGCGTTCAAACAAACAACCAAACAAATTCTTCAGCTTTATATATTACACACATCAAAAGTGTCTAGGGATCAAGCATTTTTATGCGGATTTCTTGAGATTGAGATGTGGCTTTGTAATAAATTTATGATTTTATAAATTTATATGGATCCTTTTTGGTGCATTTCATAATTTGAATCAGGAACTGTGAATCAAATTCGAGTAAAAGATGAAAATCAGCTGTCAATATTTTCCCTATAAAAACATACAACGCATTGAAGACATTATTAGTGCTACTGTTTCCCTACTACTGATTAAAACCAACGTTATTATGGAGCGGCGACGTCATTTAAGCAGGGAAGAAATGCTCAGAGCCGTGGGAATGATAGAAGCTGGTTCCCGGCAACGTACTGTGGCTTTAGCTCTGAATACAAGTCAGAGTGTTATCAGTCGACTTTGGACACGTTACCGAAGCACTGGTACCGTGGCTGAGCGCCATGGAGGACGGTATCGCTGCACCACACGGAGACAAGACCGATACATTCAAATCTTAACTCGAAGAGCTCCAACAATAACCGCCATGATGTTAGCCGTGAGGCTTCATCACTCTTCAGGGAACTTAATTAGCGACCAAACAGTCAGAAACCGCTTGCATGAAGTGAACCTTCATTCCCGAAGACCGCTACGGGTACCACCTATAGCAATGCACAATCGTAGGATTCGATATCAATGGGCTCTTGAACACAGAAATTGGGCAGAAGAACAATGGCGTTTCGTGTGCTTTTCTGATGAGTCTCGTTTTGGTATGAGACCGGATACAAGACGTATACGACACTGGAGAACCCCTGGACGCCAACAGCGATTAAAATCCTGCCAGGAAGTCCATCCTTATAGTGGTGGAACCATCATGGTATGGGCGGGTATTTGGATCGGCGGAAGAACTGAGTTGATTTGGATCAGAGGCAACCTCAACGCTCAAATTTATGCTGAAACGATTGTATCAGACGTCATCGTTCCTCTACAAGTGCAAATCGGTCCCTTATTTCAGTTAATGCATGATAATGCACGACGGCACACCGCAAGAGTTGTAAGACAGACTCTCGCCGCAGCTAACATCAATGTCCTGCCCTGGCCTGCTCAGTCGCCAGACTTGAACCCGATTGAGCATGCATGGGATATGCTACAGAGAAGAGCTCTGCCGAATATGGAGGGTATCCAGTCGCAAGAAGACCTTTTTTTGTTGTTGCAACGAACATGGGCGGCCATTCCACAGCGTGATTTGGATGAACGCATTTTGAGTATGCCAAACCGATGTTCTTGTGTTGTTAGTGTTCGCGGTAGAAACACGGATTATTAATTGTTTAAGTTACCCAATAAAATTTTAGAGAAAACTGTTATTTCAGTCTTTTTTTCGAACTTTTGTGTTAGTGGTTCAAATGTCAAATATCCCTTTATTAGGAAAATGGCAAATTTCTTTATTAATGCAAAGGTGACTTGGTTTATCGTTACTGTGACAAACGAAAACACTTTATTTGATGAATCCTTAAAGAAAATTTTAATTAATATCAATCAGGAGAAAAGTTATTGCAAAAATATATGTTGATCCCTAGACACTTTTGATGTGTGTAGTAGTATAGATATAAATAGCAAAAAAAATATAACAATATCACTCGATACAACGGAAAGCTATAAAACAAAAGAAAATCGCTGGATATTATATACTTTCTAATTGTTAGTAAATTATTTTATTATTACTTACAACCTAACATTAGGGCTAAGGACAAACCTCGCAATTATAAAACGAAGTTACAGAAGCATATTTCTCGCATCCGCTGGATACACTAATAGCCTTATTATAATTACCTTATTAGTGTAATTATGAATGTGGTACTTTTACAACTTGAAAGTAGTCGCTGCCACTTGGATTATGACTATACTTGGGCCAAATTCGATAAAGAACAGAGGTAAACAAACCGTTGCTAGACAATGAGTAGTTTACGGCTAAAAGACAGACCTTTTCTACATAGATGATTTTCATAAAAGTAATAATCCTACTTCCTACTAAATGTAAACAGTTTATTTATGTTTAGATATTTATGATTTGCATAGAACGCTTAAATAATTTGAATGAAATATGACATACATGTAAGCTAATTTCCTAATAGGTTAAATTATTTGATAGATATGTATCAAATAATTATATATACTAATATATAAAGCTGAAGAGTTTGTTTGTATGTTTGTTTGTTCGCGCTAATCTCGGAAACTTCTGGTCCGATTTGAAAAATTCTTTTTGCGTTGGATAGCCCATTAATCCAGGAAGGCTTTAGGCTATATAACATCACGCTGCTACTAATAGGACCGGAGCATAACTAACTCCAGTCGAACGAAGTCGCTGGCGGCCGCTAGTATATTAGTCCATACTTGAAAGTATTACAATGCATGTGTTATGCAGTTGATTTGAAAGTAATTAAAATACGCACAATTATATTGACAAATGCCTAAACTTTATTCATTGGTTGAAATCCACAAAATGTGTTTTTAATACCTGAACCATCCATCTTTCTTTTTTTGTAGGGCTATCACGTAAAATTAATGTCGACTTTTTAATGGTTTTTCGAAATCCGAAGTTATTATGTATATTATTTTAGTGATTCTATTGAAATATGCTGCAATAGGAATTGTTAATAAATAGTTAGCAAGTAACAGTCGATAATCATGTAAATACTAGGAGGTTTGTAAAACATGAGTAGTGATAACCCTAAATTGGTTTGTTTACCTCTATTCTTTATGGAGCTTGGCGATGGTATAGACTTCATTGCCTTTATCATTACTTTGTAAGGGCTGGCTTCCAATCTCATGGATGAATATTAAACACAGCTAATAATTAAGTACTAGCGAATATGCAAACTGAATTACACCAAAGCTATGTTCTAGGTTGTGGGTTTGGTATCAGCACTTAGCCCTTTAAAGTGGACCATTGTGTGTGGGCCATTGCGACCGGCTAAAGAAAGAAAGAAAAATATTTATTGTAACGCGTAGGTACAGGAAAATCTAAAGTCTAAATCTTTAACGTAAAGACTAGGTGATGACTGCCTAACTAGATGACGAATTATTGTCTACTCCCTCTCATCTCCCGACTTCGCCGCCCTCGGCATGCTCTCTCAGACCCCGATGACCCCATTACCCTCCTCCAAGCGGCCAATAGGGCCACCAGCACATTACACAAACACAGACCGACCTACCGACCTCGCCGCCGAGGTCCACCGCGACGCGCTCCACGTAGTAATCCCCTCCCCCGTCCCTTGTCCGATGAAGGCCAGCCCGCGCCGCAGCTGAGCCAGTAATATCATAATGTCCCAACAATAACCTCTGAGTTTGTTTCGGCGTTTCTTCTCAGAGCTAGTACTAGGAAACGCCGCGGTCATCAAACCATTAAGTATAACTTTCGATCCAACCGTCCCTTGCTGTCCTCTCTAGTGACGCCCTAAGCCGAGGTTCGTACCCCACAGGAGGCGCCCTTAGTGCGTAGTCGCCTAATTTTAAGTTAGTTTTAAGTGCCCCTGGCTGGAGGCTTTAATTTTTAATTAAAGCATCCACAGGAAAGTCCGGTTAAGTAGTTACGGCCTCTACGAGATGCCATATAAAAAAAAAAACTTCTCCCTCTCTCAAAGGGAAGGCTTTGATAACTAGTATATAGTTCCCACTGCTAGCAACATAACTAAATGCCGTTACTATAATTGGATTTCTCTGTTATTCCAGAGAGAACAGAGACCAACATGCTCTAATAAATCAAACTCATTCATTTATTCACCAGATCTTTAACGGTTATCCACCACAATGACCTCTAAGATCAACTAATTCGCACATTATATTACCCAAGCCGAGAAACCTCCCATATTAGACTACTCTCATAAACACCGCAAACGGTCTTTACGAGCTTAATCAGTAATTCCATATCATCATATCATGGTCTTAAAGTCCAAACTATGTGGTATATACCTAACCTTTTTAGATTTCATGCATTTCAACTGCATGGTTGGTATGTCGATAGCAAATGACCTATTTCTCCTCATTTCAAAGTATCCCAACATCAAAATTTATCAAAATTGATTGGTTTGACATTCACATAATCTGACCAATATCATGTGACTGTGGCCTGAGTTTGTATCGGCCTTTCTCAAAGAATTCGAGTAGGCCTTATCTAGCTTATTCTATATAAATAAATAAATAAATATATTTTTTAAATATTTATATATATACATTCATAAATATAAAAAAAATTGTGTTCCGCCGATGACGGAAGCAAGGTCCAAGCTACCGGTTGTTAGGGCTCCAGAGACAGGAACATCTGAGGATGTTCCTGTCTCTGCGGGCCGTATTGAGGAGTACTGCGTTTTAAATCAGGCCCTTGATCCAACTGCCTAACGAGAGCCTCAAGCCTAGACATAGAATAAAGAGAGGGAAGTAGGTTATCTTCATACAAGCGGACCGCGCGCGGCTTGTATGTGTGCGCCATAGTATCTATGCGTCACCACACGCACACCTAAACAGAATATTAGAGTGCTATCAGTGCGCTAGTCGCGGTCGCGGCTAGCACCGGACGAGGTTCGCGCGTCACGTGTTCTTGTTAAAAAAATGCATGAATCGTCACGAGGATTGCGAACAACTTAAATCGTATTTAAATGCTAATCAGCAAGTATGCAATTTAAGTGCAGAATCTAGGTATCTTCACTACAAAAAATTTTCTAGAAACCAAATTTTATTAATGGTTGGACTTTGTAGAAAATATTAAGAGGATGGAGCAGATGTTCCAAAAAGTATTTCGAAATGATCACATAAACTGCAAAGTTGGTATGTCTATTTATGAACAAATAAAAGATTTATATTTTTCAAATTATATTTCTAAAAGTTATTTACAAGGATACGGATATATTACACATTAAAGTTTAATAACAAGGCGTTTCGTAATAGTCGAAACCGAAGAAATTATTTTTCTGTCGCTAATTTGTAATTTTGTATTAAATGTGTGATTCAATAGATATAATGTTTGTATTATTTATATTTCTATTAATTAAAAATAAAAATAAATATGGTCCTTTATGTGTACAAAAATAAAAATTACTAAAAAAAAACTGACTAGTATATGTAAACTAAATACTAAGCAAATAATTTAAACATAAGCTCTTAGTCTATAAATATTTGTTAGCGGTTTGGGCGACAACCGTAATCGACGAAGCGCGAACAGTCGTCAACCCTAAGACAGTACGCAATTAAATCGCGGATTGGGTCGGAGATAACCTACTTCCCCTCTTTATTCTATGGCCTAGATGCTGGTCGAGGCTCACAGCTATCAAACCATTGGCCGATACGACATCGGTACAATGACAGCCGAGTTATTATTATTATTTGTAAATTAGTTATTCAGATAAAGAAATAGAAATTTAACGAATAAACTATTTTTGGGGTCGACTAAATTGAGAGTACCTAATAAGTGTATTAAGCGACTAGAACGTGGTTCACCCGAAATAGACAAATTTTGCCAATAAACCTTGAAGCTTAACATTTTAGGGATTAACATGTAAATAGAGTGAATAGGCTCTTAATAAACTAGCGCGCTTTACCATCAACGATCGCATCACTGCTTACCATCAGGAGGGATTGCGGTCAAGCGCCAGTTTATAACTTACTAACGTTTCGCCCGCGGCTTCACCTGCGTGGAGTTCGGTTCTTCTTCTTCTTCAGCCTATAGATGTCCACTGCTGGACAAAGGCCTCCCTCAAGGCTTTCCACGTTGACAGGTCTTGTGCTGCCCGTATCCATCGGCTTCCTGCGACCTTCACCAGGTCATCGGTCCACCTTGTTGGGGGCCTCCCTACGCTGCGTCTTCCAGTACGTGGCCGCCAAGGTTCTGGAACCTTACTGCCCCATCGGCCATCGGTTCTACGAGCAATGTGCCCTACCCACTGCCACTTAAGTTTAGCGACTCGGAGAGCTATGTCGGTAAATCAAATCAAATCAAATCATTTATTTCAAATAAACCAGTTACAGGCACTTTTGAATTGTCAGAAGGTCGGTCAGTCAATAAGATGAAGCTAGTCGCCCATCCCAAAGAGTAGGTACCTATGGAGAAGAACGGGCAAGAAACTCCATGGACACTCTTTTAAATTTTTAAGCTATTGTTACAAATATTTGATTACATCATTCATGTTGAATTCAACCGCGTGAGAACGATGCAGAAATATATTGTACGCTGAGAGCGTCCATTATGGAAAACATACAAAAATCAATTCAGAAATTAAAACCCGCCGTGGCAGCTAAGAGATGACCAGTCCCCTCCGACGGCGTCCGTTCACGAACATGACGTATGGATCAGCATCATTCAGCTCAACCATATCGAAGGGAACCCAATGACCCAAAACACACGCCACCATCAGCGAGACATTTGAGTGAGCATGACATACTCTCAACAGCCAGAGCACAATTAAGTCAATACAAAAGACTAACCCAACAAATAAATGCCTTACAGCACATTCGTACATTGTGCTCACACGTTTGCCATGCAATTATACAATACTAAGAAATTGAATCTACACAATGCTAAGATAGTTTTGTCCAAGATTCAGCAGCTCCAACAGTGTTCCCGAATACTAAGTATAGCTCCTGTGTAGCTGTACAAGTGCCGAACACCTCTGTCAGCGATACAATTCCGTAACGTACAATATGCTTGGCTACATAGTGTGTAATACAGGCTTTGAATTAATTACATAAACAATTACATATTAAAACTACAAGAGGAAAAATCAGAGAACAATCAGTGTATAGAAATCGGACGCAGCTCAAGCCCAAGCCTTTTTGTCCTCAATATAATCCTTCACACTATAAAATGCTTTCTGACACAACTTACGTTTAATGAAGGATTTGAATTTATTCAGGCTCAGATCTTGAACCACCTCTAAAAGTCCATTGTAAAAATGTATACATTGGCATCTGAAAGAGCCACCTATTTTCTTGAGCCTTGTTGTAGGTACAATAAATTTGTGCCTGTTCCTAGTATTTATATCATGGACATCACTGTATTTTTTAAACAATTTTATATTTTTATGAGCATACAAAGATTTTCATAAATATATTGAGACGGCACGGTCAGTACATTAATCTCTTTAAATTTTTCTCTGAGAGAGTGTCTCGGACTTAATTTATAAATTGCACGAACAGCTCGTTTCTGCAAAACAAATATTTTTTGAATGTCGGTGGCATTTCCCCACAACAGAATGCCGTACGACATTACGCTGTGGAAATAGCCAAAGTACACTAAACGGGCCGTCTCAACATCAGTCAAGTTACGAATTGTTCTAACTGCGTATGCAGCAGAACTTAGCTTTTTTGACAATTTTTCTATATGTGAACCCCATTGAAGCTTAGCATCCAGAGTTATACCCAAGAACACTGTGCTGTCGTCAGATTTCAATTCTTCGCCCTTTATCAACACTTTAGTTTCCACCTGCCTCACGTGAGGTAGAGTAAACTTAATGCATTTGGTTTTTTCTCGTTTAAGAGTAAATTATTAACATTAAACCAATGGACTACTTTGGAGATCGCGCTATTTACACCATCAGTAACCTGCTGCTGACGTTTCAGTTTAAATAAAAGTGAAGTGTCATCTGCAAACAACACTATATCGTGGTTATCCTTTATTAGGTACGGCAGGTCATTGATGTAAATAAGAAACAAAAAAGGACCAAGAATTGACCCCTGTGGGACTCCCATTGTTACCAAAGACCCGTAAGATCTTGTTCCATTAACGTCAACGCTTTGAATCCTACCACTCAAGTAAGATGTAATAAGATCCAGTGCAGAGTTCCGGATCCCGTAGTGGCGGAGTTTCCTGATTAACGTATCGTGAAGAACGCAATCGAATGCCTTTAATGGTAACTTTGGTTCTTCTGCGGATCTTCTCATTTCTGATTCGATCACGCAGAGAAACTCCGAGCATTGTTCTTTCCCCTTTGCATTGCCCTTTGCGTGACTCTGAGCCTTCGCATGAGGCCCATTGTGAGCGACCACGTTTCAGTTCCGTTAGTCATCACTGGCAACACACACTGGTCAAAGACTTTAGTCTTGAGACACTGTGGTATCTTGGACGACGAGAAGATGTAGCGTAGCTTCCCGAACGCTGCCCAGCCGAGCTGGATTCGGAGTTCGGTTATATCTCGCTTTTAAGAATTCCCTCGGGAATTTCAAATTTTTCCGCGATAAAAAGTACCCTAAATAATTTTATCCGGACTTCTAGCTTTACGTCTGCAAAATTTCGAAGCAATCAGTTCAGTAGTGGACGACGAGAAGATGTAGCGTAGCTTCCCGAACGCTGCCCAGCCGAGCTGGATTCGGAGTTCGGTTATATCTCGCTTTTTAGAATTCCCTCGGGAATATCAAATTTTTCCGCGATAAAAAGTACCCTAAATAATTTTAATCCGGACTTCTAGCTTTACGTCTGCAAAATTTCGAAGCAATCAGTTCACTCACTCACGCCGCACTGAACGCGGAGGCACTAACACTCGACCGGATAAAATAATTATTCAACCACACACAGGAAAACGAGTGCATCACCAATGAGAGCAGCGTAGTGGTATCGCCCGCGACTTACAAGTTTTTGGTCGTAAGTTCGAATCCCATTAGGCGCTTTACTTTGTGTAAAATGTTTCATCACCACTGCTCTAAAAACGGTGAAGATCACCATCGGACGTTCCGTCGTACGGCGAGATTCCACCCTCACGTTGTTAACACCTCTATGATCCGAACGAAGCTTTTCGCCTCCTCTTTTATACCGCGGAAATCGAGGGACTGGAACTATTTTCCAGCGACGGTGTTCCCGTCGGACTACAATTTGAGTGTCTTCAAGGCTAGAGTGAAGCTCTTAATAAACTAGCGCTCTTTACCATCAACGATTGCATCACTGCTTACCATCAGGCGGGAATGCGGTCAAGCACTAAATTATAATTTATAAAAAAAAAACTTGAGGAAACCGGCATTCGAAGACATGTGACATCTACCAACCCGTACTGGGCCCGGGTGGTAGATTACGTGTTGGAATCTGTGTAATTTCTGATATTGTGGAATAATGTTGAAAAGAATAACACACAGGACAGCCTCCGTGGCGTAGCGGTAGCGAACGCGGCCGTTGCGCAAGGAAGCGCGGGTTCGATCCCCGCACAGTCCAAATATTTGTATGCATGAATATGAATATTTGCGCTGGTCTGGTCGTGCCTCAGAAAGCACGTTAAGCCGTTGGTCCCGGTTGCCATACGAACATCTAGTGGCAGTCGTTACGGGTCGTTGGAGCCCTCAAAAGTCTAACAATTTGTCTAACTGCAATGCTTAGATATCGCCTTCGGGTTGTGGAGGTCAGGCGGCAGTCGCTTCACGGAAAATATCAAAGTTTAGCCAAAATCAACAGTTACACTGGTAAAGCGGACCCCAGACTCCAAAGCTGAAAAGCTACGGATGCGACTGGGATTAACGCTGAGATGATGATGAATGTTGAAAAGAATAAAAACAGTAAAACCAAGATGCGATGGTTGCTATATTCGAAGTAATATTGTTTCTTTTTTCATTGACATTACATGAAAAATTAAAGTACTTAGTGCCAAATAGTCCAGTACCAAGTAGTTTTACAACATTACGGCCCATTCCCTCTCACTAAGAGGAGGCCTGTGTACCAGGAGTCTGAACATTATACAATATGTAAAGAAAATCCTGTCCGACCCATAAGGATAATAAAGGTTAGGTAAACACTTGACCAAATAAAATATAAAATTTTACATAATCATCATAGTAACTATAATAATGAATTTTGAAATAATCTTTTTTCTCGGGAATTAATTCCAATTTCCCCGAAATTTGGTAATTTTTAAAAAACTGACAACACCATTTGTGACGGAGCTAATAGCGATGCGACCACGTGCCGCATGCCTAGGGTTGCCAGATAGGAAGTTACAAAATCCGGGACAGTCGTCGACAGAGAGGAAAAAGAACGGCTAAAAAAAAAAAAACTCATCCGAAATGAAAAAAAAAGCTCATTCCAAATCACATCCGGCAGAGTCGGACGAAGAACGGCTAAAAAAAAAATTCCAAAAATTTTTAAAATCCGGGACAATTGGCAAGATTCCGGGACAATCCCGGATTTCCCGGCGGTCTGGCAGCCCTACGCATGCCCCGCCCCCCTTCACCCGCGCATGTATGCCTATCGGGTTGCCTACCGCACATGCATTAAGTTACCTCGCTTTTTCGAAATAACATTTATTTTTTTTGGGGGATTTTTTTTTAAGTTTAGTCCGGCTTTGTAGGCATTATTAGAATCAGTTAACGATACCTAACAATACCTTCACGGATCGGACAGGGTTTTCTTTACATATTATATAGTCTAAATATTAATACATAACATACATAATCAGCGTGATAATGTATGTTATGTATTATATGTATGTATTCAGGAAAGTATGCTCCATTTTATGTTCACTCACTGTAATTTACACTTGCAGGTAGTATTACTATAAAGATTTTAATAGTAATTATATTAATAGTAATTCCAATAGTCGTAAAACTCTAGAGAGTCTGTTCGGTATATCTTCCGACATTCTAATACCTACTGGGAGTGATTGTAATTTACTTTGGTAGAACTCGCTATAATTATATTCTAACGATTCTTTAGTATCATTATGTTCCGGTAGTAAATTGAATATCGATGCTGATAAAATTATGGGCATACCGTTTGACCACAGCTCATTGCGGATGTAAAGTGTTTTTTTTCAAGTAGTCACACTTTTCTATACAGTTGTCAATAGAGTTTTGGCGGGAAAGCTAAGATCAGTGCCACGCTCATTTTTCATTGGACTTTTAAATTATTTATAGTGTCGTTTACTAAATAAAAACGCGTGATTTATGTGGTAAAAAGTGCATTTAGTGAATAATTCGTAAAGAACATTGAAATATTGGCGCATAGTGGCCACATCATGACTTTGTCCCAAACCTTCCTCCTAGTCGGCTCACGCGGGAAACTAAAGGAGATAGGTAATTCTATGAGCTATGTTTTCAAAAATACTTTCGAGATTTCGATTGAAGGACTTGTATCCATGGTCATGAAATAAATTTAAAATAGAGTTGTCAATTTCGCAGTTGTGTGGCTATAAACTCTAGTTCAAACGTGAAAGTATTTATTTCGATTCAATCATCCACAGGCACGTTTAGATTGATCAGAAGGTCATGTAACGTACAAAAATGTTCAAAATCTAGTAATAATCTCATCTAGTCTTGTCACACAGACAACAGAGGATTTTTTTAAGAAGGAGTCTAAACTGTGAACTTTTCATAAAACTGTGAAAATTAGGCAGAAAAATCAATCTAGTTGCCAATCTTAAAGCGTAGTAGCAGACCCATAGAGAAGAACGGTGAAGAAACTTCACGAAATACAACGCTACTTACTTTTGGTAATAAAGTAAGCCTAAATTTGAGCAGTCCAAATTGCTAACGGTTCGAATTTCAAATACAAAACAAGTTTCGAACAAAACTAAGTACTCTATTTTTTTTTTTATTCTAATTGTAGCTCCGGTGAACGATCTGAACTTCACGGCGCTTGCACATGTTTAATTACATAAATAAAATGGCCGCAGCTCTATGGTCGGTGAGCTATGGCAGCCATTGTCCAATTCGTAACTAGGAATTAGATTTTTTGCCGACAAATAGATGGCATTTTAATAAACGAAACTTCTAGACTATGTATTTGAATCTTAAAGTGTTGATACAGATCTAACTTGTTTGTTTATTTCTTACTTCTGTTGTAGGCAATTATATTTTAGTCAGATTTCAGATACCTGTAAGACGTTATAGGTTCTATATCTATGTATATAGATCAGGTTAAACTACGCTTGCCACGGTTCGTCTGTGGATGGAAGACCATCTTTACATACCGAGACACCTTCATGCCTCTGAAAGCACATTAAGCCGTTGGTCCCAGGTAGCTCTTTGACAGTCGTTCCGGGTCGTCAGAAGTCCGAAAGTCTGACCTGAAATGTTACAAAGGGATGATGATGATGATTTAGCGCCCGATTTCGGTCATGGCGACTACTTTAACTCCTAGCCAGCTCGTCGATCATATGCGCGAAGGTGGCTTATATAGCCAATCTTCGCTGAGAATGCTCGTTTGCACTGAGGGCACTGGGCATCAACATAAATGGCGAGTACATGACACACCTTCGGTTTGCTGATGATATCGTAGTCATGGCTGAGACCGAGGAGGACCTGAGTACAATGCTCGAAGACCTCAGTAGAGCCTCCGAGCGAGTCGGTCTTAAAATGAACATGGACAAAACGAAAGTCATGTCTAATGATATATGCCTATAAAGATTGGAGACTCTATTCTCGAAGTTGTTGATAGTTACGTGTACCTGGGACAAACTATCTAGTTAGGAAGGTCCAACTTCGAGAAAGAGGTCAATCGTCGAATCCAACTCCGCTGGGCTGCTTTCGGGAAGCTACGTAAAATCTTCTCGTCCGAAATACCGCAGTGTCTCAAGACAAAAGTCTTCGACCAGTGTGTGTTGCCAGTGATGACTTATGGAATTGAGACGTGGTCGCTAACAATGGGCCTTATAAGAAGGCTCAAAGTCACTCAAAGGGCTATGCTTGGGGTTTCACTGCGCGATCGAATCAGGAATGAGGAGATCCGCAGAAGAACGAGAGTAACCGACATAGCCCGAAGAATTACAACACTAAAGTGGCAGTGGGCTGGACACATTGCCCGTAGGACTGATGCCCGATGGGGCCGACGGGTTCTCGAGTAGCGACCATGCACCGGAAGACGTAGCGTGGGTAGGCCCCCGACAAGGTGGACCGACGACCTGGTGAAGGTCGCGGGAAACCACTGGATGCGAGAGGCGCAGGACCGGTCGTCGTGGAGAACCTTGGGGGAGGCCTATGTCCAGCAGTGGACGTCTTCCGGCTGAAATGATGATGATGATGACTGAGGGCACTGCTCCGCGAAATCGCTTATTCACCTCTACATCAGCCATCGTCATCTGGGCGTTTTGCTGCCCAACATTTCCATTGAGAGGGCTCAAAATTGCATCTTTTCATGTGACGCTTCTGAACGTCCTTGTACCTAAGGAGTTGTTGTACTGCACAAGTTCGTAGTAAAAGATACGCTTCGCCACTCTTTCCTCCGCCATAAGTGATACGTGACCGCACCACTGAAGCTGTCGAGCGTCGCATGAGATAAGCTTCAATACCACCAACATTGGCTCGTCGCAGAACTTCATTATTTTGTACTCAGACCGTTTGATTTTAAGTATCTTACGCAAGCACTTTAGGTGGAAGTGATATCGTATTATCCAACAGGATTGTGGAAGGCACCAATGGCATAGCTGTATGCTTTAAAATGATTCATATTGATAGCAATAGTGTACTAGTAGTGTGTACTAGTGGTAGTGTGTGTGCGTGTGTGTGTGTGTAGTCTACTAGGGTGCAGCACCCTAATTGCGTACCACACTATGACTGTTAGTTGGAATCATTTTAAGGCTTATTGCTAATCCATTGCTTATCGAAAAATGTGTCTGCTCAACAACGGAATTAATGCAATGAATGTTGTTATACTGTCAAAATGAAAACCCATTGCTACTGATAGGTTGTTACGCAATTACCCTGCTGTTCTACCACCTAGCACAGGAGTCAGAGACTTCACACTATTTTATAACCACTCCTTGTGTAATAAAGAATTATTATTATTATTATACATAAAACTACACTTCCTGGCGACCATATGTGGAAATTGAGCTTAATTTTTTCGTTCACACTGCTTTAAGCATTAGTAGCATTAGTATCTACAGACGACAGCACGTCAAGCTACTACAATCTGTCATATTTCTTTATTAGATTTACAACTTTATTGCTAAAAAAATTAAGGCTCAAGATTGATTGGGAATATTGGACAGTTTAGGGTAGACCTGCTGTCATCTGTACCTATATTTGGGCCGAATTCGATAAACAATAGAGGTTTAGTAAACAAACCATTGCTAGGCAATGACTTATTTACAGCTCTAAAGAAGATGTTAACAAACTTTTATTAATAGATGATTTTCATACAATACTTTTCATAGTATTATAATACATAATTATGTTATGCAGTGGATTTGAAAATTAGTTAAAATACGCAAAATTGTATTGAACAAATGTCTCAACTTTATTCATAGTCTGAATTCCACGTCTTTGGCCAAATGTGTTTAATACATAGATTTCATCCATGTTTCTTTTTTTATAGGGCTATCAAATAAATTTTTAAAGTAAAGTTTTCCGAAATAACAAGGTAATAGGCATGTTATTTTAGCGATTCCATTGATATATGCCGCAATAGGAATTGTTAAGAAATAGTTAGCATGTAAAAGTCGATAATCATGTAAATACATAATAGGAGATTTGTAAAACGTGAGTTGTGAAAACCCTAAATTGCTTTGTTTACCTGTATTCTTTATCGAGCTTGGCACAAGTATGCTTTGATAGTTTCGCCAACGATAACGGTGCCTATATAGAACATTAAGTGGGGTATTTACGGGAACGTTACCATAATGTGCATTTTTGTTTACGAAGACTTATTCTAGGCTCATTGTGCTATGCTCTGTTTACTATTCTCATGAACATTAGATTCGATTTTTATTACGTTTTTGTTTTCTATTGTCGAGTTGCGGCTGTTGCATTTTCTGCGATTGTAGCTGATAAAAAACATACAAATAACATAGACTAACGGGGTCTGTACATGAGGCAAGAATCTCAACCCTCCTGCGGCCTCCGAGGGAGGCTGTTGCTACAGTCGTCTCGAACCCCTTGCGGCCTCCGAGGGAGACTGCTGCTACCGCTGTCTGCGGACCCCTGTTGCTGTCTTTGTTTTTTGTTTTTTTCCTCATACTTCATTTTATTACATTTTTTTTGTTGTAAATAAATTCTTTATCATAAATGATTCCCTATTATTTTTATTAAATTTCTTACCACGATAAATGATTCCATGTTCTAATTATTTAAATCTACTTTTTACTCCTTAGTGATAGCCCATTATACCTAATTATAACCACTTTTTCATAGATTTGATGATCGCAGTAAACCACATACCGCACACACATTGACTCCATAAGCCATAGTTGAGTGATACCTTCTAATTACCGGTATGTAACATTAATTAATATTATTCGGTGCTAATTATTTATAGGAAATATGACGAGGTAAATTAATTCATTCTAAGGCCCTTGATGAGTGTTTTTGTGATGAGGCTTAAAGTTTTACAAATAGTTAATAATCCATACTAATATTATAAATGCGAAAGTAACTCTGTCTGTCTGTCGGTCTGTCTGTCTGTCTGTCTGTCTGTCTGTCTGTCTGTCTGTCTGTTACGCTTTCCCACTTAAACCTCTCATCCGATTTTGATGAAATTTGGCACAGACAATCTTTAGACCCTGAGAAAGAACATAGGCTACCTTTTATCCCGGAATTAATTGATATTCCCGATGGAAATCTAAAAAGCGCGATATAACCAAACTCCACGCGGGCGAAGCCGCGGGCGGGAAACTAGTAATAAATATATACGGACTAAGCACACAGATTGATCTAGCCCCAAAGTAAGTTTGAGACTTGTGTTATGGGATACTAACTCAACGATAGATAGATAGATACATGTATAGATAAACGTCCAAGACCCAGGCCAATCAGGAAAAGCTCGTTTTCCATCATGAGCTGGCCGGGTATCGAACCCGGCCCGGCCCAGCCGGACCCGGTTAATTATCATGATACTACGCAAAGGTGGATTGGCCAAAGCAGAAGCAAAATGATCTATCAAAACCAATCAACTACGCCTGCCATCATTCATAAGTTAAAAAAGTCCATCAAATACAACAGGAAATCATGTAACCTCAGACAACCGTGAAATGTTGTTATAAGTTCAATAACAACCAAAGAGATTTAAGTAAATATAATTTTAATGTCTTTGATAACAACATAGTTGTACAAATAAAGCCACAGACAAACGCCCACAAACATTTAAACCCGTTCCCTCATTAACTCTGCCTGGCGTGGGATGAGCAGACTCTAAATTTCCAATTCACCGTGGAAAATTAAGGTGCAGTTTATTATGGAACCCTAGCTTTCCCTAAAGCCCTGAAATTAAGAACGAGGTATACCATAAACCTCCTCTATCCAAGATTTAGAAAACACCATAAAATTTACAAGTAATTTTGTTGTTGTTACAAATGATTTTGCTTTCTAATCCTTACATAATCTGCCTTCGGTCGCTCTCAAAATAAAAAGCCAAATTTGGCTGAGATCAGCATTTTCTGGGCGGAGCGGAAGAGGGTTTCAAACTTTTTCTGGGGCTACGGCAACTATTTCGAATAATCCGCGGCCCTGGCAAGCATCGGTCCTAGTGGACCCTATCAAGATTTGCTCCCTAGCCGTTATGTTGGATTGCTAAAATCATCATCATCATCTCAGCGTTAATCCCAGTCGCATCCGTAGCTTTTCAGCTTTTGGATTCTGGGGTCTGCTTTACCAGTCTAACTGCTGATTTTGGCTAAACTTCGATATTTTCCGTGAAGCGACTGCCGTCTGACCTCCATAAGCTGGAGGCTGTCAAGGATGTATTGCTAAAATGACTCTCATTATCCTTTCGGAAAAATTAATTCAGTTAAAAATATTGTATATACAAAAGTGGCCTGGCTAATTTCACTGTTTTTGTAAACTTTTACGTCATGTTTATCGCAAATAAAGGCTTTTTCTTTGTTATAGAAATAAGAAAGAAAAAACGTCACGCTAAGGAGAACCTTAGCGTGTCGTTTTTATCTAAATGTACTCGCCCCACAATTATTGTAGCCTTGTTGGCACCATCACCATGTAGCGTCCACCGTCATTCATTATCATTCTCCTGCCCTTATAGCAATTGACTCTTATAGCTATACTCAAAACTCCCCTATCACCAGCATCCATCAGTTAATCCATACTAATATTATAAATGCGAAAGTAACTGTCTGTCTGTCTGTCTGTCTGTTACGCTTTCCCGCTTTTAATTTCATGAAATTTGGCACAGACAATCTTTAGACCCTGAGAAAGAACATAGGCTAATTTTTATCCCGGAAAAATTTGATGTTCCTGAGGGAAATCTAAAAAGCGCGATATAACCGAACTCCACGCGGGCGAAGCCGCGGGCGGAAAGCTATAATATACTGCCATCACGACAATCGCCATATAGCTTAGAAATTGCATCAACCGAACCCCAAATTAAAACATTTCTAATCCTCAAAAAAACAGTTTTAAATTTGTGCGCAAGCTCTGCCAATCACAATGAGAGCACATATAGTGACACATCGCACTTCGTGAAACAATCAAGCGCAATGTGCCGAATCGGCGCGAATCGGGCGGTTTCTAACAAGTGCGCCCGCGCCGTGTGAATGAACTCGTAATAATGCAACGTGGACAATTAGACAGGTTTGGCAATTATTGTTATTAGTACATGTATTGTTAGTAGGTTTCAAGAAAGTGCTTCCGCGGCGAAATGAGTTGGACTAAATGAAAGATTTGGATTGACAAATGACTTAAAAAAGGGACGAGGTCAACAAAAACTTGGAGAAGAATTACCTGATACTTTCTATCAGTGATATTAGTTGCCTAAGCCCCTTTACTAGAGAAGCTTAATTAAATTTAATTATTTATTATACGTTTTCCGTAGCGTGGGTAGGCCCCCGACAAGGTGGACCGACGACCTGGTGAAGGTCGCGGGAAACCGCTGGATGCAGAAGGCGCAGGACCGGTCGTCGACCTTGGGGGAGGCCTATGTCCAGCAGTGGACATCTTTCGGCTGAAATGATGATGATGATGATGATTTATTGTACTAGGATGATACACCTAACGTACATATTTATTATATAATTTATGTAAATAGTACACTGTAGACTACCTACATTATTTCTCTCTCCCATAGTATTCCATTCAAAGGTTGTCTATAAAAGATCGCTCTTAGCAATAAGACCGCTCATTGTGTCACCCTTTGTAAAATCTTTATATTTATGTTTCTGTAATCTATACGGTGTACATAATAAAGAGTATTCTATTCTATTAGAAAACGTGTCATATGTGGATCGGAGCTCTACTTCCAATATTTATTTGAATCAAGTCGTAGGTCGTACGTACATTAACAGCTGACATTAATAGACTCACCTCAACACATCGTGGACCTGTACGGGAACCGATGCCGAAAGAGATACCCTGAGACACAAGCAAATAAAGAAGCACAGGTGGGTTTTAGTCAGTAATAGTCTGACACACCCTTCCGCTCCACTAAGAGCGGGAGAGTTTTTATTATTACTCATCCACAAAAAAAAACCGCAACGGATCCAGTTGTTTCTTTTATATATAATTTTACCCCACACTGAACTACTCCTGTATATAATAAGAACCATCCAAACTGCTTCCAACGCACCCACGTTGGAAGCAGCTTGAATATTTGCACTGGTCTGGTCGTGCCTCGGAAAACACGTGGTAGTCGTTACGGGTTGTTGGAGCCCTCAAAAGTCTAACAATTGGTTTAACTGAAACGCTTAGATATCGCCTTCGGGTTGTGGAGGTCAGACGGCAGTCGCTTCACGGAAAATATCGAAGTTTAGCCAAAATCAGCAGTTAGACTGGTAAAGCGGACTCCAGACTTCAAAGCTGAAAAGCTACGAATGCGACTGGGATTAACGCTGAGATAATGATGATAATGATTATAATTTGGGTAATTTTTATGGGACTACTGGAGCTACCTGTAAATAGATCTTTTTGTCAATACAAACTAAATATGAACAATTACAATATGCTATAATCGATTTTAATTGCTTGTATCCATTACAGCCTTAGAAAAACCAACCATCACTACCGAAACAGTTTCTATCCTCATTACGGAATAAACGGTAACTCGGTGGTAGGCCATAACATCGGCTATCTACCAGTAAAAGTTACCACCCACGAGACAAAGTCTTGCCGCCAAGCGATTCGTCGTGTTCCGGCATGATATCTGGTGAAGCCGTACGGAGAACGGGTCTGAGCAGTTGTGTTGCGATGTGTGTCGGGTACGATGCGCCAAATGTTATTGTGTCGGGAGTTTTTCCGTGGAGGGTCACCAGATTGGCGCAGCATCGTTGGTCGTGTTGTTGGGTTTAACATTGCATCACCTCGCTCAACTGCATATGTATAAAACGAGAATCTCACATCTCTAAGCAAATTGACGAATTTGCGAACAGAGAGCTCTAGACCCCCCAACCCAGCTAAGACTTTGTCCTCATCTCGCGGTCATAAAGAACTGCAGGGTCCCGACCCAAGACCTGAGACTCAAAACAAACAGATTTGAAGGAAAAGTGAATTAGTTGCATTGTAAAATAAATTATGTAGGTACTACGGTCTTACTTACTTTGATATTTCTTCTTCTTCAGCCTATAGATGTCCACTGCTGGACAAAGGCCTCCCCCAAGGCCCTCCACGATGACCGGTCTTGTGCTGCCTGCATCCATCGGCTTCCCACGACCTTCACCAGGTCATCGGTCCACCTTGTTGAGGGCTTCCCTACGCTGCGTCTGCCAATAAGTGGCCGCCACTCCAGAACCTTACTGCCCCATCGGTTGATATTTCTAGTGTTTCTTCAACTAGAAAGAAGCGTTGAGCGGTGAAAAATGAGTAAAACACAACTCGTTCTTGAGTTTAACTCGTTCTAAAATAACCGTTGCGTAACATAAAAATTAATGAAATTCGTAAGTCATTCTTGGAAGAAAGTTAGCGCAACTAATTTCTCGGCATGAGATAAACCTACCCAGCGGCCTAATTGTATAACACAATATCAGAAGCAATGGGTTTCATGATGAAACTTTCATCTTGACATTTCAACGTCAAGATGAAACTCATTGCTACTAACCTGATTGGTCAACAGCCTAAGCACGTAGTTGACTAACCACTCTTTTGGAATATACCTATGAATCAAAAAATTAGCAACGTGCTTCAAAATTATTCAAATTGATTGTACAGTGTGTTACGCGTCGACAGCCTCCGTGGTGTAGCGTAATAAATGGAGGCGGTCGCTGCACAAGAGGCGCGGGTTTTATCCCCGCGCAGTGCAAATATTTGTATACATGAATATTGGTACTGGTCTGGGCGTGCCTCGGGAAGCACGTTAAGCCGTTGGTGCCAGTTGCCATACGAACATCTAATGGCAGTTGTTACGGGTTTTTGGAGCCCTCAAAATTCCAACAAGTGGTCTAACTGCAATGCTTCAATATCGCCTTCGGGTTGTGGAGGTCAGACGGCAATCACTTCACGGAAAATATCGAAGTTTAGCCAAAATCAGCAGTTAGACTGGTAAAGCGGACCCCAGACTCCAAACCTGAAAAAGCTTCGGATGTGACTGGGATTAACGCTCAGATGATGAAGATGATGATGGCTTCTTTCCAGTTGAAGTAGGCACTAGGAAGCGATGAAGGGCCTACTTTTTAGGGACTGCCAATAATTTAAATTTATAAATAAAAATGTATTATTTTAATAATTTATGATGTAATTACTATAATTTAATTTCATTGTTTGATGGTTCAACCTTCATCGCAAGCCCTTACTTCCTCCCTCACTTCAAGCACTACATATAAAACAGAACAGTGCAGGTTTTCCGAAACATATGACATTCGAAGAACGCCTATAGTAAATGTAGTAATGTGTCGATCATTTTGTGTCAATTTCTGTTTACATAGATGATATACATAGCTGCTATATTGAAAAGCATACTGTTTATCTCACTACTGTTTCTTCATTTCATCATCATCATCAGCCTCTACTCCTCCACTGCTGGACATAGGCCTCCTCCATGGCTCGCCAACAAGCTCGATCCTGAGCAGTTCTCCGCCAGTAACTTCCAGCCACCTTTTTGATGTCGTCGCTCCATCTGGCCCAAGGGCGTCCTACGCTACGTTTGCCGAGACGCGGCCTCCACTCGAGGACTCGTTTACCCCAACGGTTTAACCATACATATAATTAATCAAAAAACTTGTCTACTCAACTACGTATATAACGCAATGTATATTGAATAACTATAAATATGTAAGCCATTGATACTGACTGATGGTCTGGTGGATAGTGGGTTGAATCGCAGCCGTTACTAAAATAGCTTTATCTTTTCCCAAAACTAAACGTGAATTTGTACGTTCTACGTTATCAGCAAAAACAATAGTGTCTACTTCAAAGTTTTCTAAAAATTTCTGTGTTGCTGTATTCAACATGTCATTCAATTGATCAAATTGTGTATTTATAACTATAAACCCATCACAGAAACCTACATTTGAAATCTTGAATTGAATTTCACGCCGTGCAAGAATAAACTACTGAAGTTTGAACAATTTGCTTAAAGCCAAGTTATCAACATACACAGCACAATACTAGTCAAATCGATCAATACCAAGATACAGTTTAGAGAGGGATAGAGAGTATAGAGTTTCATGTTTGGGGTCACCAATGTGGAGGCATGAGGAACTGGGAGTAGAGTTCACTCAGCCTCCATAGAAAATGGAGGATCCTCCGACCAGATGGGTGTTATGTATGGCGGGCATTGCCCAACGGTAGGTGTTGGGAAGTTTTATGTATGCTAGTTGCGCGGTAAACTCTGCTTGCGAGATGTAGAATCCTTGTGACGTCAGTATGCGTTTTGTAGATACAGCAGTTATGTTATTTCTCACGAACATTCGGAATGCGGTTGTTTGAATTCCCCCTAGATTTCAGAATGACCCTAAGTCTCGTAATTCTATCAAATAAATACGATTATTTTATCGAACTGATTGCATTATCTGTTGTTGGAAACAACTGAACAAAGCAAACCATTAATGCTCCAAGTATATAAGTACGTACCCTTTGCGATAACAAAACGCAGAAAACTTAATGTGCAATGAATGTATCCGTTAAATACAGAATATATTAATTACTTTAATACTTTAATTAATCAGGATTGACCCGAATGATGGTACTTTCATCAATTAGTGACAAATAAAAGGTTCAAAAGTAAAGTAAGCAGATCAAAAACGACTTGGCATCACGAGTTCGAAAAGTGATTAAAATTTCAATCCGTGCCGAAACTCTTTAAGCTCTAAAATATAGCGTAAAAAGATGAAGTCGTGCGGTCGATGCACTTACCGTGGACTGGAGACTTTGATGTTGGATCAGTAACAGTCACTCGGTACTGTGAATGTTCTAGTTATTTGAATCTCGTTTGAATAATAAGCTGTTGACTCGAAACGATAACGTAGAATGAAACCCAAATACTGTAAACGTTCCACCACATTTTGTCCATCTATACTAATATACATATAAAGCTGAAGAGTTTGTTTGTATGTTTGTTTGTTCGCGCTAATCTCGGGAACTACGAGTCCGATTTGAAAAATTCTTTTTGCGTTGGATAGTCCATTAATCCAGGAAGGCTAAAGGCTATATAACATAACGCTGCGACCAATGGGAGCGGAGCATAACTAACTCCACGCGAACGAAGTCGCTGGCTTCAGCTAGTTTGTAATAAGAGTGTAGCTTTAGTATGATTCTTTTTACATGCTTTTTATTAGCTTCACTTGTATGTTTGCTTGTTTGTTTGTCCGTCTCTCTCTCTTTGAACTACGAGTGAGCTGCTCATTACTGTAAAATGTTCCACCGTTTTCAATACGTTTGTCCGTTCGTTTTAAAAAAAAAAAAGAATAACGAACTAAAAAGTTGAAAATAAATATGGTTTCAAAAACTAATAAAACATGCTTTTGAAAAATATCAAACTAAAAAGTTAAAAATATTTTTTTAAAAAGCATAAGGCGCTTAATGTACTAAAATTATGGCACAAAGCGCCTCACGCTTTTTTTTATAACACTGGTGGACAAACTTTCGACACTTTGAGGACTTATAAAAAATATTACTACTACAAATTCACGAAAAGGAAGATCTGCACGCTTACTGTCTGCGAATTGAATAATTAAATCTATACTAATATACAAAGCTGAAGAGTTTATTTGTTTGTTTGAACGCGCTAATCTCAGGGACTACTGACCCGATTTGAAAAATTCTTTTTGCGTTGCATAGCCCTTTAATCTAGAAAGGCTTTAGGCTTAATAACATCACGCTACGACCAATAGGAGCGGAGCATAACTAACTCCACGCGAACAAAGTCGCTGGCGACCGCTAGTATTATATACCTACTTAGTTAAGTTGGAAACTAATCATACAATTACTATGAATAATTAAATATTTGATAGTTAACTTAAAAAGTAGTCAAACAATTAATTAATAATTACATGTTCAATCCCCAACTACTGTTCATCATCATCTCAGCGTTAATCCCAGTCGCATCCGAAGCCTTTTCAACTTTGGAGTCTGGGGTCCGCTTTACCAGTCCAACTGCTGATATGGCTAAACTTCGATATTTTCCGTGAAGCGACTGCCGTCTAACCTCCACAACCCGAAGGCGATATCTAAGCATTGCAGTTAGACCAATTGTTAGACTTTTGAGGGCTCCAACATCTCGTAACGACTGCCACTAGATGTTCGTATGGCAACCGGGACCAACGGCTTAACGTGCTTTCCGAGGCACGACCAGACCAGTGCAAATATTCATATTCATGCATACAAATATTTGCACTGTGCGGGGATCGAGCCCGCGCCTTCTTGCGCAACTGCCGCGTTCGCTACCGCTACGCCACGGAGGCTGTCATCATCATCAATCCCAAACTACTGTTATGGGAGCAAAAACCTCTTCTAAACTCAGTCTATAAGTCCCGTATTCCAGAAGGAAACTCAAGCATTGAACTCTGTTTAAGCATTACTTAAAACTAGTTTCAACCAATCAAAGCGCTTCATATAAGATGTAAAGCTTGAGTTTTGAGTGAGGTTTTGTAATACGGACCTAAATGATTTTTTCCAGAAAATACTGTTGGAACAAAACACTTTGAAAGGGGGTGACGATGTTACTAAGCCACTAAATAAACTGTTGCATTTTGCTTTTCAAAAGAGTAACCGTCGAGTTTCTTTCCGGCTCTTCTGTATAGGAAACGCCACAATGGGAACCATGGACCTAGCTTTTGATGTTTCATAAGACATTCATACGGAAACATGTTTTAATTTTGATCTGGCTTGATAGCGATAGAATTATCATGTCCTGTGATTCCGGTTTTCTGATGACCAGTTTCCATAATTCTTAATTTTGTCTTGTTTTCTTAATGTTATTTAACCAAAAACATCTGTAACATCTCACATTCACAAATATCTCTTTTTTTAACCTTGCCCCATACAAGAAATTTCTCCTGTATCGTGGGTGCATTTACAAACATATAAACTCACATACACAAACAGACAGACACGAAACAACTACTTGTAGGTCATACAAAAGTTCCGTACGGGAATCGAACCCACGAAACGCAGCCCAGCAGTCAATAGCTTAACCACTGCGCTAACCGTGCAGTCATTAAATATTCTATATTATTTATTTCTTTATTCTATTCTATACAAAGAGATCTGTAAACATAATTTTAATGTCTTTGGTTTTATACATAAATTTTTCGATTTCATAATTAGGTGTCACTTGCGTTGGCATATATATGTTACAGAAACAATAAATCGTCGACATCGCACTTTTCACTTTCAATCCATCGCAAACACTTGTTATAAGTAGGGTTGTAACGGAGGCTTGTTAGCGGAGGCGGAGGCGGATGCGGAGGCGACGAGTCTCACCTCCGCGGATGCGGAGGTTAACGGAGGCGGAGGCGGAGGTGAAAGTACAGATAGAAAAAAATAATATTTATGGTTAATTAAAACCATTTTCTTATTTTAAATACGTACATTAATAGTAGTATACTTGGTAAAAAAAATATTACCTTCTTGTAATGAAAATTAAGGAGAAACAAATTGTGTTTGCCGCATTCCCGCCTCGCATTAGTTGATCCTTGACCATTTCGCGCTCAAACGCGGCCGGATTGTTGTCGAGCGTCGCAGCTTGCGCGTTATTTATTTTATAAATACGTAAATAAACCTCCGTTATAACTCCGCAAAAATTGTGCGGAGGCGGAGGCGGAAGCGAAGATACGATTTCTTGCGGAACTTCCGCAGTAACGGAAGCGGAGGCGAAGCTCCGTTACAACCCTAGTTATAAGGCGAAAAACTTTCACATACTTTAGCATTTCAGTTAATACAGCTGGGCCTGTAGCCAATGTAACATTGCTTCATAGCGAAGCGAAATCGAATATCAAACCAACCAATCGCGGGAACGAATGATACGCGACGCGATAAATCACGTGGTCAATCGTTCCCGCCCTTGGTTGGTTTGGTATTCGATTTCGCTTCGCTATGAAGCGATGTTACATTGGCTACAGGCCCTGAGCACATGACTATACAGGATCATAGAAAACGTATCATCGGTTCATCATCATCATCATCACCAACCTTTTTATCGTCCCACTGCTGGGCACAGGTCTCATACCGAGAAGGATTGAGCGAAATCACCACGCTGACTTAGTGCACGTCGGCGATTTCAGATTTAAAGTCCAGGTTACCTCAAAATGTTTTCCTTCACCTTGTAATCAGTCATTTGTGTCCAAGATATACTTAAAAAGTACATATAACTTTAGCAAAGTTACATTGATACTTGCCTGATCTGGAATCGAACCCACACACTCCCACTTGAGAGGCTGGTGTTTTAACCACTAGGCCACCATTACTTGATTCATTGAACGTATGGTTAATAACGCGAAATTGTGACTCGTACCTACAGGCAAATCTTAAAACTAAACTAAGTAGACACAATAAAAATATTAAAACAAATTATATATAAAAAAGCAACAATAAATAGAAAGTCCCTTACGAGGCCAAAAGGCTCCTATCTCAGCATAGTGCTTCGACATTTAAGAATAAATGTCGCAGCGCCTTTTTGGCGGGAAAGCTAAGATGAGTGCAACGCTCATTTTTCATTGGACATTTAAATTATTTATAGTGTCGTTTACTAAATAAAAACGCGTGATTTATGTAGTAAAAAGTGCGTTCAGTGAATAATTCATAAAGAACCTTGAAATATTGTAGTATAGTGGCCACAACATGACTTTATTTCAAACCTTCCTCCTAGTCGGTCCACGCAGGAAGGAAAGGAGATAGGTTTAGGTTTAGCATTGGTTTGGAAACAGGATTAGAACGAAAAAATGGCTTAAAGGTCTTAGCATCCAAGCTAAAACTCAAAAAAAAATATGTCGCCGCGCTGGTATTCTGGTAGGACCTAGTGTGATGTCACGGAAAAAGAGTAATATAGCGTACATATAAACGTAAAATATTATAATCCATACTAATATTATAAATGCGAAAGTAACTCTGTCTGTCTGTCTGTTACGCTTTACCGCTTGAACCTCTCAACCGATTTTGATGAAATTTGGCACAGACAATCTTTAGACCCTGAGAAAGGACATAGGCTACTTTTTATCCCGGAAAAAATTGATATTCTCGAGGGAAATCTAAAAAGTACGATATAACCGAACTCCACGCGGGCGAAGCCGCGGGCGGAAAGCTAGCAGGTATATAAAACTGAAGAGTTTGTTTGTTTGTATGTGTGTTTGTTTGAACGTGCTAATCACAGGAAGTACCGGTCTGATTTGAATAATTATTTTTGTGTTGGATAGCCCATTAATCCAGGAAGGCTTTAGGCCATATAACATCACGCTGCGCATACGAATATAACTAAATCCACGCGAACGAAATCACTGGCGGCCGCTAGTAGTTAATATTTACTCTACGCGAGACGTACCCTTAATTATCTATGAATGTCATAAACACTCAGTATATTTTTTCTCTGTGTGAAGCCATTGACAATATTATACACTCTGCATACATTACCCCGAAGGGCCGCAACACCCGCCATGACACCTTGATCCCATCCGGCTGCAGCCAAGGAACAGAAGTAATATCGCACGATAATTATACTTTTTCCAAGTAATGAGTAATGTGCACATCGTTATGCCGACGAAGGAGGTTTTAACGCAAAAGTCACACCGTTTGGCTGTAGGGTTGGACGGAAGAATTTGTTTAAATGCTAAAAATATTATATCTACTCAGTAGACAAGAACAAAAAAACAAAATTATGTTTTTTGTGATTTTGAAAAATGAAACGAAAGATTTGTTTAACGGAATCTACAATCGGCTAGTTGACACTCTCCGTAACTTAAGGTCTGGCTTTTGCCTTAGCCTAACGCTAAATATTGCCATACGACAACGTGGCAATTCCGCCAGTCTCTTGGGTATATTACCTGTTCACAGCGATGCCGAGTAATTTTTGATGATGCATTTTATTTAGTTAATAGTTTTAGTTAGCTTTAAAAAAAAAACTAGATCCAAATCCTACTCTTACTGATATTATAAATGCGAATGTTTCTGTTTATGAATCAATGGATGTTTCTTACTCTTTTACGCAAAAACTGACTTAATTCCTCATCTCTGTTTCATCATCGAACGACCCGTCGTACGTCGAGTATCCATCCTTATGTTATTGATACCACTACGATCCGGATGAAGCGAGCTGCGTGAACAATTTGCTAGCGGCGGTGGTTCCGTTTGACTACAATTTAAGTGTCTTCAAGGCTAGAATGAATAGGCACGCTTCACGATCAACGAATGTATAACTGCTTACCGTTGCGGTAAAGTTTGTAATTATAAAAAAACGGATTTGAATTAAATTTGGCCCACAAATCCAAACACTCCCAAGAAATCGAAACTTAGAAGAAAGAAGCCGCTGGGCGCACTTAGTTATTTAAATAATAATTCAATACATTAAATAAAATAAAATAATTGTTTGCTGAAACTCAATCAAGTTCACAATGCAAAATGTTTGTCTTTCCAAAACATGGAGGTAGCTAAATTCCTGTCAGCCCTATAGTCCAAAGTGTCAACCATCGAAATAAAACTAAACTGGTCTCAGTTTGGGATTAATTGCCAGAAAGCCGACATTGGGACGTTCCCACGGCTGCACCGATCCGGTGAGGAACGGGAGACATTTACTTAGATCTCGCCGGAGCGGTGTTTAGAGAATTGTTAGCTTAGTTCCAAATTATGTTAGAGAAATTCTTTGGAGACTATGCTCAGGATTTTCAGCTACCTGCATTTTGATTGAGATCAAAAACCTACACTGACCGGTACGTGCTCGCCATTCAAGGGCCTTTCTGCCCCATCGGCCATCGGCTCTACGTGCTATGTGCCCCATCTATGTAAGTTACCAATTTTTTTTTATAACCAGGAGTAATACATACGATACTTTTTATCCCGATATTCCCAGTGGATCGAAACTTACGAGAGTGAAGCCGAGGGGCGCAGCTTTTTTTTATAAATTACTAGCTTTCCGCCCGCGGCTTCCCTCGCGTGGAGTTCGGTTACATCGCGCTTTTTAGATTCCCTTCGGGAATATCATTTTTTTCAATAAACGGTAGCCTATGTCCTTTCTCGGGGTCTAAAGATTGTCTGTGTCTGGTTGAGAAGTTTAACAGATAGACAGACAGAGTTACTTTCGCATTTATAATATTAGTATGGATAAACTAGCGCTTGACTTCAATCCCGCCTGGTGGTAAGCAGTGATGCGATCGTTGATGGTAAAGCGCGCTAGTTTGTTAAGAGCCTGTGTATCTAAACTTTTTTTAAACGTTATAAACTAGGGCTTGACCGCGATCCCGCCTGATGCAATCATTGATTCAATCATCATCATCAACCTTTTAATCGTCCCACTGTTGGGCACAGGTCTCTTCTCGTTCAGAGAAGCATCCACGCTGACGCTTGCTCAATGCGGTTTGCGATTTCAGACTTGAAAGTCCAGGTTTCCTCAAGATGTTTTCCTTCAAATTGTAATCAGTCATTGATGTCCAAGGGAAGTTACATTGGTACTTGCCTGACCTGCAATCGAACCCGCACACGCTAACTTGAGAGGCTGGTGGGTTTTAACCACAAGGCCACCACGACATATTTGATGTGTTGGTTGATTCAATACGAGATCATTGAAAAAACAGCTCTTATAAAACTTCAAACGTCGTTTTGTAACATACACCCGCTTTCGGAAAGAACTGCACAAGTACACACAAAATATACAACTCTTAATTGAAAACAAAGCATGATCGTGACTAACACTTACACCGGAAGAACGCAGCTCCAGATTCCAGCAGAGAATATTTCATTAGTTTCTTTATCACGTCGACTCTGCTCCAGATGGGAATACCACTTGATCCGTTCCGCTCAGCGTCCGTGCCCACGAAAAAACACCTCCACAGGAATGTCACTTACGCAACGCCGGACATCTGTAGCATAGAATAAAGAGAGGGAAGTACGTTATCTTCATACAAACGGACCGCTCGCGGCTTGTATGTGTGCGCCATAGTATCTATGCGTCGCCGCACGCACACCTAAACACAATATTAGAGTGCCTATGACTGCGCTAGTCGCGGCTAGCACGGAACGAGGTTCGCGCGTCACGGCTTTCGGCACATTAGCTTTTAAAAAATGATCACATAAACTGCAAAGTTGGTATGTCTATTTATGAACAAATAAAAGACATATTTTTCAAATTATATTTCTAAAAGTTATTTACAAGGATACGGATATATTACACATTAAAGTTTAATAACAACGCGTTTCGTAATAGTCGAAACCGAAGAAAGTAGGTATTTTTCTGTAGCTAATTTGTAATTTTGTATTAAATGTGTGATTCAATAGATGTTATGTTTGTATTATTTATATTTGTATTAATTAAAAATAAAAATAAATATGGTTCTTTATGTGTACAAAACTAAAAATAAAAATTACAAAAAAAAACTGACTAGTATATGTAAACTAAATACTAAGCAAATAATTTAAACATAAGCTCTTAGTCTATAAATATTTGTTAGCGGTTTGGGCGACAACCGTAACCGACGAAGCGCGGACAGTCGTCAACCCTAAGACAGTAGGCAATTAAATCGCGGATTGGGTCGCAGATAACCTACTTCCCCTCTTTATTCTATGTCTGTAGGGCTGGCTGAGGCAGGATTTTGGAAAAGATATGGAAATAAGTGGATATTTTACGCCCAGATTTCGAGATTAAATGTATTTTCAGTTTAAAAGTTCACAGTGGGAATTATTTATCTAGGTCTTTAAGCATCATCATCACACTAACATCTACGATTCCAACTCTAGATATGAGATAAGATGATATGATGATGTGATGTCTTTAACTAAGTTCACTTATACCCTAATTTATAAAACTACTGACTTGGGCCCCATCTCTTCTGCTGGTCGATAACAAGCGGAACAAACTTATTGCAAATTACTCAATGAATAAGCGGCATACCTAATGTAAACACAAAGAACAAAATCATTCAACGGGCTCTGAAGATCCTTGACATACCTATCTGTCCGCCATTTTATTTTTTATGTTGGCGGCCACACAATTTACCTATAAAAATCGATAGAGGCCATTATATCATTTAAAAAAAGAACTGGATTACGCGACAGTAGAAATGTTAGGCTTCATAAACAAAATTCATCAATTACCTTTTATTAGGCTGTCAAAAGGAAATATTGACATATATTACACAACATTTTTTTTTTAATGCAGAACCCGATACACCTGCCCAGTGTGTATTTTTAAGTAAAGAATCTCCAAAATTTCAAAAAGACGTAATGAAAACCAGAAAATTATGAGGTTGCTATTTTACTTGTTGTCCCAGCAAAAATATGGTCAAAGCTCCGATCGGGCGGGCGAGCGCGGGACGTTGACCTCTGGCGTCAGCTGTGGCGCGCCCGCATGTACTATGATCTATCGTAACCGCTCGGTAACCCACTCTGCAACTATTACTAAATGTATTTGGTAAAAAATATAACATGGTGTAAAAATCATTGAATCGATTCAGTTGCTTATTCTGAACAAACTATATTCAGGTTTTGCATAAACAAAAAATAAAGACACGTTGTATAGGCTTCACTAATGTTCGATCTATGGTTAAACCATAGATAATAAAGTTTCTTAGACAACCCTGAGACACCTTAGCCAATTGCTTCTGGAATGCGAAGTCTAATCCACGCCATCTTCTGTTCCTAACAATATAATACAGACAGAAGCGTCTCCCATAGTTCTACTCTTGTTAAATACTAAATTACTCACTTCCTCTTATTACCACTGTATACTAATATATATAATTACTAAGAGTGTAAAAAATCTCATATTATGATCGTGCAATGACAGAAAAACACTGCATAGATTACGTTTAGACTCACTCTTCCAAGTGCGAAATCATGACAGGTCCGGAAAAAATATGTATGTAGTATCCACGCTTACCGAGGGCACTAATTATTACAGTAAGTTTTGAAATAAGTTAGTAATAAGTTTTGAAATCTTGTGCTTATTATATCTTTCGTAAACAAAGCATCAATACTCCTTCGTCAAATTCCAAGCGAACGCTAACTGGTGAAAATAACTTATAGACTAAGTCGTTATAAATAAATAGGTAAATCATTTTTATTTCGGACATAATAATCCATAGAGTGTTAGTAACATACAAAGAAAAAACAAAACTTATTGCCTAGTGTCAGTAATTATTAAACTGTGCACAAGTTTTTTGAATTATTGGAAAGCCGAAGCTCTCAGCTACAGTTTTCAGGATTCTGTTCAGACTCTCCCTCACTCTTCTCAGCAACGACGCGGTCTTTTTGCGTATGATTGCATAAAAACCGTCGATGCGGGCTTGCGCAAACATTTCCGACGCACTACTGCAGTAACGAGGTAGTCTCAACAACATCCTGAAAGCATTATTATATTGGACACGCAGGACGTCCAACGATCTTTTAGTACAATTGACCCACAGACTGCCCGTGTTATGGGTTTCCAGAAAACTTAACATACAGTTTAAAAGTACTAACAATACAATACGTAAACTCTCATATCTACTGTATTGTAAGTACCAAATACAACCT
This sequence comes from Sesamia nonagrioides, assembly GCA_017933935.1. NCBI lineage: Eukaryota > Metazoa > Arthropoda > Insecta > Lepidoptera > Noctuidae > Sesamia > Sesamia nonagrioides. The sequence continues at coordinate 332,655 of JADWQK010001043.1, forward strand.
TCGCCTAACTTCGGTAGAACACTTTCCCCAGTAATAGATTTCATTACAGGACACAGATCTACTCAAATGTTCTCACAAACTTTCAAACAAGTGGCGGCAAATTACGTGCAGAGTCCCACGGCTGCGCGTGAGTCGATCTCGAGCCCAATAGCAGCGGACGATATCTAAACGACATTATAGTCATATTGAAACGTTTCTTATTAGGCGAGAGAAGAAGAAATGCATGTTCACATACGTTTTCTATCAATTTATTTTTGTTGTTTTTTCTTTTATTTTGTACTAACTTTTCCATCAGCTCCCACATGAGTTTCAATTCTGTGGAAATAACCTTTGATTAGGTTATAAACCATATGTGTGCCAAATCTCAACCAAATTCGTTTAGTAGTTTTCACTTAAAGGAGTAATAAAAATATGTACAACAGATGATTTTCAATTCACGTTTATGATATTCAATGATATTAATAGGATTAATTAACTACAATTGAGAAAAAATCTTTCACCACTACTTACTACACTATTTGCTAACAATATCATGGTGGTCTAATGGAGGACCACAAGTTTGAATTAACATTAAAACAGGTAATAACCAGATTTATAATTATTTCTAGTAACAAATGATAATGTGGCAATTTCTTAAAATAAATAAAAGAATCATATTTCTATACCTATTGGCATTTCGCCTCCTCATTTATACCACGTACATCGAGGGACTGGAACAATCTGCCAGCGGCGGTGTTTCCGTCGGACTACAATTTGAGTGGCTTCAAGGATAGAGTGAATAGGCTCTTAATAAACTAGTGCGCTTTACCATCAACGATTGTGTCACTTCTTACCATCAGGCGGGATTGCTGTCAAGCGCTATTTATCATTTATAAAAAAAAAGTCGTCATCCGTGGCGCAGCGGTCAACATGCCTGCCTGCGACGTGAAGGCCCCGGGTTCGATCCCCGGCCAGGTCATGATGGAAAACAATCTTTTCCCGTTTGGCCTGGGTCTTGGATGTTTATCTATTATAAATATAGTATTGTTGAGTTAGTATCCCATAACACAAGTCTCAAACTTACTTTGGGGCTAGCTCAATCTGTGTGATTTGTCCGTATATATATATATATATATATATATATATATATATATACGGACAAATCCACAGATAAGCTATATATATATATATATATATACTATTTATTGTTATCTAATAATGACGCAGAAAAATACAAAAAAATAATAATATATACAATGGCTGAGGGAACATGCGTCACGTCCACGCAAAACAAAAAGACAAAACAAAACTACATATATCGTCCTACATTTCACACTCTTCAGGAAGTATAATAGGCTATTTGACAGTATGAAATTTATTGTGATTATTTGCTTTAAATGCATAAAATGAGGGTTCTTTATGTCATATACATGAGTTTTAATAAAAATAATAACAATTAATATATCCAAAAACACAAAAATATGTTTAACTTTTTGTATCTCGCGCCACATACATATTGTGAAACGATCCGGAATGGCTAATGTCACGATGAAGTCATACGCGCATGAGCACTTGTTGTTGTTCTGTGTTCTCAGGTGTTTTATCGATGTATTTGTACAACCCGGTACAGCACACCACTTGTAAACCATTTTATTAGATAAACAACAACAAATAACAGATAAATACAAACACCACCGCGGAACAGAAAATTGGTTATATCGTCTGGTGACGTCACTTACAAGGCTTGACGCCATATTGCTGAATAAAGTGTTTCGGCGGCTTATTTGAATTTTGAATTTTTATTTGCATATTTCTTACGAAATACGTATTTAAAATAAAATAAAAAATACTTTCGGTGAACTTCTTAACCGTAACCAAGTAATTCAAGATAGAAATTATAAATCTGTCAAATAGCCTATTAGCCTATAATGTTACCATTACTTGCTGAGACACAAGCCTCCTCTCAAAAAGGAATGGGTTGCCATCTACCTCGCGGGATCATTGCGGGTTGGTAGATTCAACATATCTACGAATATGTGGTTCAATTACATGTTTATATTTGGTTCAGAGCATGTTGATTCCTCACAATATTTTCCATCATCATTTTATGAGTAGGTTGAGATGAAATAATTTACACAGGGTAAAGTGCCTCTTTGGGTTCGATCTTACTACCTATAACTAGTAAGGCGTGTACGTTAAGCTTCAAGAACTTTTTTAAAATAACCGATTTTAAGAGCAGAAAATACAGCCTGAAATACCTTTTTTATTTTTTTAGTAATTATAAACTAGTGCTTGGCTACAATCCCGCCTGATGGTAAGCAGTGATGCAATCGTTGATGGTAAAGCGCACAAGTTTATTAAGCCTATTCACTTAAAAATCTTAGTGAGTAGGAAGAAAGACGGCAGTTGAGCGAGGTGATGAATTTTAAACCCAACAACACGACGAACGCTGCTGCACCAGAGGGAGATTAATCTGGAGACCCTCCACGATCAAACTACCGACACAATAACATTTGGCGCATCGTACCCGGCACACATCGCAATACAACTGCTCAGACCCGTCCTCCGTACGGCTTCACCAGACATCATGCCGGAACACGACGAATCGCTCGGCGGCAAGAATTTGTCTGGTGGGTGGTAACTTCTGCCGGCAGCCGATATTATGGCTTACCACCGAGTAAAAACTTCCTTCTTAAATTAAACTATATTTTCCGTTCATTTATAGAAAAACTCTATAATTTTAAATAAATACTTTTTATCTATGCTTTTCTCGCTATTTTGGATGCCTACGCTAACAGCGCTACGCGTGGGATAAATTCGTAGCTACGCTCAACGAACATTGATAACATGACGCGTAATGGCAGAAAATATCCATTAACTACATGCTTATGTTAATAAAATTGGATTTTATGGCTACTTCCACGAGGTTAATGAAACGTATGCTTAATATTTTGTACTAATATGTACATTACTTAGGTATGTCGCTTCAAAGAAAGGTAATTAGTCACCATCTGACGGGAAGCAACTCGAACGCCTTATCTTTAATGTCGATAAAGTAAGAACCGTATTAATCTCATCAAATCGCAGTTATTTTAATTCTGATTTGCGGTAGATGTAAATTTTATACAACCCACATTCATTTAGAATTGATTGAATACTGTTTGGAATGTGCATAAATCGTTTGAAGGTTTCACCGGGATTCATCATCTTCATGTAACTGTAGGCACAGGCGCATTGGTCTCCATTTTGTTTTTAATTTTTCGGGAAATTGAAATATAAAGAAACAAAATTTGTTTATTCCGCACAAACAAAATGCGCATTATAATAGTAACACTAAAATAATAATAAACACATAATAATAATAAAAAAGACAAAAAAAAAATAGGAATAAAAAATGAGAAGAAATTGAGTGTATTTTTCCTAATTGCGTATATCCATGGTTTTTATTATTTAGAAGGACGGATTATTCCGCTAACTACAGAGAGTTACAATTTAAACATGTTTTGTTTTTTTTTTTTGGGTTTTGTTTTGTTCGTCTTAATTACCGCAAATAAACATATTTTTCTTTTTTCAAACTCTAAGTAACAATAAACCAACTGGCTGAAGAGTTTTGGCGGGAAAGTCAACCTTAGTGTCACGCTCATATTTCATTGAACCTTTAAAATTATTTAAGTATAGTGTTGTTTACTAAATAAAAGTGCGTGATTTATGTAGTAAAAACTGCATTCAGTAAATAATTCATAAAAAACAGTGAAACACCACATCGTGACTTTGCCTCAAACCTCCCTCGTAAAACGGTTCACGCGGACGTCTTTTTCGGCATGAATTTTTATTTTTTCATTTTTATTTTTTCATTAAGTGACATTGGCTAAATGCACAAACTGTGCGAAGCCAAAAAAGAAAGAAAAAAAGCACCAACTGGCTAATAGTATTGGTAAATCTATTAAACACCTCCCATTAGTTTCGCCATCAATAAATCGTACACGACGTAAATTGATTCTTTTATATCAAAGCTCAATCTAAAAACACACTCTATGCACTAATAATGAAACTATCCCTGTTGACCCTAATCCTATAAAATATTGATTTAAATAAACTTCTCTATTAACATAAAATATTGACAGCAAAAAGTCTATGAAGCTGGCTAGGTATTCAGAAAGTTCATTGAACTAAGATGGCTCTGCCGACTCGACTCCTCAACGAATCGATTGAGAATCGAATAGTCGGACACAGATCGATTCGATGCGAATCGAGATGATACGACGTTAATTTAGAAATATTTAGAATAGTTTGTTGCAATACCTATTAAATTTTACTGGATACAGACACGTTGTGATTTAACATAAAATTAGATTATAAAATAGTTGATTGAAGTAAATCCATTCTGAAAATAGGAGGAAAACTATCAATAGACATTATAAATTAAAATATAACGTTAACTCCGCAAAGAGTTATTCAGTTGTATAGCGAAATGAAATCGAAATTTTCTGACTATTACTACGTACTAAGTATGTGAGAAATCCGTCTCATCACAAGGCCTCCTCGTGTGTGCCAGCAGTAATCCAAAGTAATTAGGTACTAATCCATAGATACTAATATTATAAATGCGAAAGTAACTCTGTCTGTCTGTCTGTCGGTCTGTCTGTCTGTCTGTTACGCTTTCCCGCTTAAACCTCTCAACCGATTTTGATGAAATTTGGCACAGACAATCTTTAGACCCTGAGAAAGGACATAGGCTCCCTTTTATTGAAAAAATTGATGTTCCCGAGGGAAAACTAAAAAGCGCGATATAACCGAATTCTACGCGGGCGAAGCCGCGGGCGGAATGCTAGTCACATTATAACGCCTTCTTGTAATCGTACGAGGTTACTTATCAATCTTCTAACTCCATTTTTATTTACCAAAGCCATTTTTTATCTTTATTTTCAGTCATAGTTTTAGCTGCCTATCATCATCATCAACCTTTTTATCGTCCCACTGCTGGGCACAGGTCTCCTCTCTCACAGAGAAGGATTAAGCGAAATCACCACGCTTACTCATTGCGGGTTGGCGATTTCAGGCTTAAACTCCAGGTTTCCTCGAGATGTTTTCCTTCACCTTGTAATCAGTCATGGCTGTCCAAGATATACTTAGAAAGTACATATAACTTAGAAAAGTTACATTGGTACTTGCCTGACCTGCCCCCTAATCGGCGAACACATTTTTGTCAAATGATTGCGACTAGTTGGGATCAGTTGGGATCGTTTGGACCGAACGGACCAATGGGCAATCCCAACTATTTGCAATCATTTGACAAAAATGTGTTCGCCGATTACGGGGCTAGAATCGACCCACTTACTGCCTATCATAATGAACTCAAATGATTCTAAAACCTATTAAAGCAAGCGCAAAACCAAGCAAAAATGCGGAACACATAACTGACAATAGTATAGCAGCAAACCAACGACGGTACTTTATTAGTGAGAGCCACAACAATGTGGCTATGATCGCTCCATATCGACCGTGATGCTGATGACAGATTGACCGCTTCCCGCGTAAATGTGACGCGCGGAATGCGCCGGCGCAGTGATCTAGCGGCGGTCGCAATCGCCATTACACATGGTATGCGCGGGATATGCGATCGGTAATGCGTTGAAAGCTTAAAATGTGATGATGGATGATCGAAGCGTGATATTAGTAGGAACATTGAAATGCCAAGACACGAGATTGAAGGAATTTTAAAGACGTGTGTATGACAGTTGAGAATGTATCAATTAGTGTCAATGATCAGCAGTGGTGGCACAGTGGAATCGGCCGCGACTAACCAAGTTGTAGGTCGTAGTTTCGAACCCCGTCAGGCACTATACTTAATTTATTTATTCTTTGGCATGGAGTTTTGGCGGGAGAGTCAAGCTGAGTGTCACGCCCATTTCTCATTGGACTTTTAAAATTATTTATAGTGTTGTTTGCTAAATAAAAATGCCTGATATAGGTAGTAAAAGTATCGCAGCATAGTGGCCACATCATGACTTTGTCTCAAACCTCCCTCGTAAGACGGTTCACGCAGTCGTCTTTTTCGACTTTAATAATTCATTACCTACGTGACATTGGCTAAATGCACAAACCGTACGAAGCCAAAAATGAATCTTTCGCACATGAAATGTACAGGGGCGGACTTAATGCCTTAGGTATTCTCTACCCCCTCTTACCAAGAGGAAGCCTGTGTCCCAGGAGTGGGAACATTATAGGCTGAATATGTATGTATGTATGTATGAGCATCTTACAAAACGAGGCATAATTGTGATGTGTCCAAAGTGCTGAAGTCTTTTCTCTCATACGATACCCTTTGGTAAGAGTGATTATCAGACTTCCTGGTTTCTGACTTTCATAACTAATGTCAACGACAACCGCTTTCCCAACCACGGAATGATACAAAAAAACGTAGGTTAACCTGGTCGAACCGTATGGCTTATTTCTTATCCATAAGCCACTCCATGAATGTAACAAAGTAAGTACATATATAGAGCGTAAATCTTCATTAACAGTATTTCCTACATAACGGATACTGACTGATATAATCTTGACGTTAGTGTAATAAAACCAATACAATCTCGACCGCCATATTATTAATAACATTTTGAAAAGTAGTCAGCTTCCGTGGCGTAGCGGTATCGCGGTGGCGGTATTGTATGCATGAAAATGAATATTTGCACTGGTCTAGTCGTGCCTCGGAAAGCACGTCAAGCCGTTGGACCCGGTTGCCATACAAACATCTAATGGCAGTCGTTACGGGTTGTTGGAGCCCTCAAAAGTCCAACAATTAGTCTATATAAATGCTTCAATGTCGCCTTCGAGGTGTGGAGGTCAGACGGCAGTCGCTTCACGAAAAATATCGTAGTTTAGCCAAATCAGCATTTAGACTGGTAAAGCGGACCCCAGACTCCAACGCTGAAAAGCTTCGGATGCGACTGGGATTAACGCTGAAATGACGACGATTTTTAAAAGTAGTATAACAATGCAAAGAGTATAACAATATAATTGGTTAAACAAGCAAGGAAGTTCTAATAAAAATGAGGAATAAAAACTTCAAAGCTTTATTACTATGCTACAACAAAGATTTTACATTGGCCCTGAACTAGGCAAACCTGTTTCTTGGATAACTTCAAATAAATTTTTGGGACTATTAAAAAGGCAGCTACTTTCCACAATCTATGATCCTACCAATGAACCTTTTGTTTTTTTTGTTCATTTGCCCTGGGGTAGGCGGCGCGGTCTGTCAGATTCTTACTGACTAAAAACTACCCCGGTGTTCCAGCTCACTCCTACCTACAACGGGGGGGCACTGTGGGCCTTCTCGGGTCGGAGGGGGAGTGAGGTGTTTGACTCCCCCGTGACGTCTAAGAGTGACGCGCGTAGAACACACTTCTTCTTTTCCACAGCCTCCTTCTGTAAGACGACTGTTTCACATAAGGAATTCGCATCCCAGGAGCCTTCGCTGTCGACCATTGATTCGATTACAGCTGACAGCGACAGGTCATCCTGCCCATGAGCCTTTCCCAAATTTATTGCGGTCAGCTTGCAGTCTTACTAGAGGCAATCCAGTTACAGGTAGTCTATCGTAGTTCTGAATACGCTCCCACGGGACTGTTTGTACAAACTAACTTGTTAAGGCCCGCGCACATTATCGACACAGCTGAGGATTTTAGATGATAAAAAGCATTATTACACATTAACTTCATGTCAAAAAAGTAGAAATTTCAATGATATATGATCGTAGTATCAAAAATACCGCTTCGGTATACTTGAGGCTACTGCATCGTCGGCAGCTTTGAGAATGCTTCGGGATACTTCGGGATCCTTCGGCACGCCTTCGCCCACCGCGCCGCTGGAGTCAAGGCAATACTCAGGGGTAACTCGGCATGCTTAAGGACGCCTCTTCATCCCTAAGAACATTACAGCTTGCCAAGGCAAGCATGCCAAGGTATGTTTGCGTGTATGCTGAAGAATCCTTTTCCTTACCGATGTCAAAAATGAGCACCGGTTCTAAGCTTTATTGTTACATGTAAGTACAGACGACAGCATATCAAGCTACCATAATTTGTCAGATTCCTTATTAGATTTTCAACTTTATCTCTAAAGCATTAAAGCTCAAGGTGGATGGGGAATATCTGACAGTTTGGGGTAGCTTGACCTGCTGTCGTCCGTACTAAGCAAGTAAATACGATTTCTACATCACTGCGCTAGATGGCTGAGGTTTTAGTGAAGTCTACTACATACCTATGTAGAACATAATTTTCCTAAACGTTGCTTCATAAAATGAATGGTACAATGTGTGTTCCGGCTATGCTCATTGCTCATCACAGTGTTTCTCAAAGCTTACTTTAAAATAACATTATAACATTTCGCTAGTAATTGCCTATAATTTAAGCAGAGTTAATAATAATAATAGTTTCTATAGTTTCACGCATTTCGAAAGCTGAGAAAGATAAACAAATCAAGTATCTTGATTTGGCTCACGAGGTTGTCGACATGTGGGAGGTGGATTCAGCAATCATTGTACCGATAGTCGTGACAGCCAATGGCTTAATAGCCAAGAGCCTCGACCAACACCTCAGGAGGCTCTCGTTAGGCAGCTGGATCAAGGGCTTGATTCAGAAAGCGGTACTGCTGGACACGGCTCGCATCGTCAGGAAGTTCCTCTCTCTGGAGCCCTGACCGCCGGTAGCTTGGACCCTGTTCCCGATACCGGTGGGCTACTATTTTTTATATTTTTAAATGTTTTTTTTTAATATATTTTTATGTAAGTACTTAGAAATATTTAAAAATATAATTTATATGTACATAAAATGGAATAAAGGAAATAATAGTTTATTAATCACTCCAAGAATTACAAATTTCTCTTAGTCTAATACAATATCATGGCAATGAATACATACGTATTTATAAGCGATAACGTTGACGAGTACACTAGTATAAACTCTGTCACTGTCGACAGCGCCATCCACACTTAATTTAGAACCATAAGTTGTATCTATTAAAGACCACGCATTTCGACAGTTATGTGTAGTCTCATGTTCTTCTTCTTCAATGCTTTGATATCATCTCCGGGTTAAAAATATCGAAGTTTAGCCAAAATCAGCAGTTAGACTAGTATAGCGGACCCCAGACTCCAAAGCTGAAAAATCTTCGGATACGACTCGGATTAACGCTGTAATGAAGATGAAGATGTACAGTCATGCATTATGGAGCGAGTTTATTGCTAGCCACTGAGCACAAATCTAGACTCCAGTTTGCTACCTAGAAATTCCCGATAAAAAAAAGCCAACCACGTTGGGCCCCAGCCCAGGACTTCAAGCTCGGCGGTATCGCTAGGAAACACTGGACCATCGAGGAAGTTTCATAAAATAAGACTACAAATAGTACCGAGATGTATCGAGAAAATTTTGAATACATAGAGTCGTACGGAGGACGGGTCTGAACAGTTGTGTTGCGATGTATTGTATAGTATGTGTGTTGTGTCGGGAGTTTGATCGTGGAGGGTCTCTAGATCAATCTCCCTCTGGCGCAGCATCGGTCGTGTTCTTGGGTTAACATTGCATCACCTTGCTCAACTGCTGTCTTCCTTCCTATTCAGTACGTTTTTTTTAAGTAAATAGACTTAATAAACTAGCGCGCTTGACCATCGCGGTTTCTGTGATTTCATCACTGCATACCATCAAGCGGAATTGCAGTTAGGCACTAGTTTATAATGATAAAAAAAAATCAAGATTGAAAAACGAATTTCAGTGGATGCTGAGTTATACTGGATGGACAAGGCAGAGAGCACGACGTTTAGCTGAACATGAGAGAGGCCCATGTTCACCAGTAGATTAGGATAGGTAGAGTAAGATCTCGACTAAATCTTGAGAAATTTTAGGTTTCGTACTTTTCCGCAGCCCCCGGCGTAGGTCGGAGATGGAACATCGGGGTCGATATTTACTTAGTGAAAGTCCGACAGACGCTCACGTCCATGAAGATTCCACACCGAAACAAACAAAAAAGATTCCTATTTATTCTTCAGAAATTAGGTTTGGGAACCATAAAGAAAAAGCCTATTTATTTGTAGGTAATACATGAGTCTCTAAAACCAATAAAGGAATTATGCACGCTTATAGCAAGTTTTCCTCACAAATATTTCCTACAAAGGTTTATTTTCTACATTCCTAATCAAAACATGTAAAACACATTGAGAACCCTTGGGTTACAGTAATGAACGCGTGCGCATAAGGAGCCGAACGCAGCCGGACGGAGCCGAAGGGGCCCGAGCGTGACGGGCGCCCATCCACTCATCTAGCGAGATAATACGCTGATTACATCTAAATTACGAAAACGCACTTACAGCGACCGACTTTGTTTCGACTATAAAATAGAAAAAATGAAAGGGCAACTCAACGCAACAAACTACTTAGGTACCTACTTTAGCAACAAACTACTTAGGTACCTACTTTAGCAACAAACTACTTAGGTACCTACTTTAGCAACAAACTACTTAGGTACCTACTTTAGCAACAAACTACTTAGGTACCTACTTTAGCAACAAACTACTTAGGTACCTACTTTAGCAACAAACTACTTAGGTACCTACTTTAGCAACAAACTACTTAGGTACCTACTTTAGCAACAAACTACCTACTTTAGCAACAAACTACTTAGGTACCTACTTTAGCAACAAACTACTTAGGTACCTACTTAGGTACCTACTTTAGCAATGCCTACGGTTGTGTTAAAGTGTTTATTTTCTTAATAAGACATCGTAATTATTTTGTTAATAAGACATCGTTTTTTGTTTTTTTTTTTTTTAATATTTATAAACTAGTGCTTGACTGCAATCCCGCCTGATGGTAAGCAGTGATGCAATCGTTGATGGTAAAGCACACTAGCTTATTAAGCCTATTCACTCAAAAAAACTTAGTGAATAGGAAGGAAGACGGCAGTTGAGCGAGGTGATGCAATGTTTAACCCAACAACACGACCAACGATGCTGCGCCAGAGGATGATCTGGAGAGCCTTCACGACCAAACTCCCGACACAACAACATTAGGCACATCGTACCCGGCACACATCGCAACACAACTGCTCAGACCCGTTCTCCGTACGGCTTCACCAGACATCATGCCGGAACACGACGAATCGCTTGGCGGCAAGACTTTGTCTGGTGGGTGGTAACTTATGCCGGCGGCTGATGTTGTTGCCTACCACCGAGAGGACCTACTACCATCGTATTACATTACGTAATTTTATTCAAAAAATTTGGCAGACCCCTTCGAAAAAAAAGGAAAACCCGAAAGGCTTCTTCTTCTATATGATACATTTTGAAGAGTGTGCGAGGGAATTGCATGATTTAATTCCACCATCGGAAGACCCGTCGTAGGGCGAGTTTCCACCCTTACGTTGTTAACACCACTACGATCCAGACGAAGCGTTTCGCCTCCTCCTTTATACTGCGTACATCAAGGGACTGGAGCAGTTTCCTAGCGGTGGTGTTTCCGTCGGACTACAATTTGAGTGTTTTCAAGGCTAGAGTGAATAGGCTTTTAATAAACTAGTGCGCTTTACCATCGACGATTGCGTCACTGCTTACAGGCGAGATTGGGCTATCCAACGCAAAAATATTTTTTTCAAATCGGACCAGTAGTTCCCGAGATTAGCGCGTTCAAACAACCAAACAAACAAACATGTTCTATAGGATGCATTTAGGGAGTGTGCGAGGGAACATCTCCGTTCCACCATCGGACGACCCGTCGTACGGCGAGTTTCCACCCTTATGTTGTTAACACCACTAAGATCCGGACGAAGCGTTCCGCCTCCTCCTTTATACCGCGTACATCGTGGGACTGAAACAATTTGCCAGCGGCGGTGTTTCCGTCGGACTACAATTTGAGTGTCTTCATGGCTAGAGTGAATAGGCTCTTAATAAACGCTGCGCTTTACCATCAACGATTGCATCACTGCTTACCATCAGGCTGGATTACTGTCAAGCACTAGTTTCTAATTTTATAAAAAAAACATACTAACAAACAAACTCTTCAGCTTTATATATCAGTATAGATTAGCTAAATTCATAAAACAAAATATCTTATGAATCCTCTGTACTGTAACCAGAACGCTCCACGAATCTAAACGATATTCTCGGTGGTAGGCCATAACATCGGCTACCGGCAGAAGTTACCACCCACCAGACAAAGTCTTGCCGCTAAGCGATTCGTCGTGTTCCGGCATGATGTCTGGTGAAGCCGTACGGAGGACGGAGGACGGGTCTGAGCAGTTGTATTGCGATGTGTGTCGGGTACGATGCGCCAAATGTTGTTGTGTCGGGAGTTTGGTCGTGGAGAGTCTCCAGATCAATCTCCCTCTAGCGCAGCTTCGTTTGGTCGTGTTGATCTTGGGCTTAACATTGCATCACCTCGCTCAACTGCCGTCATCCTTTCTATTCCTTAGTTTTTTAAGTGAATAGGCTTAATAAACTAGTGCGCTTTACCATCAACGATTGCATCACTGCTTACCATCAGGCGGGATTGCAGTCAAGCACTAGTTTATAATAATTAAAAAAAAAACGAGAGGTACGTTTTTGGAGTTCGGATTAAAAAGTTCCTACTGTATTAACCAAAATAGGCATATGTAGTATGTTTTTTTCTAGAAAGCATTCCTAACTAGTTGCTAACTTGTAACGTTAGTGCAAATAATCCAGTTTTAAATGGTCTACAAAATTATTAAAACTCCCTATTTATTCTAAGAAAATTCTTTACTACATGAAATAGTTTCAAACTGGTTGTTTTACGTAATAAATGGAATCGTTAGAAATAAACTCGTGTACCCACATATTACATTCCTCCTCCATTCCATCCTCAGAATAAGAGCTACTTGGTGTCATCAACCACTTTTTACTGGAACTTTTGTTCATACATATTTCTAATGAAAAGGTCGCCAGTTTCCTCAGAATAACTCCACAAAGGTGCTTTAATAAGAATAACGAAATTTAAAGGTAAAATTATTGCTATTTTGTCCGTTGTCCTCTATGACATCGGACCTGACTGAACCCATACGACCACTTTATGCACTCACACATATGTAACGGCTAAGGAAAATTTCTTGAGGAAACCAGCATAATTATTCTAGATCTAAAAGTTTGAAGACATGTTACTAACACCCCGCACTGGGCTCGCATTGTCAATTGGGTTGTAACCTAAAAAATGATTTAATGTCCATCAGATACAATTATAAAAAGTATTGAACAAGTATTTTTTATTTTTTCTTTCATTCAAATACTTAGGAAGATATATTGATTTGAAATGTCGCATGACGTCACGCCGTGGTACAAAATATATCACGGCGTGACGTAATTAGCCCCACTTCGTAACTTTAATTAGCTATATCTCTGTGGTTTTTGGTAATTTCGACAAAATAAAAAATATGGGTCTTAATTTTTTTTATTATCTGTAAGACGGACTAATATTTTTTTTTTTATTTTCATACTTTGGATACATCCCTATTATGATCTTTCACAGAGAACTGACCTATGGCCCCAGTAATAATAACACTCTAGTGTATATGTCTATGTGTATATGTGTGTGTGTGTGGGGGTGTGTGTGTGGGTGTGTGGGGGTGTGGGGGTGTGTGTGTGGGTGTGTGGGAGGGTGTGTGTGGGGGTGTGTGAGCGTGTGTGTGTGTGTGTATATGTGTATGTGTGTGTGTGTGTGTGTGTGTGTGTGTGTGTGTGTGTGTGTGTGTGTGTGTGTGTGTGTGTGTGTGTGTGTGTGTGTGTGTGTGTGTGTGTGTGTGTGTGTGTGTGTGGGTGTGTGTGTGTGTGTGTGTGTAGTGTGTGTGTGTTGGTGGTGTCTATTAATATTGTTGTCATCAATTTAATAGTTATTACTACTGGGGTTAAAGGTATAGCTTTCTATATCTAATACCTAAGGAAATCCTCTGAAAATCTATTTAACAAACTAAACAGAAACAATGGTCCCGATTCTCTTGTTCAAATCAGTGCATCTCTGTCTTTCTCTTTCATTAAGAAAAGGATGAAAGATAACATATTAGTATAGTCCTGTCATACTAATAATTGACAATTTTGACTCCGACAGGTTTGACTCCGACAGGTTTGACTTGAAGGTTTGAAAAACGTGGTGACTAAATACTTATACGAGTTTCGACAGTAAAGCTAAGATTAGTGTCACGCGCACTTTTCATTGGACTTTAAAAATTATTTATAGTGTCGTTTACTAAATAAAAGCGCGTGATTAATTTAGTAAAAAGTGAATTCAGTGAATAATTCATAAAGAACATTGAAATATCGCAGCATAGTGGCCACATCATGACTTAGCATCAAATCTCCCTCGTAGACTGCGCACGCGGCCGTTTTTTCAACTGTCATTGGCGATATCCGCCATTATTGTGAAATAAAATTTTCAAAGAATTCCTAAAATATGTTACACGTGTTATTGGCAAAATTGTGGTATCTATTCCACAGAGGCCATTGATCAAGAGTTGAGGTTGAATCTCACCTTGAAAAAAGAAGAAGAAGAGGACTAAATATACGTCAATTTATTACGTCAACCGCGCACTAACGCGACAGGACTTAACTAATAATTTATTTTCTGTCCTTTTCTTAACGAAAGAGAAAGAATAATTTGCACTGTTTAGTTTGAGAACAAGTGAATCGGGACCAAAGACATCCGGAGAGATTGAAAAAAAGAGGTTTTACTGTTTTATGTACAGTACTTTCATAAATACCAAATGAACTAATTTATTATGACGTACCTCGGTTCAAGAATGTAATCTAAATGTATATTTACATGCCCTAAACATTCATTGTTTGAACCCTTGGTCCCTAGGGTTGCTAGATAACACCTATTAGATAGGGTCTATTCTGCAAAATTCTCACCGTCATTTCTAATCACTCACACACTCAGTCATTTCCATTCTCAATCTCACAAAACAATACATCCTGTGCTCGTTATAATTAACTAGCTGCGCCGCGCGATTTCACCCGCGTGGGTTTCGTCATCTTTTTTTTATATATGCTCTGCTCCTGTTGGTCGCAGCGTGATGTTATAATAGCCTTCCTGGATTCATGGGCTATCCAACGCAAAACGAATTTATCGAATCGGATCAGTAGTTCCTGAGATTAGCGCGTTCAAACAAACTCTTCAGCTTTATGATTTATAACGTTGCTAACTTGAAGAGTACAAATCTGACATAGCATTCGAACCAAAGCGACAAATGTAACGTTTAGTCGGTTAAGTCACATAGTTGTCACGTCAATGCTTAACTTTACTTTAATACCCAAACTCATGGAATGTATCTAACAATAGACCGAATCATATTTCCCTTTTAAGCTCAGCTCGCGTAACTCTTCGCAATGTCATCAATCACTAATTTTTTTCAGGAATGGGGAGATCCGCAGAAGAACGAGAGTAACCGACATAGCCCGAAGAATTGCAACACAAAAGTGGCAATGGCCCGGGCACATTGCCCGTAGGACCGATTTTTGATGAGGCCGCCGGGTTCTCGAGTGGCGACTACGCACCGGAAGATGCAGCAAGGGTAGGGCCCCGACAAGGTAGACCTACGACTTGGTGAAGGTCGCGGGAATCCGCTAGGTGCAGGAGGTGCAGGAGCGCTCGTCGTGGAGATCCTTGAGTCTATGTTCAGCAGGACGTCTTTCGGCTAAAATAATGAATGATGACAAATTTTGGTAAGAAAAAGAAAATAGTTTTTTTTTAAACAAAGATATTGTATTCGCTTGCAATGTATTTTAAACTGGCAACCCTGATTATGATCTGCGATACAGTGCTTCACGCCCCGCGGATTGCTTAAATGCTACTCGAGTACTAACAGGCTTGGCTTACACGCTGCTATTCGGCCTTAATTTATAAGCAGCGGGTGCACGAGGGAATTTATACGGAGCAGGATGTATTTTTGAATAAATTAACGGAACTGAATTCGTTGGTATGTTCCTGTGCGGTTTTATGGACACTTATATTAAGGAGAGAATTATTTGTTAGCTGACTTACCCACATTAAGACTCAAGGGCACATTGACTCAGTCATTTGACTCAGGACCTAAGCCCGGTGGGACCGATGGGTTCCAGAGTGGCGACCACGCACCGGAAGACGCAACGTGGGTAGGCCCTCGACAAGGTGGACCGACGACCTGGTGAAGGTCGCGGCAAGCCGATGGATGCGGGCAACCCATAACCTTTTATTGTGGAAAGCCTCGGGGGAGACCTTTGTCCAGCAGTGGACCTTTATTGCGGGAAACGCCGTCCTCCGTGGCGCAGCGGTCAACACGCCTGCCTGCGACGTGGAGGCCCCGGGTTCCGGGATCCCCTGCCAGGTCATGATGGAAAACGATCTTTTCCTGATTGGCCTGGGTCTTGGATGTTTCTCTTTATATGTATCTATTATAAATATAGTATCGTTGACTTAGTATCCCATAACACAAGTCTCGAACTTACTTTGGGGCTAGCTCAATCTGTGTGATTTGTCCGGGTATATTAAATATATTATTACTAGCTTTCCGCCCGCGGCTTCGCCCGCGTGGAGTTCGGTTATATCGCGCTTTTTAGATTTCACTCGGGAACATCCAATTTTTCCGGGATTTAAGGTAGCCTATGTTCTTTCTCAGGGTCTAAAGATTGTCTGTGCCAAATTTCATCAAAATCGGTTGAGAGGTTTAAGCGGGAAAGCGTAACAGACAGACAGACAGACAGACTGACAGACAGACAGAGTTACTTTCGCATTTATAATATTAGTATGGATTAAACCGCTGGATACGGGAGGCGCCGGACCAGTCGTCGTGGAGATCCTTGGGGGAGACCTATTTCCAGCAGCGGAAATCTTTCGGTTGAAATGATGATGATAATGATTACCTACATAATGATTTGGTAGGATTGCTGGACTCCTACGACTACAACGCCTCCTTTCAGTGAGAGGCAGTGGACCGTAATCAACCACGGAGGCCCAGTGCGGGTTGTTTATGTCACATGTCTTCAAAAGTTTTGCCTCTAGGACTTGTCAGTTGTCTCATGATGTTTTCCTTCACTGTTTTGAGAGCATTGCCTACACCTAACACTTGCCAACAGTAAATTACGACAGCGTCAAAGGTTTCAGTTGATAGCTTTTCTTCAAGTTTTACTGCTAAAGTTCGAAATAAATTATAAGTAAATCCAATCATTTAGACATAAGTTTGACAAAAGCACAGAAAAAGTAAGCTTTATTTCAACTTTTTCATTGGAGTTTTTACGGGAAAGCTAAGATGAGTGTCACGCGCATTTTTCATTGGATTTTTAAAATTATTTATAGTGTCGTTTACTAAATACAAGCGAGTGATTTATGTAGTAAAAAGTGCATTCAGTAAATAATTCAAGAGATATTTTAGATTGCGATATTTCAAAGAACATTGAAATATCGCAGCATAGTAGCCACGTCATGATATGACGCGGCCGTCTATTTCAACTGTCATTGGCGATATCCGCCATTGTTGTGAAATAAAATTTTCAAAGAATTTCTATAATTTCTTACACGTGTTATTGGCAAAATTGTGGTATCTTTTCCACAGACGCCATTGATCAAGAGTTGAGGTTGAATCTCACCTTGAAAAAAGAAGAAGAACTTTTTCATTTGACAGCGGTTACGTTGCAATTGTGATCCAGTTATGGTTAAACCAACATCTGTCAAAAGGTTAGCGCGATACAAAACATAACTAAAATTTTGCTTTGGGTGGTGGATTTTGGTGTGGACCCCTGGACATGGAATCTCTGTTGAAATGGTGACGTTGTGTGTAACCCTGCTATGTATACCTATATCAAACAAATATCATCATCATCTCAGCGTTAATCCCAGTCGCATCCGTAGCTTATCAGCTTTGGAGTCTGGGGCCCGCTTCACCAGTCTAACTGCTGATTCTGGCTAAACTTCGATATTTTTCCGTGAAGCGACTGCTGTCTGACCTCCACAACCCGAAGGCGACATCGAAGCATTGCAGTTAGACCAATTGTTGGACTTTTGAGGGCTCCAACAATCCGTAACGACTGCCACTAGATGTTCGTATGGCAACCGGGACCAACGGCTTAACGTGCTTTCCGAGGCACGACCAAACCAGTGTAAATATTCATATTCATGCATACAAATATTTGCACTGCGCGGGGATAGAAACCGCGCCTCCTTGCGCAACGGCCGCGTTCGCTACCGCTACGCCACGGAGGCTGTCAAATAAATATCAATGATATAAAGCATCTTATAACACACTGGAGTCTGTAGGGTGTAGCAATGGATTTCATTTTGACAGTTGAACAACATTCATTGCGTTATTTACATTGCCGACTAGAAAGTAAGTAGAGACATTTTTCAAATCAAATCAAATCGTTTATTGCAATCCATAATGTACAGTTACAGGTGGTAAATATAATAATATAATATTGGAAACAATTATGGACCCTGTTGCTGTTAGGCACAGCAAGTTTTAAATAAGTAGAGAGAGGAAGAGCGCTTCATGTTTCCATTTATTTATTTGATATTTATTTAGTTTTATATAATTCTTATTCATTTATTTTTATTAATTGTATTATAGTGAGTATTTATTCAATTGCTATCTCTTTATATTATATATATTATTTTTTCAAACATATGGACCAATGGACTAGCAATAACTAGGTATGCAGCTACTAGGTACGATACGATACGATACGATACACTTTGGTAAGACTGATTGTCAATCTTTCGGGTGTTTATAATAAATGTAATATCGGTACAAACACATACGTTTCACACTTATCGGTTATAGATAAAGGGTGTATCTGACATCGACGCACAAACGAGTACCATGGATCCAGTACATGATTCTGAACCCTCCAGTGGTGGAATTTTTCGTCGGCTTTTTCATGATTTAAAAAAAAATTATATGAAGTTTTTTTCACTTTAGACCGTTCATAATTGCTATAGTTTTATAACCCAATAAGATTTAAAGTAAAAATTAATTGATTCGCTAATTACACAAAAAAGCGTAATGAAAACAAAACTGGAAAAACTATATTATCAGCTGATTTGATAGAGTTTACATCAGGGATCAACGTGATACCTACAAACCCGCACGGCGGCACGCTTGCAACGTTCAAATGCCGAGCCGACACTTTTTTTTAACCACTGTGAAATCTGTAACCGTTCATTAACGATATAAATGACTATCATAATATTATTAGTGGCATGCGGTGTAGCCTATCCGAGAAGTTTGCGTTACGATGTCAGATACATCCTGTATACATACCTAACTTTTTGTTCAAGATCAAAATATAACATCATCAACCCTATTTCTATCTTCTGCAGTTTCATCGGCCCAGCTATTGACATGTTAAAGGTCTACCCTTGTCAATCCTTAGCATCAGGTGGAAAGACGGCTTATCATGGTGAGATTTTTTAAGAACATTTCGGTAGTGCAACAGGAAAAGCTATAATGCTGAGATCACAGGTAAGTTTATAAGCCTTTAAAGAAAATAATTGTGCAAAAAGTGAAAATAAAACTCTATCAGAGAATATCGTAAGCCAAGGCACAAATTATATAATGCCAAGAATAGGGAATTAGATAAAAGAACACTCGTTTTTAGGGTTCCGTAGCCAAATGGCAAAAAACGGAACCTTTATAGATTCGTCATGTCTGTCTGTCCGTCTGTCCGTCCGTATGTCACAGCCATTTTTTTCCGAAACTGTAAGAGATATACTGATAAAACTTGGTCGGTAGATGTAATCTGTGAACCGCATTAAGATTTTGAGGCAAAAATAAAAAATAATAATAAATAGTGGGGCACCCCATACTTACAACAGAAACCTAAAAAAATTTTTTTCATTAAACACATACGCGTGGGGTATCTATGGATAGGTCTTCAAAAATGATCTTATCGAGGTTTCTAAAATATTTTTTTCTAAACCGAATAGTTTGCGTGACAGACGCTTCCAAATTGGATAAAGGTTGGTCACTCCCCCCCCCCCCCCTCTAACTTCTAAAATAAGAAAATGAAAAATCTAAAAAAAACATATGATGTACATTACTATAAAAACTACCAAAGAAAATTGTTTAGAACGAGATCTAGTAAGTAGTTTTTTTTAATACCTCGTAATTCGTAAACCACTTATTACTACGCGGTAATAAGTGGTTTACGATTTACGAGGTATCTTTCATACAAATAACTTAAATCATTTAATTTCATAAATCGATAGTACGGAACCCTTTGTGCGTGAGTCCGACACGCACTTGGCCGGTTATTTTTTTTTTTTTTTCATTTTCAATGCGTTGGACAAAACGCAATGTTTTCCTTCTATGAATTCTGGCGCTCATTCAATATTTTGTAATCTATTAACTGATTCAATGACCCATGATTCAAAATTTATACCAAGAAAAAAAAAAGATAAAAAACTAAAACCCAACTACGACAAAAAACGACGCTGAAAAAGTATAAAACAAGATTTTCAGAATACTGAACTGAACAAAGTTGCTAATGTAGTTGCAAGTAAATGGACACAGTAGTGTGTCATACAATACTATTCTGAAGTATGCATGTAGAGATAAATTTTCATGTTTGGAAAGGCGTAGTCACGTTACATATACCTACCGTAGCACCTTGACAACGTGTGACTACGCCTTTCCAAACATGAAAATTTATCTCTACATAGTGAATATTGCATACTTCAGAACAGTATTGTATGACATTACTGTGTCCATTTACTTGCAACTACATTAGCAACTTTGTTCAGTTCAGTATTCTGAAAATCTTGTTTTATACTTTTTTATCATTTTTTACCAGTTATCAAACTGTTTCCGCCTTCACCGCGTGGAGTTACTCCCAGCTTATGTCGTTTTCATTAGTGCATTACATATTCCAATAATGTTCACACTGCTCTACATTGCATAAAGCGATTCACAGTTCCCGTGATCCGCGCTTTACTCTTATCGCTTATATTTAACATCATTAAAGCATTCTTGTAATTATATACAAGCATAAAGCACTCGTGAAGCTCTTTCACGTGATACCAAACACGGTATATTTATTTTAATTTTATATTAACATTGAACTTTTTGTCCGCTAGAGGGCGCAATACTAAATTTGGTGACAAGCTTTATAGCTCATAACTAACAGAATATCAAGGCCCTTCTAATGGTACTGCAGTGGTCTTATTCTGATAAGTACCTAGTGAAGAAGCTATGAACGAAAAGATGTGAATTATATGCAACCAGCCCATGAATACAGGTAAAGTCACACGCAAATGCTAGCAATATATATATATATATTCAAAATGTACAAGTAAAGCGCTTTCAAATGATACCAAACACGGCATATTTATCTTAACTTTATTTTTTTACTCTGTATGTTTTGTCCGCTAGAGGGCGCCACAGTAGATTTTGTGAAACCCCATATAGCCTATAACCAGCGGACAATTAAGACGCTTCTAATAATATATCAATTGTCGAATTCTGATAAGTAGTTTAGAAGTTACGAGGGAACAGATGAACATACATACATACATACATACATACATACATACATACATACATACATACATACATACATACATACATAGCCTGTCAAAATCATAACCCTCCTTTTGCTTTGCCGTAGTCGGGTAATAACAAAACAACCATTACAGGCTATGAGATCAATCGATTCCTAGCACAACGATTTGGGGCGAATAATTTCAAGAAAAAAAAAACTATCAGGTAGATGGTTAAATAAGCAATATAATCTATACTAATTTAAAAAGCTGAAGAGTTTGTTTGTTTCTTTGTTCGCGCTAATCTCAGGAACTACGGGTCCGATTTGAAAAATTCTTTTTGCGTTGGATAGCCCATTAATCCAGGAAGGCTTTAGGCTACTTAACATCACGCTGCGATCAATGGGAGCAGAGCATAACTAACTCCACGCGAACGAAGTCGCTGGCGGCCGCAAGTTTTATAATAATATAGACAGTATAATGACAAAACAGGGACGTAGCTAGAAAAATTTGAAGCTGTTTCTATTATTTTGTGCATCATGACAATCGGCAGGGTAATTACGTAACACACTATCAGTAGCAATGAGTTTCATTTTGACAGTTCAACAACATTCATTGCGTTATTTACGTTGTTGAGCTGACACATTTTTGAACATATAGAGCAATGGAACAGCAATAAGCTTTACAATGATTACAACTGATAGTTATAGTGTGTACGTAGTTAGGGTGCTGTTGTACAATTTATTGTATAATCTAGATAGTACACCATAGACTACCTGCACTGTTTGTCTCTTCTTCCCCTTGGTCATCATCATCGTCCCAGCGTTAATCCCAGTCGCATCCGAAGCCTTTTCAGCTTTGAAGTCTGGTGTCCGCTTTACCAGTCCAACTGCTGATATGGCTAAACTTCGACATTTTCCGTGAAGCGACTGCCGTCTGACCTCCACAACCCGAAGGCGACATCGAAGCATTGCAGTTAGACCAATTGTAGGACTATTACGTAACACACTATCAGTAGCAATGAGTTTCATTTTGACAGTTCAACAACATTCATTGAGTTATTTACGTTGTTGAGCAGACACGTTTTTGAACATATGGAGCAATGGAACAGCAATAAGCTTTACAATGATTACAACTGATAGTTATAGTGTGTACGTAGTTAGGGTGCTGTTGTACAATTTATTGTATAATCTAGATAGTACACCATAGACTACCTGCACTGTTTGTCTCTTCTTCCCCTTGGTCATCATCATCATCCCAGCGTTAATCCCAGTCGCATCCGAAGCCTTTTCAACTTTGGAGTCTGGGGTCCGCTTTACCAGTCAAACTGCTGATATGGCTAAACTTCGACATTTTCCGTGAAGCTGAAGAACTGCCGTCTGACCTCCACAACCCGAAGGCGACATCGAAGCATTGCAGTTAGATCAATTGTTGGACTTTTGAGGGCTCCAACAACCCGTAACGACGGCCACTAGATGTTCGTATGGCAACCGGGACCAACGGCTTAACGTGCTTTCCGAGGCACGACCAGACCAGTGCAAATATTCATATTCATGCATACAAATATTTGCACTGTGCGGGGATCGAACCCGCGCCACCTGGCGCAGCGGCCGCGTCCGCTACCGCTACGCCACGGAGGCTGTCAATTTCTTCTTCCCCTTGGTATTCCATCCAAAGGTTGTCTGTAAAAGATTGCTCTTAGCGATAAGATCGCAACTTTGTGTCATCATCATCATCATCAGCTTGTAAAATTAAATAAATTTTATGTTCATCATCAACTCGGTCATTCAACTCGATTCTCAGCAAATCTCATCCAGCCATCCTACGAACTTAGTTACATACTTACCCAACCATACTACTGAGGGTGTCCCACCTTACGTTTACCGATTCGCGGTCTCACTCGGTCTGACACACATCCCATTGTGTCACCCTTTGTAATATCTTCATATCTATGTTCTGTAATTTATATGATGATTATAATAAAGAGTACCTGTTCCATTATATTATATGATGAACAATAAGTCACTTTGTTGATTAACTTTCAAGCTATTGCCATTATGTGATGAGCTGAACTTGTGTCAGCAGCGGTGGTCTAGTGGTGTCTGCCGCCACTTACAAGTTGTAGGTCATAGATTCGAACCCCATCAGGCGCTTTACTTTGTGTAAATTATTTCTTCACCACTGCTTTCAAAACTGTAAAGTAAAACATCGTGAGGAAACCTAGAAGCAGCAACTTCGTAGACATCCAGCCACCCACCAGACAAAAACTTGCCGCCAAGCGATTCGTTGTGGTCGGACAAGATATTTGGTAAAGCCGTACGCCAAATGTTGTTGCGTCGCAAGTTTGGACGTGGAGAGTCTCCAGATTAATCTCCCTTTGGCGCAACATCAGTTATCGTGTTGTTTGGTTTAACATTGCATCAGCTTTTTTTCTTTGTTCTGAAAATGCTTCTGTGAGTTGACATTCGCGCGCGCCTCCGCCTCGGAGTCCATCGGGTTGAGATCTCCTCCCGTTCAGCAGCTTCCTTCTGCGACATCACGTCCTCTCAGAAGGACACCACCGCGTCCCACGGCTCTGCGCTACTGACCATCTTCCGCACTACTGCCGGCAACGTGAGGTCGCCTCCTACTTCATTTGTGAGGACACGGCGCTGCTCCTCACAAGCTAAGCGGAGAGCGTGTGCTGCGCCGTGTCCTCCCCGAGCATTGCATCACCTCGCTCAACTGCCGTCTTCCTTCCTATTCACTCGGTTTTCTTTTTGTATTAGTGAAAAGGCTCCTAATAAACTAGCGCTAATAAACTAACCTAACCATCAACGATTGCGCTGCTTACAATCAGGTGGGATAACGGTCAAGCACTATTTTATAATTATAAAAAAAAACCTGCACTTAGTCCGCGCGGATTATCCCATGTGTGACGTATATCATATATATATATATTATACAGTATGTTAAATAACAGAGGGCGTTCCCTTAAACTCGTTAATATATATCATTAATAGATTAAAATAAAAATATCAGCATAGAAAAATAAGCATAAAAATATCCGAATAAAAAAAAATTATAATTGAAAATAAATTTGAAACCTCCTGTTTTAAATCAAAATAGTAGTCGTCATGTATAAATAAATTGCGACGTTGCCGTCTTTCAAGTTCGCGTGTACAGTGTGTTTCTTTTGCATGTCAATTTAAATTTTTTATTGAATATTTTCATATTGGAAAAAATTTTAAAACATTTTGTTTTCGAATGGAAATATTTTTTTTAGCATGTATGTATGCTACTTCGGGTTAACGGGAACGCCCTCTGTTAGTTAACATACTGTATATCTCTATACCAGCCGTTTAAACATCCCTAATTATTTTTGACATTCACCATAGCCAGCGCTATGAACACTATGATATTTTAAGCATCAAACCTTGTCGATAATTGGACAGTTTCACAAGGGGCCGACGCCACGCTACTGTGATTATTGTTCAACAATTGTCTCTGACGTTTCACACCGCTGGCTACCCACAATCAGTTGACACCTGCGTAGAAAATCGGTCCCCGAACTTTTACCTCCATTTCATTCCTCCATTGTTGTGTCGGGAATTTGGTCTTGCAGGGTCTCTAGATCAATTGTGCTTACATGATAGAAGCAACAGAAATATGTAACGAAGAAATGTAACCCATATTAAGATTTTAAAAGAGTGTCCATGGAGTTTCTTGCACGTTCTTCTCCATAGAGATCTACGCTTTGGAACGTGCAATGTAGCTTCACTTTTCTTGGACTGACCGACATTGACTATTCAAAAGCACCAACGGATGGTAAACAATTTTGATTTTGAATCTCCCTCTGGCGCAGCATCGTTGGTCGTGTTGTCGGGTTTGGGTTTGCATCACCTCGCTCATCTGCCGTCTTCCTTCCTATACACTAAGATTTTTAAGTGTATGTTAATAAACTAGCGCGCTTTACCATCAACGATTGCGTCACTGCTTACCATCAGGCGGGATTGCAGACAAGCCCTAGTTTATAATTATTTTAAAAAAAATTGCATTTGTTTTGTAAAAAAAATAGCATTACCGAAATTTCATCACCAGATACTCTGCCGCATATAATCATATTCCATTTTCTAATCAATTTAGTTTGCGAAACCCAATCGTATCATATTTATATAGCTACCTATATTTAGAAAACTTGGACACAGATCACTTCTAATCACTAAACTACGCTGCCAATTTGTCCAGGAAAAAAATTAATTGTTCTACATATTGAACTAATGGAGTTGATGTTGTTCTCGAGATTTCAGTGTTGATCCCTTAGAAACAGTCGTTCACAATGAATAGTAAAATTAACATTTTTTCAGGTTTGTCACATTTTTGCTAACAACAGCGAAATTATTACGTAAATACACTATCAGTAGCAATTGAATTAATTTTAACAATTTAATATAATAACATTCATTGCGTTATTCAAGTTGTTTAGCAAACACATTTTTCGAACATATAGAGCAATGGGTCACTAATAAACTTTAAAATTATTCAAATTGGTTGTAATATTGTGATACGCCATTTAAGTGCTAGTTTACAAGGCTATTCTGTTATAGCCATTGCAGTGCCTGCCATCATCATCGTCATCATCATTGCAGCCAAAAACATCCACTGTTGAACATAAGCCTCTGCCATGCACCCGCTTGGACCGCTTGGTCCGCTTCGATCGGTTCTATATTTCACATCCAACAGATTCCTGCAGCCTTCACAAGGACATCGGTCGTGAGGCCTCTCGGTAAGAGTCAAAGCATTTTCTTCAAACACATTTATACATAAACATTTATATTAAAATAGAATTGATTCTAGTCGCCTGCAGGAGGGTCACCTACGCTGGTACGGTCATGTCTTACGAAAACCGGCATGTTACGTGAGTAACAAATGTCTTGCCATGGCGCCTCCGCCGGGAGGAACAAGCTAGGTAGACCAAAGAAGTGCTGGCTTGAGGTTGCAAGAGATGACATGCGTGCCAACAATCTCACACCACAGGATGCGCGAAATGGAGGAGATTGAGCAGGAAAGCGGACCCCGGGCTCCAACGCTAAAGCCGCGGATGCAACCGGGACTAAACGCGGAGATAATGATGATGAAGAATGGGCATGAAAAATCACCACCTCTTTTAAAAAAACGACGTCCTAAATTAGTGGTTATTATGTAAACTTACGCTTCACCATAACTGATGTATGGAAAAAGCGTGACGATACCTATGTAGTACATAATATAAAACAACTTCTTTTCTTTTACAACGGCTGCTGTAAACTACTTTCTTAAACAAATTGATCTTGATAAAACTGTAGTTGACAATGGAGGCTTACTACGATAATTACTAAGACGGTTAATTACTAACAATGTACAATTTAATGGAAACTTGTAGTGCAAACTTCAGACAGTGAAAGATTGATGAGGTGGCCCGAGAAAGGACCAGAGTGGTCGACCCGACCCGAGCCCACTAGAATAAACAGTGTGAAGTGACAACAAGCTGAACGTTTAAAACGTAGAACCGAGAGCAGAGGTTACCTACCAGCACGCGAGTTGAGGCAAGCTGAAGTGGCAATGGGCTGGTCACATATGCCGCAAGACCGACAACCGATTCGAGTCCTCGAGTGGAGACCGTGTCTCGGCAAACGTAGCGTAGGACGCCCTTGGGCGAGATGGAGCGACGACATCAAAAAGGTGGCTGGTAGTGGCTGGCGGAGAACTGCTCAGGATCGAGCTTGTTGGCGTGCCATGGAGGCCTATGTCCAGCAGTGGACGAATAGAGGTTGATGATGATGATGATGACGCGAGTTGAGGGTTCCTCAGACACAATCATAAACAACATTATTTTTTGCTTATGCGAAACCTGGAACACGTGTCCAGTATTTATAAGTAAAGAATCTATGTACGAAATTTTAAAAAGATTTTATTTTTGTATTATTTATAAACGAGCGCTTGACCGCAATCCCGCCTGATGGTAAGCAGCGATGCGATCGTTGATGGTAAAAAGTGTTAGTTTATTAAGAGCCTATTCACTCTAGCCTTGAAGACACTCAAATTGTAGTCCGACGGAAACACCGCCGCCGGCAACTTATTCCAGTCCCTTGATGTACTAGCCCCGCACGATGATATTGCGATGGAACCTTGTCACAATAACAGCGTTGTGACGTCATCTGTCACACAAAAGGACAGCTAGCAAAAGAATGTTAAATGCAAAATTAATATTAGGGTTAAGGGTTTATTTGTATTTTATAATTTTATTACACTCTTTATAAAGAGTGTATGTATAAATTAATATTAGGGTTAAGGGTTTATTTGTATTTTATAATTTTATTACACTCTTTATAAAGAGTGTATGTATAATAAAATTAATATTAATTTTGCATTTAACATTCTTTCTTAGGTATACCTACTCACCCATATTCTGACAAATAAACTTTCATTATTAAAAATTTCAAGGAAATAATTTTTGTAGACGTAAAAAAAATATACTTATTCGTATATCTTTCTTAGATGTATACTATATTTTTCTAACTACAATCCTGTTAATTTGCGAGCGGGAATTGAACCAGAGTCCACTGTGTAGTAGTCATGTTTTAATTACTACCTACATATCTATCAGCTTATAAATAAAACCAGGATAATATGTAAAAAAAATGTATATAGTCTTCCGAATCATAACTGCTTTCTGGGTCTGTCGTTTCCGATTCACTGTCGTCGCCGTATTTATGACAAATAACTCGTCAATTATTCGATCTTTATTCCAATAGGTATTCCTCTTCAAGCCGTTTAACATGATTGACTTCCTTTCGCCAGTCATCTGGAGTTATTGACGCCAACGACTCCAACGTCAGAGCTTCAATGCGACTTTCCAACTGCTCCACATTCTTTTCTGACACCCTCATCTTTACCAGGTTCCAGATGTACTCAATGGGGTTGAGGTCGCAGTTTTAAGGTGGTAATCTAACGACTTCATGGCCATTGCCAGCTAATAAATTGTTAATTTTATAATTTTTCGGCGGTCTGTGCCGTTTAATTAATAAATACAGTTCAGGTTTTGTACTGTCGTTGGGAAAGTCTCAACAATCAACTGTTTTTTATTGTTCATACTTGGTGGCCTATTCTCATCCCTACTGTGATAAGGGGCGTTGTCCATCACAATTTTGGAGTTGCGTGGTATGTTGGGTACTACTTTTTCTGTAAGCCACTTGGTGAAATTCTCAGCATTCATTTGATCATAGTAATCCCCCGTTTTGGTGTCTGCTTTAAACATTAAAAGGGCATTGTCAACAAAACCGCTTTAACTTCCCGCGTGAACTATTATCCATCGGCGGCCGGGGCTGTCGTTCCGTCTCACTCCATCGGTTGCTGTTTGCCAACATTTTTCTACCGTGTAGTGTGCATGTATCCACGTTTCGTCGAGATAAATAACGGGTCTTTTGTTATTACCAAGCGAGTCATTTTCTTTCATACGTCGTAAATATTTAGCCCTCCACGCTTGAATTTGGGGTCTTTGAATTAGGGCCAGTCTTTTTTGGTAGCATCGTTTAAATTGGTAGCCTAAATCACATTTAATTATTTTTCTTAATGTAGTTTCACTACCAGTATAATTAAGGTCTACTTTTAAGCCGCCAAGATTTTGCGCATTGTGGGTATTTCTCTCCTCACCGTACACATTGAATCTATAATATTTCTTAAAGCTGTTAAGGAAAACCCGTCGAAATATTTCTTCTTTTGTCTTTTTCCTTTAGTAGGAGTTCTCATTTTGCTGCCACTGGCTGTTGCTGACTCATGCTCTCGTCTCAATTTCGTCACAGTATTTTTTGCAACGCCTGTGGCACATGCCACACACTCCGTGACGTTGATAGAATTTTGCAAAATATTTTTAATAACTGTAAGCAGTTGCTTCGGTATTAAAATGTCCGAAGCACTTTTTAAAGCACGGTTTATACTCTCAAGAACTAAATTACAATCCTCTTTCTCTTTAACAAAATAATTGTCCACTTTAATTATAATTTCACGAGCACGACTATTAATTAATTTCTTACTCATTTTAACGAGTAACAGTTAACAAAACTAAACAACAAAACTCAAGAACAACAATAAAACAGGATAACAAAAACAAAAAGCTAACAAAAATATTCGATGTGCGTAAGTGGGTAAGCGCGGACTGAACTTGCGAACGGTACCGACGGTGCGAGTTCGACTACGTCACCAAGATGGCCGCCAATCGCAATATCATCGTGCGGGGCTTATACGCGGTATAAAGGAGGAGGCGAAACGCTTCGTCCAGATCGTAGTAGTGTTAACAACGTAAGGGTGGAAACTCGCCGTATGACGGGTCGTCCGATGGTGGAACGGAGATGGGGGAATTAAATCATGCAATTCCCTCGCACACTCCCCAAAATGCATCCTATAGAACACCGAAAGGCTGGCTACTCTACGCCTGTGCTCTAGGCTTTGGAGACCGTCTCGAGTTAAATCAGGGTCACCAATAGCCTCTTCGCACGCCATCCTATATCCTGCTAGGCTGTCCCAACTAAAATATGGTTCACACTCCGCTCAGGGCGGTGAGCGGGGCGTTGACCTCTGGCGTCAGCTGTTGACCGGCGTGCGCAATACTATGATCTACCGTGCGCGCTCAGTAACCACAGTGTAACAATTTCTAAATTTATTTGGAAAAAAATATAACATGGTGGTATAAACTATAATCAGGTTTCGCATAAACAAAAAACAGCGTTATATGTATATTTACCATTCATCTACATATACTATTTGCAGCTATATATAACTCATACACAAACTCTAAATTCTGACTACCAATCTAATTAAAGGCTATAGTGTTAACGAGGATGTGGAGGTCAGATAACCCAACATAGTTAAAAAAGGCTTGGCAGATGATTAACTATACTTGATTTCTCAGTGGTTGGCATCGGCTGCCGGCAGAAGTTACCACCCACCAAAGTATTGCCACCAAGCGATTCGTCGTGTTCGGTGATGTCTGGTGCAGCAGTACGGAGGACGGGTCTGAGCAGTTGTGTGCCGGGTACGATGCGCCAAATGTTGTTGTATCGGGAGTTTGGTCGCAGAGGGTCTCCAGATCAATCTCCGTCTGGCGCAGCATCGTTGGTCGTGTTGTTGGGTTTAACATTGCATCACCTCGCTCAACTACCATCTTCCTTCCTATACGCTCAGTTTTTTTTGAGTGAATAGGCTTTTAATAAACTAACGCGCTTTACCGTCAACGATTGCATCACTGTGAAGTACTTACCGCCAGACCTTTCGAATAACGTCATGTTTCCTACTACTTTGCCAGCGGCGGTGTTTCCGTCGGACTACAACTAAGTGTCTTCAAGGCTAGATTGAATAGGCTCTTATTAAACTAGCGCCATTAATGATTGCATCACTGCTTACCATCAGGCGGGATTGCTGTCAGGCACTAATTTTTAATATGATATAATGGTGTTCAGTACTTCTAAAACAAGATTATGATTACCAAAAGAAATAACGCAAGTTCACTCCGATCGACAATTTCTAATAGCTACAGTTATGTAAATCAACAGACAAGACTATTAGAAATTCGACCTAGCAGTGATCACCGCTAGGGCGATTTTTCCAATTAAAGGAAGTCTTTCAACAGCCTTGATAATCACCACCATATCGTCCGCCACGCTCTTTAATTAACAACTAACAATTAGAGGAAGAGAAATCTATTTATTGGTGCATGTCAAGGCATGGCTTTAGACTCCACTCACCGAAGATGCCAAAGAGTACTCCGTGACCAAAATATATCAACAATCGAATCACATCATCTGCCCACAAAATTGAACATTGGAACCCGACCCAGTAGTAATGGGTATTCAACTCCAATTTATTTTTGGAATTGCTTATTCAAAGCTGAATTGGAACTTTGGAGGCTTCCATTATAGTCGTACATATTTTGAGTTTCTATTCAGTATCGGAGGAGTAGGTACCTAACAATTAGGAATACTTACGGATTCGAGCACACGTTTAATCTACTTAATTAATTTTTGTAGATTGCGCACGTGTTCAATTTTAATGTAGGTATGCACATTTTCAGCAAAGTTCTCAAAAGTCATTCACGAGAGAATTTCAGGAAACAGTCTTTAAAGCTATAAAAGATAAAAATATTTCAAAGTAAAGAATGTGCCAGAACGTAGCACGCATCAAGCACCTCGTTTACATGCTTCATAATTTTAATTTTCCAAAGATAATCTCGTCGAACTGCCTCGGACGAGGCTCTGTAGCGGCCCGTTACGCTCCACGGATCGGGCGAAGACCTCGACGACAGTTTTTTCGACAATCTGAAGAAAAAGTCCAAATGAATAAAAGCCACCGCTTACGAAATCACGAAAACTCGTGTCGGCAAAATTGCTTCTGAAACATATTTTATTTGCGTTTTGTAATGATAGATTTTACAGGATTATGATCCTTATAAACGTAGGTATAAAGAGTGAAGGTTTTGTGGTTGAATGTGTAGCTGCTGCTGGTGCGTGCATACTCCGACGGCCACAAATAAATTGCCTCCATCAAGCGACAGCTAAACGCATAGAAATTTGTCGGTAATCCCAATGGTTAGTAACACTTCTTTTCTTCAAAGGGCTTTGATGCTAGTGGCGCAATTTGGACAATAATTGCACCGTAATGTGCTCCCGTTTCGACCACGTTTCACCTTTTATTCTTTTGAAGGCACTTTAAATAGTTTTCTAAGCAACCATTTTGATTTGCCTCTGCTTACAGCGATCAAAGAGGCTATTAAATGCGAACAAATGCAAATTACCATTAAGATAAACTGTATGCGATATCCCACATGAGGTATTTTTTTTTTATGCTATCATTATCTTACGATATGGCCTAACGTATAATAAATATGTATTTCGATTCGTATAACATCCTTTCAACGGCTTTATAATGTCTGTTTGAAATTGAAAAAGGTGTTTTGTGTGCTTCTACATTTTTTCTAATCAAGAAGTCGTTACACAATTAACTGAGCCATTCGCAAAGCCTAGCTTCGATCCACCTGGCTGCGACGCCATTTATGCTTGTAAATGATTCTCAAACAAGCCCCAAGTGTCGTGTTGTTCAATAACTATGAGCAATGACTTTTTTCTAGTTTTTATACAAGACAAATACCAACAGAAGCTATTCTTTATAAAAATTTCGTTCGTTGAGTGTCTGCGCGGTTGATGACCGCGCTCGTCATGGGCGAGCGACCAGCGACTCCTGCGCAAGCCACGCTCTACCATCACACGCCGACTTTATGATACATTATTATTCATTTTAGTGGATTAAGGATACGTTAAAACCGGATTGTAATTAAAACATGAATGTGTAGCTCAATGAAGAATATTTCCTTGCGATTGTTCAAAATTACTTAAAGCAATGTGATGCAAGAAGGCAATAGTTGAATCGTACTTGAGGAACATTTTCAATATAAAATGTATCCGTATTCAGTTTTTTCTGATGTATCTTCAGTTGTTGTGATTTAAAATAATAATAATAAAAAAATATTTAAAAATAAGGAAATAATTATAACAATAACTACTTAATACATAGTTTATTTAGTTTTAGTATTTTTGTCTCTAAAACATATCAATTATCATGGCAATGATTGTACGTATAAAATACTTTCTTGAAGATTTATAATTTTCACTCATTGATTGCGCAACAATTTACTACTTACTATTGGTGACGTCGTTATTATCATGCGTTTGCATGCAGATTTACAACATTGAGGAGAGGATTTGCAATTTTACTTTATACTTATTTGTATCTAGTTGTAAAGCACGGGCAATCAATCAACTCCTATCTCGGCCACATCAGCACAAAGATCTCAAAAGTCTGCCCTGCCACCTTCTTAATGAAATCAAATAGTTTATTTGTGATACACAGGTACATATCATAGGTCTTACAAATACAAAGTGAGTTCATGCTGTGATCTGCCTCACAGGCACACAAATTCATTAAACAATTAAAATATACCTACAGAAAAAAAAACTAAACAAAAAGAAGAAAAAATAATTACTTGTTAACACATTTATATGCACTCAATCAAACATCAATAATACAGTCAAGTCATTTCAAGTCTAAGAATACCTTTACTGAATAAAATGCATGTTCATTAAGAAATGTAAATAGAATAGAATAGAATAGAATACTCTTTATTATGTACACCATACAGATTACAGAACATAAATAAAAATATTTTACAAAGGGTGACACAATGGGCGGTCTTATCGCTAAGAGCGATCTTTTACAGACAACCTTTCTATCTAAATAAAAAATCTTAAATAAATAATCTTTTTTTGAATTTAAAGATATTATTACAGTCTCTAATGTCCTTGGGAACTTTACTGAATATTTTAGGCGCCATAACGAATGTACTCTTTTCATAAAGTATGGTTTTACATTGCGTATTTAATTTTGTATATAGCCTCGTCCTATTGCGTGACCTCGACACTATTTCGAACAAATATGGATGCTTCTTGATAAAAAGGGCCATTTCGAAAACATACAACGATGGCGCTGTAAGTATTTTAAGATTTATAAAAGATTGCCTACAGGTCTCGGTTTTTTTCAGACCGCATATCGCACGAATGCATCTTTTTTGACATTGAAATCTTCTCACAGTGTCTAAAGGTCGTCAGTCCATCTAAGTTTGCCGGAACACGTTCTCCACTCCAGGACTCGTCTGTTACACCGACCATTATTCCTTTGGCTGACATGACCAGCCCACAGCCACATCAGCTCGTTTACCTTACAATGGCTTATGGCCCCGTTTCCGTTGTACACAAACTAAATTAAATTTCAGTTCAATGCATCTTTTTCTTTCTAGTCCATAGTTTAATCCTTAGTTTAAACCTGTCAAATTAGTCCGTGCTTGACGTAAATAAATTGATGTATTTTTGGTCGCCATGTTTATAATCACGTCTAAACTGTTTATGGAAGGGGGGTTTGGCGGGAATGTTAAGATGAGTGTCCCGCTCATTTTTCAATGGACTTTTAAAATTATTTATAGTGTCGTTTACTAAATAAAAACGCGTGATTTATGTAGTAAAAAGTGCATTCAGTGAATAATTCAAAAAGAACAGTGAAATATTGTAGCATAGTGGCCGCATCATGTCTTTACGCTAAACCGCTCCTTATCGTCCAAACGCGGGAAACGAAAGGAGTTAGATTAGTTAGGATAAGTTTAGGATAAGCTAGGATAAGTTAGGATTAATTAGGATAAGTTAGGATAGAAGTTTACTCAAGAATATATATACTGAAGACTAGGCTGTAAGGCGTACTATGCCTTTGCCTTTTCCGTTCAGAAGAACGGAAAAAATTGAACCAAAAAATGTTTATGGAATATCTTAATTTGACAGGATTAAACTAAAATGTCCCTGGTGCGCCGGGTGTGGGCCAGCTCTAATACCATCCTGGCAATGATAGCCGACCGGCTAGACTGCCCTTATATCCGGCATGGCTGTGGCAGACATGCCGCTGTGCAGGTGCCCAGAAGGAAATTATAATTTTTGACACCATTGTAAAACTTTCTGTATGGCTATTCAATGTTATTGTTATGTATTTTAATTACTATTTTATCTTTATTTTCTTTTGCATTTAATTAATTCAGTTGTTGTTTAGATTTATGTTTTATTATTTGATTTCCTTTTTAAATTTATTTTAATGTGTAATTTGAATTTATGGACTGTAATATTGTCTGAAATAAATAAAATAAATAAAAAAATGTTATCTTATATCCTTTTTTAAATCTATACTAATATATAAAGCTGAAGAGTTTGTTTGTTTGTGCGCGCTAATCTCAGGAACTACTGGTCCGATTTGAAAAATTCTTTTTGCGTTGGATAGCCTATTAATTCAGGAAGGCTTTCGGCTATATAACATCCCCCTATGGCCAATAAGAGCAGAGCAGTAACAAAAAACGGGAGCTAACGCAGACGTACATATTGCTTCCATTATTTTAACAGGCGCTTATTTTATATCAACTCAGCTCTTTTTAATTTTTTTCGGAACGGGATGAACAGCGCGCTCAGTTATTGAACTTAGCTCATGAGGAAATGCAATAGTAGTAAAAACAGTGAACGCGGAAGAATGTTAGAGCAGTGTAAGTTGTTAGTTTGGGATGAATGTGATGATATTCCACAAAAGGGCAATTGAAGCACTAGATCGCATAATAGGGGACATCAAAATCAACCAAGATATCATGGGAGGGACGGTGGTACTTTCAGCTGGTGACTTTAGGCAGACCCTTCCGATGATTACTAGGTGTATGCCGCCGGCAGATGAAATAAATGCCTCTTTGAAAGCATCTGCATTATGGGTTCGCGTGAAAAAGTATTGTCTCACCACGAATATGCGAGAGCAACTTCATCACGATTCTCAAGCCGGGTATATGCAATATGCAGCTACTCGGAGTAAATCGCATGCCAACTGACAGTAACGGCATGATTAGAGTGAGTCGTGAGTTCTGTCAAGTTGTGGATAGCTCAGATGGCCTATTAAATAATTCTATCCGGATCTTCAAACAAATATGGCCAACCGAGAATGGCTATGCGAAAGGGCAATTTTGGCGCCGACTGATGAAATAGTAAAATAAATGAACAAATCATGTTAAACGTTCAGGGAAATGTTATCGAATACCTCTCAGTGGACAATATTACGGACATTGAACAAGTTAAATCATACCCTATAGAATTTCTCAACTCCTTAGAATTATCAGGAGTGCCTCCCTATAAGTTGATACTAAAAGTTGGTGTTCCAGTCCTATTTATGAGGAATCTTGACGCTCCAAAGCTGTGTAATGGTACTCGGTTACAAATAACACATTTGGGTCACAACATTGTAAAGGCTACAATCATGGCTGGAATGGCAAAAGGACAAAATGTCTTGATTCCCCGTATTCCCATCAACCCGACTGATTTGATATTTCAATTAAAAAGAGTATAGTTCCTTCTGAAAACAGCATTTGCTATAACAATAACAAAGCCAACAGACGCTTAAAGTTGCCGGAGTTCATTTAGAAACAACATGTTTTTCCCATGGGCAACTCTATTCGACATGCTCACGTATATCGAATCTAGAAAACCTTTATATTTTGGCAAAAGACAGCAAAACAGAAAAAGTTGTTTATAAAACCGTACTTACATAAATGTGCTCATATTTTATCAAGAGTAATAATTTTAACCCTTATTTCATAATATCCTGAGCATATCCAAAACACCAACCAATGCAAAATAATTAGAAGTATGATATTTGATGTTTCCTTCCTTTGCTAAACCTTTAAACCCGGTAAAATTAACGTTGATATAGACTTTATGTATCGTTATAATCCTACTAATAATATAAAGACGAAAATGTGGAAGGATGTTTGAAATAATGCAGTAATTTAGGCATTTGTCTTGGCATTCCCCCGGAAAAGGGAACCACCGCGCGCTGTAAATTGAAGTCTACGCGGACGAAGTCGCGGGCAACAGCTAGTTAAATAGAAAGAAAAGGATGCAATTAACTTAAAATTAGTTTAGTTTGTGAACAAGAGAATCGGCGCCAATGTCTGTAACACTAACACTGTTAGTGTCGTATAACTTCACAGACCCCGATGACCCCATTACCCTCCTCCAAGAGGCCAATAGGGCCACCAGCACATTACACAAAAACAGACGGACCTACCGACCTCGCCGCCGAGGTCCATCGCGACGTGCTCCACGTAGTAATCCCCTCCCCCGTCCCTTGTCCGATGAAGGCCAGCCCGCGCCGCAGCTGAACCAGTAATATCATAATGTCCCAACAATGACCTCTGAGTTTGTTTCGGCGTTTCATCTCAGAGCTAGTACTAGGAAACGTCGTGGTTATCAAACCATTAAGAATACATTCGATCCAGCCGTCCCTTGCGGTCCTCTCTAGCGACACCCTAAGCCGAGGTTCGTACCCCACAGGGGGTGCCCTTAGAGCGTAGTCGCCCAATTTTAATTTAGTTTTAAGTGCCCCTGGCTAGAGGCTTTAATTTTAATTAAGGCATCCACAGGAAAGTCCAGTTAAGTAGTTACGGCCTCTAATGGCCACCTACGAGATGCCATATCAAAAAAAAAAAAGGAAATGTCGTATAATTTATTCCTGAGTTTATCTTTCAAATACTTCTACTTTAGAAGCATAGCCCGCTCTTGAAAAAAAAACTAAAAGGATTAGTCTTTCCCTTTCTAATTTCCGACGTAGGTATAGCATTCGCAGCTCAACATACCACCATCCATCAGTGATGACCACGGCCGTGAAACGATTCTCATAATGAGCCAGGTGATGTGTTTTTTTTTGTTCACATCAGACCTGCTCCCTAATCGGCGAACACATTTTTGTCAAATGATTGCGACTAGTTGGGATCGTTCGGACCGAACGGGCCAATGGGCGGCCCGAACGATCCCAACTGATGACAACTAGTCGCAATCATTTGACAAAAATGTGTTCGCCGATTAGGGGGCTGGTCCTTACGCGAAGGCGATACCGAAGCATTGCAGTTAGACCAATTTTTGGACTTTTGAGGGCTCCAACAACCCGTAACGACTGCCACTAGATGTTTGTAAGACATTAATATAACTGTCACTTTGTCACTTCAATTTACACGAGGACCAATATTCTAGGAACTATTTAATCAACTAGAATATACAAGATTGCCACTAAGTAGGATATAGAAAAAGTTATGCCGTTTGAGTTGTCAGTAAATGCCAACAACCTGCAGAGGGCGCTGGTGTTGCGTCAAGCGTCACGGCCAGGCGTGCGCATGGGCATATTATGCACCCTCGCGTAACAGTAATTAGTAGTAACCTTTATGATGCTCCCGTATTATAACTGATCGAAACTGGTTTATTCCTTCTTTGGTTATGGCTGACTTAAATAGTTGCTTATATGGGCTCAGTTAGAGGAAGAACTGTTTCCATTTTATTAAAACACCTTCATAACAAAACGAAATCAAAACTTTAGTTTCAGACTTAACCTTTCTGTCAGTACTTGTATTTCGAACTTTATTGAGGTTAAATCAAACCTCTTAATACAAAAGTGACAACTAAGTTGTCATTTTTAACCGACTTAAAAATAGGGAGTTTAGGTCTGATGATGGAGCCGGGAGACAGTCGAAGAAATTCCTCAGGCATCGATCTTCGTGGACCCCGTCACGATGTGCTGACATCTCTTTGAGGCTCGCGTGAAACACGACGCGCCGTCGACTCGGGCCTGGTCTTTACCGGGTGGCGAGTTGCGCACTGCTCACCGCCTGCAGGCCCGCGCCTACTGTGGCTGGGAGTTACGTGTCGTCTCCCGACCAGGGCGTCTCCTGTAGCGGCTAGTGGCGTGAGGGCGCTGGGATTTCCGTTGCCTCACGCGCTCCGCCTCCTCCTTTGCGAGCATCACTGCTTCGCAGAAGGAGGTAACAGCCTGCCATGCACTCTCGCTCCGAACTATGGCCTGGACCAGGGTCGGGCGCGAGAGATCGGCGTCGATCGCCGCTACGAGGACACGGCAGTGCTCTTCCCAAGCCAGGCAGACCTCCACCGTATGCTCCACCGTGTCCTCAGGGCGAACAGCAGCTACCTTGTGATTGTGCTTGTTTCATTTGTAATGTTAAGAACTTTACACCTAGATGGCTGTCATAAGGGCTCTGATGATGAAGACAAAGGTCAGTTCCGGGAACTCCTCAACGGTTTAAAGTAGCTACTTTGTGTTTGGGGTTAATTCATTTAAGTATATTGATCTAATGCAGACCTTCATTATAACCCTTCATTATACCCTGACTAAGTTACTGCTACCAATTCGGCTTGCGTGTCGTCATCAACCTTTTTATCGTCCCACTGTTGGGCACAGGTCTCCTCTCATACAGAGAAGGATTGAGCCTAATCACCACGCTTGCTCAATGCGGGTTGGCGATTTCAGATTTATAAAGTCCAGGTTTCCTCAAGGTGTTTTCCTTCACCTTTAGTCATTGGTGTCCAAGATATACTTAGAAAGTAGGGTTGTAACGGAGCTTCGCCTCCGCTTCCGTTACTGCGGAAGTTCCGCAAGAAATCTTATCTTCGCTTCCGCCTCCGCACAATTTGTGCGGAGTTATAACGGAGGTTTATTTACGTATTTATAAAATAAATAACGCGTAAGCTGCGACTCTCGACAACCGACCGGCTGCGTTTGAGCGCGAAATGTTCAAGAATCAACTAGTGCGAGGCGGGAATGCGGCAAGCACAATTTGTTTCTCCTTAATTTTCATTACAAGAAGGTAATATTTTTTTTTACCAAGTGTAGGTACTACTATTAATGTACGTATTTAAAATATTTTTTTTGTTTTAATTAACCGTAAATTTCATTTTTTTCTATATGTACTTTCACCTCCGCCTCCGTTAACCTCCGTATCCGCGGAGGTGAGACTCGTCGCCTCCGCATCCGCCTCCGCCTCCGCTAACAAGCCTCCGTTACAACCCTATTAGAAAGTACATATAACTTTAGAAAAGTTATGTCCAGGTGACACTTAGC
Organism: Sesamia nonagrioides; assembly: GCA_017933935.1. Classification (NCBI taxonomy): domain Eukaryota; kingdom Metazoa; phylum Arthropoda; class Insecta; order Lepidoptera; family Noctuidae; genus Sesamia; species Sesamia nonagrioides. The sequence goes on from JADWQK010001043.1 coordinate 372,665, forward strand.
AGCACCAGCCCAAATGTGGCTGCAGTACTCCACACACGAACGGACCTGTGCTTTGTACTACATTAGAAGCTGCCCTGGTGTGAAGTACTGCCGGACCTTTGCGATAATGCCAAGTTTCTTGGCAGCCACTTTGGCCTTGGACTCAATGAACCGCCTAAAGTTTAGGTTCGAGGAAATCTCAAATCCCAAAAACCTGAAGGACTCCAAGGATACACACAGGAGGTACTTGCCTGACCTGGAATCGAACCCGCGCTCTCATATTTGAGAGGCTGCTGTTTTAACCACTAGGCCACCACGACTTCTCTAAATTTGACCTCCACAATCCAGTAACTGGGTTAAACTGAGGCCCTTTCTGACTGTTAAAAAGACTCTACCGTCGAGGAATTTGAAAAATAGGTATTTGAAGAAACTATTGCCGTCGCGCTGCTTCCAACCTCTCTCGGCAATATTAGATACCAAAGTTAAACAGTCCTGAAAGCCCAGCACAAAGATAGATCTGATAAGTACTCAAAAACAACTCTCTACCTGCAAACCATAAAAATATCTACTAAACCAAACACCCACAGAGAACCAAAAATTCCCACCAAAACCGAAACCAACATCCTTCATTAACAAGAAGACACTAAAACAAGGATCCTCGTACCTCATTAAAATTAATAACAATAGGCCGCAAGGACCGTCGTCGTCGCAGGAGCGTCGACCTGCCACGCGCGAGCGCGCGCGCGCAGCCACCGTACGGGGTGCATGACACTACGCAGGTGGACCGCCCCGCACCTGCCTGGGAAGTGCCTCTAGACGCTCTGCTGACCTTTATGACGTCCAAAGGGCTTACGTAAGGGTAAATAGTTAGGGTCGTCAGCTGTAAATTCAAGATCGTTATGATGGGTGGCTGTTTTAAAGATCAAGGGCCACTGTGGCAGTTTGTAAGTTAATATTTCCTATCCAGTTATAATTTTATGGAAATCAAGAAAAAACAGTACTAAAATTAACGTTATTGTTTTTATTTTTTTCCTTTTCTACTAAATTGATAGTCTTATGAAGTGAGAGCCTGATAAACAACCTATTGTATAAGAAATTTTTTCCATAAATTTCTATCTACTGCAATCAGTCTTTATCTCTAAGCGGCGTAAATGAGATTTTGTATATTAGAAAGAACACACTGGCGATGTCCATTAGGTAAACGAGATGCAAGCACAAACATTAGAAATAACAGAAGATTTAATCAATACCATGATATAAGGTTATGATCACTTCCGTTATGGTTTGGTGTTTATCTGAACTGAACTAAGCTTGCACCATTACAATATCTACCCACAAGCATAGGGCCACGATTAGAATCCTAGCTTTAATACAAATAGAACTCGGCTGCTTCAACACTGCTTAGCATAATGTTCCGAGTAGAGGTCAGGCATTCGCTGTTATGCTAAGCAGTATAGTTCAATGGGAAATATTATAAAGGTGCTCGCTTTTTGTTTGATTTTTGTCATCCTCAGCAAACATCTATGATAATAAGGAATCCGATCAGAGTTTATCATCAGTTCTGTAGGATAGGTAAATTATTGGGATAAGTACCGAAATACGAGCTGCTAAAAATATGATATTATACGTCTGCCAGCTATTTCTGAAGCTGAGACTTTTGGAAAATAGTCAAATGCTCTAGCATTGAATGAAACAAGACAAATGAATATTATATTTCTGTAATTCTACGAAGTTTTCGTATAGACATGTCGTGCTACCCGGGAGTACCTACTCGCTCGAGTCGCCCATTACCGCGAATGACATCATAATAAAATTACCAAGTTGAACGATCCCGACTGAGTAAAGTGCGCTTTAGGAAGTAATCTCACTGCCAACTGCCAACTGGTGGTCGGAATAACGGATTCTTTGCTAAGACTTAGAGTAAATCACCGTATTTGGGACGCAAACCATCAAAATAAAATTTACTGTACGCTGTTTTTTAACTGCAATTAACTTCTTTGAATGTTGTTGCCAAATATTTGCATTAACCCTGAATAGAAAAGGACCAAGACCCATATACCCCAGTATACGAAACAGCCTTCCCAGATTAAGACTTTCATTAATCCACCGTGAACTTGATTCCAAACACATAAAAGTGATTAAAGACTACACGAATTAGCATACAATTACGAATAATTCAATGTTTCGCCAGTACCAGCGAGGCAGCTAACAAGCAGCCGATAACCAGTATGTCCGGCGACCATGAAACGATAGCAACTATGCATAATATCCGATGAAATTGTGCATAACTAGTCAATGACTTATGACGAACTGTGCATAATAACATTTTTACCACAACGCATCGTGTAGCAGCCTCGGTAATTAGTCAGCTAGATATAATTAAAATTTATCGTGTCTTTCATTAGAAGCTTGGCCAGTCGGCGTGGCGAGGCAGCGGACCGAGTAGCTTTGTCTTGCTTTCTTGCACCGCGGCTTTTACATTCACTATCAACGGTAAATCTTGGCACCATACTGTTTAATTTATCAAATAAGCATCTTTCCACGCGACTGTAACAAGATAAAGATTGAAGGAGCAAAGTTACAGAAATTACAATCCAACCTTTGGAGTAGGGCCTTTAGATTTGCCATTGGATGCCTAGGTTCCTATAGTAGGTACCTACTATTCTATAGGTAGGTATTCTATTGGACATTGGGAGATAGTAAATATTTCCGCAGTTTTCACTCCGATTTCCGCTTTAAACAATGCAATGTTCAATAGTGATAATTGCATTGGCTTGCAATAAATTCAGGCTCCTTCAACGTTGTTACGACACTGATTACTCAACAGTCAGTATCGTGTAACCGGATACATACCAACGGATATGCTGCTGTCTTAACAATACCATCCAACGAAAAAGAGAAAAATGTAGCATTAAGTTTTGTGGGCAGCGGTCGGCATCACGATTTCACGGACGAGGTAATGGTGGCTATTAGACGCGTAGCGACACGGAAAATGGCGGCCGACGACCCGATTGACGCGATTTATCGTGGCCAAGACGCTTTAATTTGAACAGGTTAGTTTTTCAACGGATGTTCGGGACAAGCGATGGACGGTAACCGCGATGTTTTGTGACATCCTGCGCCGGCGCCGCCGCCGCAGCGCATCAAACTGTCTAATGCCTACGATTGTTGAGTTCGTAGGATTCTTACATTTATTTTATATAGCATAGGTCAGTGAGCTCATAGTCAGATTTCGTATAAGTATTTGATATGTTTTCATTAGAAAAACGAAGCCTGTTATTTAATTACAGCTGAACTTCACCGTTAAGAGTTAAAAAACTGTAGCAGTTTCGGCAGCCCCATGAAGGCTACCTTTACTGATAATTCGTCAATCGTAACTGTCCAATCAATTGACATCAGCAAGTTTTATCTCTTGGTGATCAAGTTAAAGCTGCCTTTGGGCCGGCTTAGCGCCATTTTTGACGTACACGCATGCGTCAAGTGGACGTGAAACAACTCGCCCTAATTCTTTTGCACTTATTTCATACTTTTTATCGATCAATCGATACTTCGACTCGGGAATTCATGATCGACAAGTGTTACACATTTCAACTAAAATAACCACAAAAAAACAACTCAAGTACTTAATGTAAAAAATATTTTATTTAACCAGTTCAACAATAAAATTATTTACACATTACTTATTACAGAGGAGGCAGCGTACATAATTTACTCAATATATACAGAAAGTGATAAGCAATGAATGACATTGGACCCAGCATCTATTTAAAACGCTTCGATTTTTGCACACTTTCCACCATAAAATAAAAAGTTTACGGTGAAAAGTGGTCAACCCCGACGTCCAAGATTTTATACGAGTTTCTAATCTCTAATTTAAGATTTTTAAAAAAATGCTCATTTCCTTGGGATTATAAATTGTTATTTAATGAACACACACATATTATCGTCAAAGATTGTGTAAACCTGTAAACTTCTGATTCTACGTTTCGGTTAGAGCGCGAAAATCAATATAAAACAATTTTTGTCGTATTTTTATACATTTCATGGCCCTATCCTACTAGGGCACAAGGACACAAGGATCCATGGTCCCACTGCCAAAATAATGTATGGAGGATTGCCCAACCAATCGGACCCATGATTTGACCCCCAATAAAGCGACCACGGTTGCGTCACCACGGTATCCTAGTGAGATATAAGTCTAACCGAACAATTCGTGGCCCAAATAGCACATAAAATAAACAGTTATTAGACAAATATCGCATCATTCGCGCCCTTAGAAGTTTAGAACTATGTATTTATTTGTAAAAATTGTAATAGATTGTATGTATATAGGTAAAAAAAAAGTTGGATACACACACTACTAACTGCGTCTGATAAACCTAAATCACGGACGCAGCATATCTATAATGGTTACAAATGACAAAGACGGTAGACAGCGGTTTATTGCAAATGCATTTCTTACATCCAGTTTCTAGAAAAAGCTTTGCGAATTCTGTTATCAATCAGCACCTCCTGCTAGCTAATCAGGACCCGTGTGGAACTGGGTCTAGAATAGTACCATCCCATATCCTCTCGTGGGTGTCGTAAGAGGCGACTAAGGAAACTCACCAGGAAAGCAGGCAGCAGCGGTTCTCTTGTGGAATATCAAATTACTGCGATCCCCAACCCGCCTGCGAAGCGTGGGGATTATGGCAAACCCCCGTAATTTGGGGGAGGCCTTTGTCTAGCAGTGTACCGCTATAGGCTGAAGAAGAAGATTAACGGTTAGCTAATAATAGCATTAATAAGATTTGAGATTTGACTTTAGAAAGGTCCCGAACAAGGTGGACCGATGACCTGGTGAAGGTCGCGGAAAGCCGATGGATGCAGACAGCACAAGACCGGTTATTGTGGAAAGTTTTGGAAGAGTAAGACTTTAGAAAACGTAATCAAAAGCTTAATGAAAGTCCTGGAAACGGGGAGTAAGAAAATCTAATGTTAGTTAAGATTCCAATCATAAAATTCATTTGAAAATCGTGAATGGTTAATCGACTATTCTAAATAGAAATTTGTGGCAGTATAATCGAATAAATCGATTATCTGATAAAGTATGCTATTGAAACAATTAGGGACAGTTATGTAGTGGGTTATAAGCAGGCGAATACGTTAAATGGACGCCTGCCTGGCTATAGCTTGACTGAAACTTCTGTACCATGCCTTTGGGATGAGTGGCGAGGCGGAAGAGATGGGTGGAGGAATGAGCGGCCTGCACTTCCTCCCCATGAACTGCGCACATAAAGACGTGGTGCAACGGTTTTGGACAAACTACAATACAGCCTTCGATCAAAAATAGCACCAGATTACGAACACACATCGCCCAGGTCGCCGCGATTGCGTATAATTTGATTATAAGCAATAGCTTTCTAAGATTTATTATTGCTTGTAATTTATTCCAATACTTTCATAGAGAAGAAAACGTATTTTTTTCGTGTTTGATGCGCTCTTCGAAAATCTAATGTTATTCTTAAGCGAAGAACACAGCCCATTTGATTCATCTTAGATACTTAGACCTTATACAATATGTAAAGAAAACCCTGTCCGACCTATAAGGATAATAAAGGTTAGGTAAACACTTGACCAAATATAATATACAATTTTACATAATCATCATAGTAACAATACTAATGAATTTTGAAATAATCTTTTTTTTTCCCGGGAATTAATTCCAATTTCCTCGAAATTTGGTACTTTTTAAAAAGTGACCACACCGTTATTATTATGAGCGAATAGCGACGCGACCACGTCACAGGTGCCGCGTGCCCTGCCCCCCGCCGCACGCGGAAAGGGTTGCTTACCGCACATGTATTAAGTTACCTCTTTTTGCGAAATATTATTTATTTTTTAGGGGATTTTTTATTTTTAGTTTAGCTGTCTTTGTGGGCATTAGAACAATCAGTTATCGATACCTAACAATACCTTCACGGATCGGACAGGGTTTTCTTTACATATTGTATACACAATAATCTATACTAATATATAAAGCTGAAGAGTTTGTTTGTTTGTGCGCGCTAATCTCAGGAACTACTGGTCCGATTTGAAAAATTATTTTTGCGTTGGATAGCCTATTAATCCAGGAAGGCTTTAGGCTATATGAAATCACGCTACGAACAATAGGAGCGGATCATAACTAACTTCACGCGAACGAAGTCGCTGGCGGCCGCTAGTAAGTTATATTTTAGACAGTATTAACCGAAACTATAGCAAACAATGGCCCATATTTCCACATTCACAAACGTAAACTAAATTTAAGTTCCGTGCATCTTATTCGTTCTATTACATTAAGAAAAGGACAGAAGATAAGGATTAACTTAGTCCTGTCAAATTAGTCAGTGACTTATATTTGGCGTATTTTAAGACGCCATGTTTTTAATCGTGTCTTAACTGTCTTTGGAGTATCTTAATTTGACAATACTAGTATAACCCGCGCAGATAAAGAAAATATCTGTAAATGGCGTCCGCTCGCATGTTGGAGTATCTTAATTTGACAATACTAGTATAACCCGCGCAGATAAAGAAAATATCTGTAAATGGCGTCCGCTCGCATGCGCTCTCGCTCACTCTCTATCGCTGTCTATACTCACACAGTGAAGTAAGCGCTGCAAAAAAAAAAATCATCGATCAGGAATCCAGGATTCGCTTTCCAAACTACTGAAGCTACTTTGACGCACTCCGAGTTATCGTTAATTTCGTTCCGCTAAAGTCTCTGTTATTTTGTTGTTTTTGTTTAGTTTGAACAAATAAACTCAACAAAAACAACAATAAAAACAAACAAGTAAAATTTCAAATTTACGTTGTAAATAACAATACTTACAACGTAAATTTGACATGGCATGTTTTGTCAACCGTACCATAAGTAACCGCCGCTATTTTCAGATCTTTTCTTTATTTGCGCGGGTTATAAATAATATTTTATCTTCTGTCCTTTTCTTAATGAAGTAGAAAGCAAACGATGTATAACATTATATAATAACACCACTACGATCCGGACGAAGCATTTCGCCTCCTCCTTTATACCGCGTACATCGAGGGACTGGAACAATTTGCCAGCGGCGGTGTTCCCGTCGGACTACAATTTGAGTGTCTTCAAGGCTAGAGTGAATAGGCTCTTAATAAACTAGTGCGCTTTACCATCAACGATTGCGTCGCTGCTTACCATCAGGCGGGATTGCGGTCAAGCGCCAGTTTATAATTTATAAAAAAAAAAAAAGAACCTAACTTAAATTTAGTTCATTTTGTGAACGAGGAAGTTGGCGCCAATGCCATCTTCAACACATTATTAAAATCCCTTCTGGAATGACTATTAATAAGCTTTGTTATTGCGTTAACACTTTGTAGAGTATATACAAAAATATATCTTACGTCTAGCAAAAGATATCGACACTTATTGTTAGATATTTTTGTTACTCTCTTACATAATATTTACAATTTACAAGTAAGTACATTGCTTTCAACGAAACAGTAAAACAATTACGCCAACTACAAATAATTTTGATCACAGACCAATTTGCTATAAATTTATCTCGAAATATGACACAATTTTATTTTATTACAAACATATTTTTTTTTCTCAACAATTTATATAGGCTAATTACACCAACTTATATTCCTAAAGGAAACAAAGATAGCCTTTAACATAATTTACGTTTTTTAACATAAAATTCGCTTAAAACGGTTTTATTTCATCTTTGATTCTAAATAAATATGAGCATGCTTCATCAAGTTAATCTTATACGTATCTACTGTATATCTATGTAAGTGTAAAAAAGATGTGATTAGATTATGAGTGCATCTATAAGAATAAGTTAGGCTTTTGATTACGCACACTAGACTTTCAACTCTCTGCTTTGATTCGAGATTCGAAAATCATAACGGTATGTATGTACGCGCTGGGATACGCTTTTTTGGATTCTCAACGCTCAACTCTACGCCTGGAGTTGAGAATCCATTGCAAAATGAAATCCCACCGCGCCGTACTTTTGCGAATGTGGTTTGACTGATCAAAGAATACAGTAATACCCCGTACTTACGCGATGGATAGGACTGAGCGCTATCCGCGTAAGTCGAATTCGCATAAGTCGGAGTACAATTTTGCATATAAAGACATACAAAGTATGATTAATTGGGACTGTAGACTAAATAAATCAATAATTTAGGAAATAATTCTAGATAATATGACAAATTAATAGAGTGTATAATCACAATCCGAAGTTACTTTGATGTAGAAGGTTTCATAAATTGTAACAAAGTCGTCTGACGAGTCAATGATTTTTTCTTCTCCCGTAATATCTCCTCGTAGCTTCCTAGTAATTTTTTAATTCCATGTTTTGTAACAAAAATGCGCTCTTCATTGTAGTCTATGCTTTCAAAAATTGTTAACCTTTTTTCAATCGAACTGAGGGCTTCTGTCAAGTTTCCAACTGTCATTTGATCATCTAATTGAACTGGATCCAAAGAATCATTACATATTATCAATTACTTCCTCTTGTTCACGCACTGTTATGAGCTCATCAATTGTAAGCTCCTTATTGTGTGAACTGAACAAACTGAACGAATAATAATGCGGGCGGGGGGGAATCAGAAACAAACGCCGGCGCTTGACCTTGACTGCGTGGCGTTCAAACAAAAAAAGAATAGACGAGAAAATTAAATCGCGTAACTCCGAATTCGCGTAAGTCGAGGTAGCGTAAGTCGGGGTATTACTGTATATCTATTAAGTTATTCGTAAAGTTAATTATATAACTTACGCAATTTCACACAATCTACATATTAACATTTTTACAACAAGTAAATCAGCTGAAACACAGTAAAAACTTATTTAATGAAACTATCCGATTCATAATGTGGATGCACTCTTGTTCTATAGCAATGCCAGTTACTGACTGTACCAAGATCTTTAGACAAGTAGCCAAAAGATTGTTTGGTTAAGAACTATCTCATAAAGTACTTGTCAGAGCAGACGGCAGTATATGATACAGTGGGACATACAAGCACACTACACTGTATCGAGGAGAACACTTAATGTTTTTAAAAGAGTGTCCATGGAGTTTCTTGCCCGATCTTCTCCATACCTCCGTCCTCCGTCCTTACCTACTCTTTAGAATGGGCGACTAGCTTCATCTTACTGACTGACGGACCTTCTGACAATTCAAAAGTGCCTGTACTGGTTTATTTGAAATAAATGCTTTGATTTGATTTGTTGTATAAGAAATTTCTCATACAACATTATCACTAGTGTTCTCCTGTCAAAGTCATTTAAACACCAAAAGATTCTTGAAGCTCAATAGTTTGATTGCCACTTTCTTATCAATCGGAACATTTTCTTGAAACAAGTTTTAAGTGCGCCTTCAGGCTTTTAGACAGTATACGTACAGGCGGTTCCAAATAATAAAGTTCAATAAATATCCTCCACAATACCATGATTACAAAAACATAACACTTTAAATAACGTTACAACTTTTTTTTTATATACATATCTCATTCGCATCCTTATTTTTAATACAACCTAGACATCAAATTGGGACTTCACAGTTTAGTATCAAAGTATATTTACAATCATACTTTCATCATTTCAATATTGATGATGATTTAAAAGCGTCTACATGTATTTGAATGCAGAATAAAGTACAGACAGAACAAAGGTACATAATAATGAAGCTCCGGAAAACTATGGATCTGGCTATAACAAACCAGTGTGTTAAATAAAACAATACCAATACACCCTTACCTACAAACCCCATAGAGATGAGGCACTTATGGCTGAATTTATACTTATTATACACACGCGCACTGGAAATCTACCCATTGTACTAATGGAATAAGGTGTAATTTCCGTTAAAGTTTGTGTCACTTAAGTCTTTACATAATCCAAGGAGGATTAGGGATGTTTATGATTGTACAGCGACGGTTCTATTCGTCGCTGCTCGTGTCCTAGCTGTCGATGTGGTCGGGCTCCATCTTGGGACTGGGGCGCAGGACCATTTTGTCCTCGACGTCACCTTCGTTGTGGACGGTTTCTATTGTGAGTATCATCTTCTCGTCACAACTGTCGTCGCCGGAGTCTGAGTACATCGATTGGGTTGACGTTGCTACCTCCTGGAATTGAAGGACAGGTTTCTTAGAACTTTAGTTTTGATGAATTTTAGTGATTATGTTGGGTATTCATGGTAGAAAATACTCCTGAATTTATATACAGTACAGCCCCGGTAATCAGGCCCCTGGCTAATGCCGCACCCCCTATAATCCGAGATTGTCTATTACATACATGTATTTGCTAATTGATAGCATATTTTCATGCTTCATATATCGATTGATTCATAAAGTCTGATTGTATACATTTGTTTTACACAATGTGCTAATGTAAAGTTATTGTACATTTTTTTTGTAAATTCTATAGCATTAATGACGTTACTTTTAAAATAAAACATAATCTTTCTATTGTGTTCTTTAATTTACAAGTTGACATACATAACGAAGCATGATTTGTGATCTTATCATTGGATCTATACTCTGTCGGATTACAAGGTACGCTTTTGTAAAAAAAAAAACAGACAATAGGATGGGTCTTACGCAGTACTCTATAATCCGACATATTCGATAGTTCGACACTGCCCTGCACGTTTGTAGAACTACCGGGGATTCACTGTCATGGTATATTTAACCTATAGTGTTCCTAGTACTCGGACAGGCCTCCTATTACTAGAGTGAGGTTTGGCAAATACCACTTGGGTCTAATGCGGGTTGGTAGATATCACATGTCTCCGAATTAGTTTAACCTCTTAACATAATCAGGGATTTATAACAACAGACAGTAACAGACAAAATTATGTCATCACCTGTCAAGTCTTTTGTCAACTATGTCAAGGTCAGCTTCCAGTCTAACCAGATTCAGCTTAATAGGTACTAGTATTTTACTTGGAGAGACTGTCTAAACTCTGCAACCCAGTTACTGGATAATATGATACCCCTTGATAGGACTGATGGTCAGACTTTCAGACTTCTGACTACCCGTAAAGACTATCAAAGATCTACGAAAGGATTCTTTCTGACGGGTGGAGGAGTCCTGTTATCTAAAGATGGTCACTTATCCACAGACCAATCTGGTCAAGCGTAGCCTAATCTGATGGACCAACCTGTGAAGCTGTTATTAGCCTTGAACCCTTCACAATACATAACAGACAAATTATGAATCTTATTGATTGGTCAGGTTGAGTTATGAAACTACAACTGAGTCAAGTTGGCCTACAAAGATGCTCGATGTGAATTAGGTCTGTAGGACACTAAAACTTTAAAATTAACTCATTCAGTCAGGTTGGTTGGTCTACAAAGATGCTAGATGTTATTAAGATCTGTGGGGGATTATTGTCCACTAAAACTTTAAAAGAAACTCATAGAAGACTTTTCCCCTTATATGCAGAAAAGCAGGGATATCAATGTGTACACTGAAATCGCATTTCAGTTCCTGATTATTTATCAAATGATCATGGCTGCTGTGTTACGACGGACTCACCGTAATTCTATTCTTAGTGTGTATCCGCACGTGCTTAGCGAGATGGTCCGACCTCATGAACCGTTTCCGACACTCGGGACACTCGAACCTCTTTTCACCGGTGTGTGTCCGCCGGTGACGTTGCAGCTCGTCTGATCGAGTGAACCTGGACACAGAGAGAGGGAGTTAAAATATATGACAGTGGAACGCATCAACATGCAATGATTAAGGTTAATTATGTTCTTCTTCTTCAGCCTATAGAGGGCCACTGCTGGACAAAAGCCTCCCCCAAGGCTACCTGGCGACCTGAGGCCTTAGGCTGGTGGCACAAGTTAACCGTATTTTTTGTTTTTTTTTTTAATAATTATAAACTAGTGCTTGACTGCAATCCCGCCTGATGGTAAGCAGTGATGCAATCTTTGATGGTAAAGCGCACTAGTTTATTAAGCCTATTAATTTAAAAAACTTAGGAATAGGAAGGATGACGGCAGTTGAGCAAGGTGATGCAATGTTTAAACCCAAGACCAACACGACCAAACGATGCTGCGCTAGAGGGAGATTGATCTGGACACTCTCCACGACCAAACTCCCGACACAACAACATTTGGCGCATCGTACCCGCCACACAACACAACACAACTGCTAAGACCCGTCCTCCGTACGGCTTCACCAGACATCATGCCGGAACACGACGAATCGCTTGGGAGCACGACGAATCGCTTGGGAGCACGACTTGTCTGGTGGGTGGTAACTTCTGCCGGCAGCCGATGTTATGGGCTACCACCGAGAAAAATCAGCTGCAGCCGTCGACGCGTCTACAATCTGCCGTTGACACGTCTGTTCGTGTGACCAACCCACTTATAAAGAGAAGTTACATAAAATAACTTCTATTAAGAACTAAACCTTCCAACTTTGAAACATTATCTAACATACATATTTTAATATGTAAAGCTGAAGAGTTTGTTTGTTTGAACGCGCTAATCTCAGGAACAGTTGGTCTGATTTGAAAATTTTTGTTTGCGTTGGATAGCCCATTAATCCAAGGCTTTATAAAGCGACCAATAGTAGCAGAGCATAACAAAACTTTAAAATGTATGCTGCATATTTTGGGGTTAAAATAAAATGTTCAAATAACTAAATCCACTATCAACAAACTTATGTTATTCCATTGATCAGATATTCCGAAGGTAAAAAGAAGCGCAAGAATGAGTAAGGAGAATGGTATAAATAGAAATGTTAAAAAGTGAAAGACAGGATGATTCGATTTACCTCTTGCCACAGAACAACCAGTTGCAAAGAAAAGGTCTTTCACCCGAATGCCATCTGAGATGTGCTCGGAGGTGTGACGTCTTCCCATAGACTTTGTTGCAGCCCGCGATGTGACATACATGCTGCTTCTTGCGGTCAACCAGGCGGCTGCAATGGAAATGTTCTTGTTAGTATCATGTGAAACAAGTATCGAGTGAAAGAAATTTAGCGAATAATCTGACAAACAGTCCTTTTCAATGTCTACCTGTGCTGCTTTTTTTTAAAAAAAGAAGCTGCCCTATACTAGAGATTACTCCTGTATCGTGGCTGCGTTTACAAACATTTAAACTCACATAGAACCCGGAACAAATATTTGTATGGCCTGCAGGCCATACAAATATTTGTTCCGTGCGGGAATTGAACCCGCGACATGCTATGCTGCAGTCGATCTCTCAGCCACTGTACCAACCGCGTCGTTTTAAATTACCTATAATAAAATTGCGATATATTCGCCAAATAAGAGATTATGGAAAAATTACTTTTAATTATTTCATAATTCAACTTTTTTTATAAGTTTTGAATAGTGCTTGTCACTCTTAAACATACTTAATGGGATTAAAATAAAGTTCATATTTGCATAAATTTAAATAACGTCAATTTGGAAGATACTGGTGAAGAAAATTTCAATATACATATATTATGTTGTTTACTGTATGGCTACAATAGTTTACAATAAATTACCAAGTGGTTGGAAAGTGTCAAGTCTGTCCCACCACTAGCTAATTTATTGTTGTTTTTGAGTAGACTACTTGAATTACTTTAGATTGATGAGTTTTGATGATGAATTCGTTTCGTTATAGCATTCGCCGCTACGACCCATCATGGCTTTGATCATATTGAAAATCACTAGTTATAATTATTAAATTGCTTTAGGTGTGGGTTGTCAGAGTATAAAAGGAAGGGGGCGCTTATTTGTTGTATTATTTACGCGATCGCATCAGAGTGAAATTGCAGCCTATGTAGCCACATCACCTCAGACGCTCGCTCTAAAAATTTGTTTACGCTAAGCACTTTAACTTTTTTTCTTAGTATTCGTCTCCTAAGGACTGTTCTATCAAATGCAATAAATATTTTATTAGAATTATATTTTTTTTTTCCCAACTGGGTTATATTCGTCTAAAACACAATATATGAGTTCAGGCATAAAACACTATGTGCAGTTGACTAAGACTTAGGAAAAACTGTATTTACTGAATTAGTGTATGATTTGATAATATTTATTTATTATATTAGCTAGCGAATCAAATGGGTTGCGCATCAGTAGAACTAAGACAGAATACATGACAGAATACATGTTCTTTAATTTCGATCCGGACAACTCAGAGCACGCGGACTTCAGGTTGGATGGCACAGCTCTGCCTAAAGTAAACATCTTTAAGTACTTGGGTTCCGTTATCTCGGTGGATGGATCCATTGAAGCGGATATAGCTCATCGGACAACCTGTGGGTGGAGTAAATGGCGAACTCTTACAGGAGTACTGTGTGATAATAAAATGCCAATTCGAACAAAAGGCAAGGTCTATAAAGCAGCTGTTAGACCGGCTCTCCTCTACGGCAGCGAGGTATGGGCTGCGAAGAAAAGTCACGTACAGAAGCTACACACAGCCGAGATGCGAATGCTGCGCTGGGCGGGCGGAGTTACGCTTAGAGACAAGGTGCGCAATGTCTTACCTTTAAGGTTGCATCAATTGCAGATAAAATCACGGAGGCTAGACTGAGATGGTACGGTCATGTACAGCGAAGGCCAGAGACCATATCGTGAATAAGTGCCTTTCCAAGGCTACAAAAATAAGAGGGAGCGGAAGGCCCCCAACTACATGGATGACGAATATTCGCAAGGATATGAAGCAGTTGGGGCTTTCAGATGACGACGTATATCAGCGGAATAAGTGGCCCCTCAGAACCAGGAAAGCCGACCCCGCGTAACGGTAAAAGGCGAGGCGAAAGAAGAAGAAGATATTAGCTAGCGAATCGAAGTTTAGCCAAAATCAACAGTTAGATTGGTAAAGCGGACCCCAGACTCCAAAGCTAAAAAAGCATCGGATGCGACTGGGATTGACCCTGAGATGATGATATTAGCTAGCTACTCTTTGCACAACACAAGACTACTCACTTCTCGCCCTGGTCGCAATTGGGGCAGGTGCAAGCGACTCTCTTCATGAGCCGCTTGCCCGCCTGACTGGGGCTGTTGGGCCGCAGCTTGGCGGCCTCGCATTCGGCAGGCTGCGGCGTGCTGGCCGCGCTGCCGTTACCGCTCGAAGTACTCACGCTGACGACTTGCCACTTGCCAGGTTCGTTAGGGTCCTGCTGGATTTGTTGGCCTGGAGAAACAATGATAACGTCTAAGATAAACGAAGGAGCCGCGTCTTTTTTGAAAATTTTTGATTGTATTATTAATTTTCCATAGGAATGTAAGTTTTAAATACAAATATACAGTATGTTAACTAACAGAGGGCGTTCCTGTTAACCTGAAATAGTATAGCATACACATGCTAAAAAAAAAAAATATTTCCATTCGAAAACAAAATACTAAAATTTTTTCCAATAACAAAATCTATATATATAAAAATGAATTGCTGTTCGTTAGTCCCGCTAAAACTCGAGAAACTGGCTGGGCCGATTGAGCTGATTTTGGGTTTTAAAATGTTTTAATGTAGTCCAGGTAGGTCTAAACGGTGAGAAAGTAAGGAAAAAATGATTTAATAATAATGATGTATGAGCTTCATTGTTTTTACTTCTTCTCTACACTTTAGTGCTACCCTGGTACACTGCACCTCCAAAAAGGAGACAAAATAAAACTCACTTACAAGAGCAATGGGAGAATGGCAATGATAAATGTCACAACAATACAATATTAGTTTGAAGTTGAAGTTGGCTTTGTGGCTTTTTATTAGAAACTTTAAACCGGCAGACAGTATTTCTTGCTTTAAACGAATGCATCAACGGCTGAGACTTTTTTTATGTACGGTGTATGGTACCAGGGTAGCACAAAAGTGTAGAGTCGAAACAATACAGCTCATTCATCATTATTAATCTAATATTACATCGATGAAGTTATTTTGCCTACTTTGAGGAGTTGCAAGGTAACAGGATCGCCAAAAAGTGTAGGAGAAGTCGAAACAATGAAGTTCATTCATTCACACAGGAACAACGGGAACGGGATAAAAAAGGATGTCCTATATCCTTCTCCCAGTTCTTAGCTACCTCCCTACCAATTTTCAGCCAAATCGGTTCAGCCGTTCTTAAGTTATAAATAGTGTAACTAACACGACTTTCTTCTATATACATATAGCTTATCCTAATTTAAAATAGTAGTAGTAGTAAATAAGATCATGTCATATTGCCTTTAGGGCGGAACAAAGTTCGCCGGGACACTTTTGTGCTACCCTGGTACATAGCACCTCTACAAACTAGGCACAATAAAAGTTCTTTGATGTAATTATTATGGTTTAATGATGAATGAATGAGCTTCACTGTTTCGGCTTCTCCTACACTTTTGTGCTGCCCTGGTACCTTACACCTCCACAAAGTAGAGAAAATCAAATTTCTTCTATGTATTAGTGATTTAATGATGAATGCAAAAGCCGATTACAAAGTGAAGGAATAGTACATTACGATATTAGTGCGTAATGATGGTTATAACATGCGAGGCGGAATTTCAGCCCGAGCCGAAGGCGAGGGTGTAATTGAGCCGAGCATGTTGTAACCAATACGCACGTATATCGTACGACATTTTTTAACACACTTGCGAGGAAACAGAAAAAAAGATATTCAGAATACAAGTACAAAGAAAAGAAAATTTGAGAAAAATGGCGCGAGATTTATTTTCTGCCGTAGCTGCGTGAAAATGTTGGCAAAGATGCTAGAGCATGCAGTCAAGTTTTTAAATTACCGAATAAACTGTTTTTTTTTTTACAAATACTCATTTAAATACAAACAAATACAAATTTGTTTATTTCAAATGAGACATCAGTTATTTTAAATAAACTCAATCTGTGAATGCACACTGTTGCTTTCCCGCCATTAGTATTATTATTTGCCATTTCAAATATGGAACAGCGCGCTGCTCATTGGCTAGAGCCACGCGGCGGCGATCAGTTCCATAATTATTTGAAATGACAAATAATGCTGTTATGGATTTTGTATGGACTATAACTTAACTATTTGCTTTGATAACACACGCGTTTGTTATGGCCCGCTTTACATATTTAAAACCCGTGGGATTACATCAGCTTTACGAGCAAGGGTGTTAAAATAGTACATTACGATATTAGTGCGTAAAGATGGTTATAACATGCGAGGCGGAATTTCAGCCCGAGCCGAAGGCGAGGGTGTAATTGAGCCGAGCATGTTATAACCAATACGCACGTATATCGTACGACGTTTTTTAACACACTTGCGAAAAAAAAAAAAAAAAGTATTTTATATTTTGTTCATTTTAAATAAACTCAATCTGTAAATGCACACTGTTGCTTTCCCGCCATTAGTATTATTATTTGCCATTTCAAATATGGAACAGCGCGCAGCGCGAGCCGTGAGCGGCGATCAGTTCCATAATTACTTGAAATGGAAAATAATGCTGTTATGGAATTTGTATGAACTATAACTTAACTATTTGCTTTGATAACACACGCGTTTGTTATGGCCTGCTTTACATATTTAAAACCGGTGGAATTACATCAGCTTTACGAGCAAGGGTGTTAAAAAACATTTTAAGGAAACCTGGCCTTTTGTAAGTCTGAAATCGCCAACCCGCATTGAGCAAGCGTGGTGATTACGCTCTGTCGTTCTCCTCTCTAGCTATCCCCAGCAGGGGGACGATAAAAAAAGGCTGATGATGATGATGATGATGAGCTTCATTGTTTCGATTTCTCCTACACTTTTGAGCTACCCTAATTATCCTAATTTAAAAACTAAAAAATAAGATCATGTGATATTTATTGCCTTTAAGGCGGAACAAAGTTCGCCGGGTCAGCTAGCGGGTCTTCTAGCTGACCTTGCGAACTTTGTTCCGCCTTAAAAGCAATATGACATGATCTTATTTACTACTTTTTAAATTAGGATAATCTATATATATAAAAGAAGTCGTGTTAGTTACACTATTCATAACTCAAGAACAGCTGAACCGATTTGGCTGAAAATTGGTAGGGAGGTAGCTAAGAACTGGGAGAAGGACATAGGATATCCTTTTTAACCCGTTCCAGTCATTCCTGTGTGAATGAATGAACTTCATTGTTTCGGCTTCTCCTACATTTTTGTGCTACCCTGGTACCTTGCACCTCCTCAAAGTAGGCAAAATAAAACTTCATCCATGTAATATATTAGATTAATAATGATGAATGAGCTTCATTGTTTCGACTTCTCCTACACTTTTGTGCTACCCTGGTACCATACACCGTACATCTTTAAAAAAAAAAGTCTCACCCGTTGATGCATTCGGTTAAAGCAAGAAATCCATACTAATATTATAAATGCGAAAGTAACTCTGTCTGTCTGTCTATCTAAATGTCTGTCTGTCTGTCTGTCTGTCTGTTACGCTTTCCCGCTTAAACCTCTCAACCGATTTTGATGAAATTTGGCACAGACAATCTTTAGACCCTGAGAAAGAACATAGGCTACCTTTTTATCCCGGAAAAGTTTGATGTTCCCGAGGGAAATCTAAAGAGCGCGACATAACTGAACTCCACGCGGGCGAAGCCGCGGGCGGAAAGCTAGTATTCAATAAAAATTTTAAATTGACACGTAAAAGAAACACACTGTACACGCGAACATGAAAGACGGCAACGTCGCAATTTATTTATACATGACGACTACTATTTTGATTTAAAACAGGAGGTTTCAAATTTATTTTCAATGATAATTTTTTTTTATTCGGATTTTTTTATGCTTATTTTTCTATGCTGATATTTTTATTTTAATCTATTAATGATATATATTAACGAGTTTAAGGGAACGCCCTCTGTTATTTAACATACAGTTGATATTTTATGTCTTTATGTAAATTACACTATAGTATTTTTTAAGTAGAGGCGATACAACAAACTATTTACTGCTATTCTCTTACATCGGCCTTGAAACATTTTATTTGATACTAGCTGTTGCCCGCGACTCCGTCCGCGTGGACTTCACGTTTTGCGTTTACAGCGCTCGGTGATTCCCGTAAATTAAGAGGAGCTCAGTTGATCTATACTAATATACAAAGCTGAAGAGTTTGTTTGTTTGTTCGCGGTACTCTCGGAAACTACTGGTCCATCAATCCAGGAAGGCTTTAGGCTATATAACATCACGCTGCGAAAAATAGGAGCGGAGCATAATTAATTCCACGCGAACGAAGTCGCTGGCGGCTGTATAATATAAGCGCCTGTTAAAATAATGAAAGCAATATGTAGTACGTCCGCGTTAGCTCCCGTTTTCGCGACATTTTTTGTTACTGCTCTGCTCTTGTTGCTCACAGCGGGATGTTTTATAGCCTATGTCCTTTCTCAGGCTCTAGACTATTTGTGTACCAAATTTCATTACAATCGGTTCAGTAGTTTTGGCGTGAAAGCCGGACAGACAGACAGACAGAGATACTTTATAATATTAGTATGGATTTATTTTTTAATTGATGCATGTGGCTGTGTGTATGTACCAAATAAATACATTTTATTTCTTTTATTTATCCATATTAATATTATAAATGCGAAAGTAACTTTGTCTGTCTGTCTGTTACGCTTTCAGCCTAAGTTAGTAGTAGTAAGTTTCAGCGTCAGCCTAAACCTCTCAACCGATTTTGATGAAATTTGGCACAGACAATCTTTAGACCCTGGGAAAGAACATAGGCTACCTTTTATCCCGGAAAAATTTGATGTTCCCGAGGGAAATCTAAAAAGCGCGATATAACCGAATTCCACGCGGGCGAAGCCGCGGGCGGAAAGCTAGTTATTCTATATGTACATCAAGCTACTACAGATTACAATGTGTCAAATTTCTTTATTGGATTCTTACTTTATAGCTAAAGCATTAAGGCTTAAGATTGATAGGGAATATTTGATTGTTTCGGTAGCTTGACCTGCTGTCGTCCGTAAAAAATTCAGTCCTAACTGATATATCAATGCACAGCCTAAACAGTTAGTTCGAGAGACATGTATATAAACATTTATATTGACCAGATTTAATAATATCCTTACAATAATGCTTAAAATATACAGCCTAGACAGCCTCCGTGGCGTAGCGGTAGCGAACGCGGCCGTTGCGCAACGAGGCGCGGGTTCGATCCCCGTGCAGTGCAAATATTTGTATGCATGAATATGAATATTTGCACTGGTCTGGTCGTGCCTCGGAAAGCACGTTAAGCCGTTGGTCCCGGTTGTCATACGAACATTTAATGGCAGTCGTTACGGGTTGTTGGAGCCCTCAAAAGTCCAACAATTGGTCTAGCTGCAATACTTCGATATCGCCTTCGGGTTGTGGAGGTCAGACGGCAGTCGCTTCACGGAAAATATCGAAGTTTAGCCAAAAATCAGCAGTTAGACTGGTAAAGCGGACCCCAGACTCCAAAGCTAAAAAAGCTTCGGATACGACTGGGATTATTAACGCTGAGATGATGATAATGAATAATGCTTAAAATATCTAACTTTCGCAGTTATCGAAGGTGCATAAAAGTTGGAATTAGCTATGACTTAGGAATCAGTATTCTACGGTCATGGAAGCCAGCTCTTAATTCTGGTCACGGGATTAAGAGCTGGTAAACTGATATTACACAAAAAGAATATATTATACTGTCATAATTAATAAAAAAAAAATGAAAAGTAAAATGACTGTGTGGTTGATTCTATGTGTGTGCCTGCAAATTGTGTGAGTATGTGTGGACTGTAAAATGCATATGAATAATATGATGCATATTATGTGTTATACAATAGGTATGTTAAGAAAACCCTGTCCGACCCGTAAGGATAGTAAAGGTAAGGTAAACATGACCAAATAACATATGAAATTTTACATAATCATCATAGTAACAATACTAGTGAATTTTGAAATAATCTTTTTTTTGCCCGCGAATTAATTCCACTTCCCCAAAATTTGGTAATTTTTAAAAAGTGACAACATTATTTTTGACGGTATAATTCTGAGCGAATAGCGATGCGATCGCGGGCCGCGTACCCTGCCCCTCTTCGCCCGCGCCTGGATTGCCTACCGCACATGTTTTAAGTTACCTCTTTTTGCGAAATAATATTTATATTTTTAGGGGGATTTTTTTTTAAGTTTAGCCCGGCTTTGTAGTCATTAGTAGAATCAGTTATCAATATCTAACAATACCTTCATGGATCGGACAGGGTTTTCTTTACATATTGTATAAGTATGATCACAAATCAAAATCAAGCCATTAATGTAAATTAGCCAACACATACAGCTGTTTTTGGGTGGCAATAGTTCTATTGCTAGAGGTGTAGCAAACTTTACATTGAATATATTTATTTGAGTCTGGAATTCAGTATATTTCCAGACAGTGGTGAAATATCAAATTCACTGTATGTAGGTATATCTTGCCACCCAACACTAAAAGGATTTATGATTATGAGAATTTTATTTATTCATTTGAAAAAGGAATATAAACATGTTTACAAACAATATGTTATTATTATTTGATTTGATTTTATGTTATGTGTAATGGTTGTTATTTGCCTAAAATAAATGAATTTGAATGTGATAGAGTGACTCTATTGTTTTAATGTAAAGATAATAGAGGGTTCTTACATTATTCAATGCCCTACAAAAGTTAGTTGATACATTTCTGCTTAAAAAAGATAATTCTAGTTATGTGCTAGAACTGTAGACTACATAAATAATGTTTTTATTGACCATCCTAAAAAAAAAACTACCTATAGATAAAATACAAAAAAAAGAATGTTATTGTATATGTGGCAACTCATTTTTGGAGGGCATTGTAAGTAAATAAATTAATTTTAAATAAACAATGCAAATATTCCCCCTTGTTCATAAACGCTGCTTAAAGTTAACTAGTGATTAGCGATTCTTTATGCATACATTTTCGACCTTTTATTATGAATAAACACCACAGTCTTTAGGGGGTTTATTTATAAACGATAATTAAAGGTTAAGTGATAAGGTTTGGGGTAGCTTGACCTGCGGTTGTCTGTACACATGAAATGCAATAAATTATTGAAGCAAACTGCCAAATTAATCTCAGCCAGGGACATATAAAGACAAATAAATCCTCTAATACAACTTACCTATGAGAGGCTGTGCAGTTTGAGGTTGTGTCTGCTGCAGCTGCGCTAGCTGCACTCCTGGTAAACCCAAAGCCGGTACCAACTGCACCGCACCACCCAAACCACCAACACCCAACGTTGGCACCTGCAAACACCACACTTTATACCCACAGAGCCAACCAACCAGAAACACACTAATAGATTGAACGAGTTTCAAGCCGCCTAAAAACAAAGAGGTTATGTTTTCATCATAAAATATTCAAGTGTATGCAAACATAACCTTAAACGCTGTTTACGATACAAATAATATTATCATTTACGTCATCCATTGGGGTAATCCATTACCGTTGTAAACCATAATATGTAACCAAGGAAATGACATAGTTAAATCTGTCAATTAGTGCTACGGATCCGCCCCGATAGATTGAATACACAAAGATTGTCAAGTGAGTATACAACAATCATAATACTCATTATAAAAAAAAAACACTCGATAAACAGCCTTTGAAATGCGTACAAACCTATATTTATTAGTATTTAATCACACACAAAACATTCGCGTATAAGCCACAAATGTCGCGCAGACTCACAAAACCAACGGCAATAAACTCGTTCGGAATCTAAACTCATGACGAACAACAATGAACGGTTCGCTTCGGGAATATTCGTGCGAGGGGCCGAAGATTGCCGAACGCAATACCTGTACAAGATTCACGGCGCGTACATTGCCTGATGCAGGTATGACAGTGACTTGCTGGCCATTTGGGGTGCTCGTTATGATCGTCTGGGAGGGTTGCTGCTGCTGTATGTTGCCCTGATCCGATACCGCCTTTATCCGTATCCAAGCAGCATGATAGATACAATAAATATAGGATTTTTAGACATATGGGTGGGGGTAGTCTTCACTTACATTTTAATACATGGGATTAGTGTAGGTACGTAAGAATAATTAGAATAAATAATTTTAAAAATGGTACAAGAGAAGTTTGCGAGCTGGCTATTATAAAACAAAGCTTTCCCGGCAAAGCACTTTTATGTTTTCAACGAACCACTAACTTAGCTCTCTTTCTTTATAAACTAAAATGGGATAACAACCTTGACCCAGCCTTATAAAATGTACTTATTGATAATAGACAAAGTAACTTGACATTGGCTAATGCGATGGCAAAGCCACAAAAAAAAAAAAACTAAAACCCCTTGACAAAAAGGCGGGAAAATGTCAATATTAAAAAAACTGTTGCTTCTATTTTTATAGGTACCGGTGTAGCCCATCTCCCTCCCGCTAGACAGGCAATATGAGACAAAACATCAGCTACATGAATGAATCCTACACCCTTTTTTGTACACTTTTAAAGTTGGCATTATTATTATTTAAGTACGAGTATAATACTTTAGTAATTCCAAGTGAGTGTTTAATACTGCTTTGGAAAACTGTTATTTTTCAGTTTATAACATTTTTGATTTTTTAAATATCTAAATTAATAGTTATAAGTAATATTAATTATATTTTACTATGTGATTCCTGATATAAAACAGTTTAGAGCTGTGTTGTAAAGGAATTATGAATGTAAGTGAATATACCACATTAGAAGTTTCAATAGATAAATAAAGATAAAAATAACTAAATATAAAAGCCGAAATGATCAATAAATAAAAAAATACTAACAAAATAAAGATACAACCAAAAATAAATATGATAAAAAAAGTCAATAAATTCTACCAGCTTAACTCTAAAAGAACATTGGCCAAAACTGTTTTTCGTGGGACTCAGCCAGCACAATTTTGAAATAACACATACAATAGACACGTGCATAGCCTCCCAGTGCGTCATGCCACGCTATTCATAGTCGTAGTTCATATTTGTGTGCTCTAGGTCTAGTGGAAACCCATATTGTCAAACATATGAATGCAACGTAGCATAAATGGGCCGCGGGGACCGCGCCTCTATGGTTAGTAAACTGTCATTACTCATTATAAATAATGTTTTTGGTAATGACATCTGGCTGTTCAACCCATGAGTAGAGTATCAGTTGTCCTTTGTTTAACCTGAGGGCCAAATCTCCTAATTTAAAACATTCAAAATCTAGTCCCAGTGTCATCTCAGCGGCAAACAAATGTCAAAAACTTGTCAAAATGTTGGGAAACTAGACAGATTTAGACTGAGATCAGACTGAACGTTTTAAAAATGAGTAAAATTAGGTCTCAGGCTTTAGAAAATTTTGTAATGAAGTGTATAGTCCTCGTATAGCAGTAGATCTCACCTGCAGTGTGATGGTGGTAGGAGATTGACCAGCACCTCCTCCCTGCGCGCCGCCGCCCTGCTACCAAACCAACCCAGCTTATATTTACAGCACTATGAGACATATTTATTAAAATCCTAAATTCCACAGACAGAATGCACAGCCTACGCTACTGGGTCTCGAACATAGGTTCTCAACGTGGGCCATAACGCCCTCCATGGGCGTGGACGTGGAGGGCTTTCAGTGGGGCAGTCGCTTCTACTGCCCCCCTGAAAGTCTCAAACACTCCCAGACTAAAAATGATATAGTATCTCAGGATTATGACGTAATGTTACACGTTTAAATATAATCGTGGCAAGAGCTGTCTCATATGATAATATCTGCGGTAGAGTGAGTAAAAGAAAAAAAAACCGCCTCTAAAAAAATATTTTCAGTGGCCGGTGGGTATAATAAGTTTGAGAATCTATGGTCTAGAATTACAGAAAGAAATTTAAGAAGAAAAAAATACCACACTCCCCAATCGTTATAAATGAGGGAAGAAAGTATGTAGAGGAATGTATGAAAATCCGACATTTTTTGAGGTAGGAAATCTTATCTCCTCTTATCGGGCTCATCACGTTGTGTGTGAAGAATAGTCGGAACTTGGTAATGTTTAAAGTGGATTGGTAATTTATTGTGAAATTAGAACTACGTCACTACGCCGGAAAAATGCGACACACAAGTGCCGATAATATGCTAGAGTAGTTTTATAGCTATTCGTTCGATAGTGTGCAAGACATAATTATATAAATTAGACGCGAGGTAGATGTGGGATGAATTTTCTTGCATTCAAAATATGCAGATAATATGCTAGAATAGTTTTGCTATTTGCTCGTTAGTGTGCAAGACATAATTATGTAAATTCGGCGCGAGGTAGATGTGGGATGAATTCTTCTTGCATTCTAAATATGCAGATAATATGCTAGAACAGTTTTTCTATTCGCTCGTTAGTGTGCAAGACATAATTATGTAAAAACGGCGCGAGGTAGATGTGGGATGAATTCTTCTTGCATTCAAAATATGCAGATAATGTGCTCAAATAGGTTTGCTATTCGTTCGTTAGTGTGCAAGACATAATTATGCAAATTCGACGCGAGGTAGATGTTATGTCAAGGTGGGATGAATTGTCCTTGCATTCAAAATATTGTTACTAGGTTTGTTGAACAGGAGAAATTGTGGTTAAAAAGATGTACTGATTAGTTAAGAGCAAGCAAAATATATAGTTTATCGCATATATTATACATCGGTATTGTACTTTATTTACCGAGTTTAACATTTTATACAACAGTCCGTATAATCCTGATGATCCTTGCAGGTTATAAGATTTTTATAAAAATGTCTATAGCTAAAATGTAGGATATAATTTACCTGTACGTTAGCCAACGACGCTATCTGTATCTGCTGAATTTGTCCCGAAGGTGTAAGTACACTCGCCATTTGTGGTTGAGCCTGCATCTGTACATAAAATAAGGAAATAAATCAGGGTTTCTTATATCAAGCATTGGACATCCACTTTTGGTCTTTCCGGACGAATCATCATCTCAGCGTTAATCCCAGTCGCATCCGAAGCTTCTTTCAGCTTTGGAGTCTGGGGTCCGCTTTACCAGTCTAACTGCTGATTTTGGCTAAACTTCGATATTTTCCGTGTGAAGCGACTGCCGCCTGACCTCCACAACCCGAAGGAGATATCGAAACGTTGCAGTTAGACCAATTGATGGACTTTTGGGGGCCCCAACAACCCGTAACGACTGCCATTAATGTTCGTATGGCAACCGGGACCAACGGCTTAACGTGCTTTCAGAGGCACGATCAAACCAGTGCAAATATTTATATTGATGCATACAAATATTTGCACTGCGCGGGGATCGAACCCGCGCCTCCTTGTGCAGCGGCCGCATTCGCTACCGCTACGCCACGGAGGCTGTCTTTCCGGACGAATGACTTATAAACGGTTAGGGTTTTTTCATATACTCCCCCAGGTGCGAGAAATCTAAAAAAAATTGTTGACGTCACTAGTTGTACCATCCTGTATACATTCTATACATTTTTCGATGAATTTCATTTGATTACAAATCTACTCTCAATCTATCCCAGCAACAATCAAGGTCAATAACTTCACGTTAAAGTATTTCTTTTTGGCAGGGGTCAAATATACAATATGTAAAGAAAACACCATCCAACCATTTAAAACTTTACATAATCATCATTGTAACAATACTAATGAATTTTTAAATAACGTTTTTATTCCGCGAATTAACGCAGGTTTCACTCAAATCCCTCATGAAATGCCCTGATGCGGAGTAGGTACTCATTGTACAATGAATGCAGGTTTTTCTTAGCAAATCAACTCTATTTTCGCCCGGTTTTATTGGTAGGGACCTTGTATGAATGATATGAATGATGTACAATATCAAATTGGCGGCATTTTGTTTGATGATGGCGTGGATTGCCATGTAAGTTAAACCTCCTTTTGCGAAATAATACTTATTTTTGGGGGGTAATTTTTTACGTTTAGACAGGTTTTGTAGGCATTAATAGAATCAGTTATCGATACCTAATAATACCTTCACGGATCGGACAGGCTCTTCCTTACATATTGTTTAGGGGAATTATTAGATGTACATATTTTTGGCAGGTCAAGACTGAAAACGTTTTTAAATTTACGAGAACTACACCTCAGTTCGTAGGTACCTGCTGCAACTGCGGTATGATCTGTAGATGTTGGGGAGCATGTACCGGCAGATGTACCGTTTGGTACACCGTGTGGCCGTTCGCCACAGTCACTGGTACTTGCACAGGAACCATGCCCATACCACCGACGCCGCCTCGAACTGCGATGCCACCACCGGCACCTATGTAGATAAATAAGGTTATTTATGATCAATTAGCGGCCGCCAGCGACTTCGTTCGCGTGGAGTTAGTTATACTCCACTCCTATTGGTCGCAGCTTGATGTTATATAGCCTAAAGCCTTCCTGGATTAATGGACTATCCAACGCAAAAATAATTTTTCAAATTGGACCAGTTCCTGAGATTAGCGCGTCTAAACAAACATACAGACAAACTCTTCAGCTTTATATATTTGTATAGATTCAGATATTTCATTTAGGTGAACGATTATAGCCAAACGCTCACGTTTCTGGAATATAACGTTTAACGTTTCTTGGTCCTTCTCCGCCATAGGAACGTATTAAGCTTTGAAATAGGCAAATAAATGTTTCTGTCTGATCTAATCCTTAATCATTCCAAGGTTGGTGTTTAGGACAACGTCAAAGTCCTAAAAGTTTATCAAAAGTTGCTTAAATTAAAAGTAATTTATTCAAAATAGGCTAAAAGAAGAATATTCTGTTGGTTATTGCAAAAAAAAAACAAACAAAATACTTCAAATTTTAATAATGTTTGATCATATACTGGCTTCTCAATATTAAATTCGTTAGAAAATCTAACTTGTAAATTTCTTTTTTATTTTAAAAAAATATTGTTACCGTATTCTCATAATTCAATATTAGAAACCAATTTAAGAGCTAAAATTTTTTATGCTGTCTTGCTGAAAACAAAAAAAGGTGCCCGAGAATAAAAACAAAGCGGTCTAAATTTGCAGTATTGTGCCATGTGCTACCTATAAAAACTTCTAGGCATCAAAGATCCTTCACACTCAAACCGTGTATCTGCTACCATTGCGAATTTTTCATTTCAAACTAATTTTTTTTTGCATGCCTTCACAATAGTACCAAATGATTCACCCCAGTTCGAGTCCTTTAGAAACTGATTTTGAAGAACGATGTCAATCCGTAAAAGATGGTGAACGTTTCTTTTTTTTATGTATACCTCAAAGCTGAGGGGTTCAACAATAAGTAAAAATTTCGGAGATGAATAGTATTTTTTTTTTACTCCAGTAATTTACTTCTTAACATCACCCTACAAAACAACTTGTAGTCTTAGCACTATTTTGTTTTTTCATCTACTGAACTTAATTTATATAGAATGCAGTATATTGTATTATAATAATTATCTTAATATGTGATCTAATGACAGCGACAGTGCATGAGAAATTATACACAAAAAGCAAATTAAATGTTAAAATGATCAAAATGAAAGCTAGATTAAAATGTAAGCTGGGGAGTTGAAATATTAGGATGATATAGTATGGAGAGAATTTTATAAGTAGTCATGGTAAAAGGGCCTTGTTTTTTCTAAATATTGAATAGCGATCGGAGATTCAAGAAGAGCCTTACCTAACTCCAAAACTGTGTATGTTACGGATAAAAGTCAAACCAAAGTTACACCCGAGTATCCGGCTCGAAGGTCCTAGTATCTTTTTTGAGAATTATTAGTGACCCGGACCAAAGGCTTAATTTGTTTTATGACATTTATATTTTATTTAATAGAGTTGTCTATTAAAGTCAAGTAAAATCCGCCGGAACGTTAAAGCTAATGATTTACATCTACATGATTTAGGTTAACCAAACCAAAGTGTGACCACGCTACTTTTACCCGCAATATACTTAAACATCGCGATCCAAAAAACGTAGTTGAAAATAGTCTCCACACGTGACCGAGGCACCAACCTTGTCCGTTGGGGCTCCCTGGCGACTTCGCATCTTTCCCGTTGGCTTGCTTTTCCACAGAGGTGACGCCCGCTGTGCTACACGGGATGGATATCGCCTGACTTGTCGGGATGGTAATCGCCTGATTTCCCTGAAGTCCCGGCAACGATATGTTCGTGCCGGGAATCGTTATCATCGGTTGGTTCCCGGTCAAAGCGCTTATAGGAATGGTAAGGTTAGTGCCCGGGATTGTGACGGTCGCCTGCTGCTCTGTTAGCGGTGGGGGAAGGGGGGCGGAAAAACACAGATTAGTATGATAGTTGTACGTTAGAAGCCAAGAGCATGCGGTGGTGATGAGTGATGACTAGTGTGACGTCGTGCACAAAGTCAGTACCCAACATTGTTTGTCAATGCATTATAGAGTCTGATCGAGTCTTAAAACGTCTGATGCTAAAATGTGTAAATTATAAGACAGCCAAAATTAAAGAAACTATTTTTTATTTTTTGTTTTCTAATTTATAATTAACTAATACAAAATAATTTTAACGTTCAATAGACACACATGCATTGATTACTTTTTTTTTTGTAACTGTATATTAATTTCGATTAAACATAGTCCCCCTTATTCATAAACGCTGCTTAAAGTTTACTAGTCATTAGCGACTGTTTTTTTTTTTATAATTTTTAAACTAGCGCTTGACCGCAATCCCGCCTGATGGTAAGCAGTAATGCGATCATTGATGGTAAAGCGAGCTTAACTTTCGCTTAACTTTAATCGTCGTTCATCGTTTATGAGTAAACGCCTTAAATACCATGGTGTTTGTTGTAACGTAAACGATGTTTAAAGTGGCGCGAAAACGTCAAATATGAGTTGTTAAAAATCACTAATCACTAGTTAGCTTTAAGCAAACTTTATGAATAAGGGGGATTGTCTACAGAAGACTCTATGTTTAACCTAACACATGGAAATGACAGAAAATAGAGTTTAAAAGTTATTTCAGTAAAGAGAAAATATTAATATTTTAGTTTGAAAGCAAAGCAGTTGAATGGAAAGTTAATCCCAAAGCAATCCCGAAGCTGACTGTAAGGTTAAGGCGCATCTCCATGGGCGAGAAGATCGTAGGGAGACTATCGACGTGCCATCAAATTCTTACTTTGAAAAAAAAATGCTGCCCCGGACTAGGAATTTCTCCTGTGTCGTGGGTCCATTAACAAACATTTAATTCAATATACATATACTAGGCAAATTTTTAGTCCCCGTCCAAATTTCCATATATCAATCTTTGGCGAAAATCGTTGTATACGTGGTTTTTCTTTTAGCATCACTCAATACAAAAATATAGAGATATCACATTACAAAATTATCTATAAAAAGGTGATGTTTGTTGACATCGCGTCGTGCGTACGCGCAACTGCGGTAACTGCGCAGGTCCCCCGCCCGCCACCGAAGTTCGTAAGTTTGCGCGACAGTGTAGTATTATTCAGTGAGCATGCAGAGCTGATAATTGTTTCGGTAAAATGATTTAATATGAAAATTTTACATATCGATTTTTTTTTCATAAATGGAATTAGTGAATGATACCTAATGCCTAGAAAATATTTGGACGGTGACTAAAAAATCGTACTGTATATATGTAATAAGTATAAAAATATTATAATATTTTCTACGGGCTAAAGGTAACGAAGTCTTCCCTTTCGTAATATGTATATGATGGTGCTATTCCAGTGATCATTTGAAGGCACTCCATGACTGATCGTGTTGCGACTGTCCCTTCTATAGAGATGGCGCCGAAATGAGACCAAACCTTATGAAAAACCTATTGTACAGTCCGATTGTAAGTTGATGACGGCTCTGAAGTGCGCTACTCGCTGCGAAGTACCTCCCCCCTCACGCCGCTGACACGTGAATTTATTACTGCGCAGCGACTCGCCTTATGTTCAGAGACGTCAAAAAGTTTGAATAGGACTGTAATATGGTACATACCGAGTTTTAGAAAAATGTCGCTTCGTAGAGCTTTGTCTCTATCATACTTGTGAGGCCGTCTCTTTCTAAAGCTCGATGTGTCATATTAACGAATGAGTACTGTACTTTTACTTAAAATCCTACCTAAATAAGCGTTTTTTGTTCTCTCTTGATACTTTGTTTATGCAGGAGAGGAATATTTTTTGGTCAATTTTATTTTTAATTACTTTGCTTATCTATCCATTTAAAGTATCAAAATAACTGGAAACCTCATAAAATACAATAATATCTATGTGATATTACTATAATGTGGCACAAAAATATTCAACTTCTGCAATAGGAATAATAATAATAAAGACTTATTTTAGTAGCACATACCGGTAGGTAAATGCATGACATTCTGTAGGAAGCCAGCGGGCAGGACGGGTGTCCTTACTAGCTGGCCGTTGACCAGACTCACTTGACCCATTCCAGAAAAATTCTGAAAAAGAAAAATTTTTTAACACAAGTCTCCTCTTATTTTGGCGGGACTTCTATGACCAAGAAACACGTAAACTTGTTCGGGTAGCATTAGATGTTGAAAAAAATTGATCTGAGCAATTACTTCATATATGTATTCAGCTAATTCAGCTTTCATTCGGTTTGTGCGATCAAGAAATTTCGTTTGGCGTCTAGCTTCGCTCAATAATTAACGGGTCGGGTATAATTTAAACTAAGCTAAACGACTTTGGGCGTTTCCGTCTGGCCGGCTTTGCCGAATCATGCCGACTTAAACGACGAGCCAGTTAACCAGACTAGCTGAAGAGTGTTAAACCCATGATGCGTTAAAGGAAACGCCGCATAGGCCGTAATTCAGTGGTATGGTAACAAATGTCTGTCCTATATTATACCTACTAATGTCTGAGTGGCTACCATGACTTTTCATTACGAAGACTCGATCATCGATATCGACCGCGTTTCGAATCATCGATTGGCCCACTTCAAGGTTGTAAGATATCCAGGCCCGAGTCGACGGCGCTTCGTGTTTCACGCGCGCGTCAAAGAGATGTCAGCACATGACGGGGTCCACGAAGACCGATGCCTCCTGGGTCAGGGTTGCGGGTTGGAAAAAAATGCTTGAGACTGAGCTGCTCGCTCTGTTAAGCATTGTTATTAAGCAATATGCGTAATTATAAGGTAAATTATTGTAAACATTTTCATTTTAAATGTCTGGACTTGAAAAAAGATGATGATCCCTGAGTTTGTTTCGGCTATTTCTTCTCAGAGGTAGTCAGTTAAGAAATGCCGGCTTCATCTAGTTAAAAAAATAAAATAAAAAATAAACATGACGTGTAAAAGTGATCAGTGATCCTACTTGCTTAATAAACGATTTCATTTCAAGAAACCGTGGCCCTGGCCATCCCAAAGGGAAGATGAAGAAACACGGGTGGGTTTTAGTCAGTAAAAGTCTGACACGCCCTTCCGCTCCGCCCAGAGCGGGAGAAGTCATTTAATGATTTCCCATCCCAACAAAAAAAAAAAATAGTTTGTAAGATATCTCAACCAATGAGAGACCCAACCGCGGTCGATGCGTATGATCAATTCTCGTAATGAAAACTCATGGTAGCCACACTGTACTTCTGCGTTCACCATTTACCATAAACATTTACCTTACCTCAAAATAGTGTTTAGCTGTTGTTTAGGCTAAAAACCTTTTAAACACGACATCATTATATGGACTTTGATGTAACACTGACACTAAACTAACGCCAAACTCGATAAAGAATAGTGATAAACAAACCAATTTAGGGTTATCACAAAACACGTTTTACAAATCTCCTATTATTTATATGATTATTGCCTTTTACGTCCTCACTGTTAATTAACAATTCCTATTGCACCATATTTCAATAGAATCACTAATATAACATGCATATTAACTTAGTATTTCGCAAAACCATTAAAAAGAAACATGGATGAAATCCAGGTATTAAACACATTTTGTGGAATTCAACTAATTAATAAAGTTGAGGCATTTGTCAATACAATTTTGCGTATTTTGATAATTTTCAAATCAAGTGCATAACACATGCATTGTAATACTTTCAAGTATAATATATATGTATGTATCAAAAATGAAACCTTATTTAATGATATTGTTTCGGGCTAGGGGTACTAAAACGCCGGTCAAGACATAAGGTCCATTCGTAACAATATATAAAATGAAAATTAGCTTCCATGTATGTCAAAAATGTTCTATGCAAATCATAAATATCTAAACATAAATAAACCGTTTAATATTAGGAATTACGATTAATACTTTTATGAAAATCATGTATCTAAAAAAGGTTGGTATCTTTTAGGCATAAACAACTCGTTGCCTAGCAACGGTTTGTTTACTTCTATTCTTTATACAATTTGGCTTTTATATATACACACATTGAACGGTTAACGGTTTAAATGGATGCATTAAGCATCGATTATATTTAACAAAATTTTGTATTAAATGCATAAATTCTTAGTAGTCTGAATGAGTTACCTGTGCATGCTGTGCTGGTATGAACAGCGCGTCCTGTCCGTCCACGGTGACGGCCTGCATGGGAGCCACTCCACCAACACCGCCCACTAGGCAGCCGCCGTACACCCCTTGTTGTTGCTGTAGGCAAACAACACATTTCATACCTACTTTTTTAACCACCGGTAACTGAAAAGTTGGGTAGGAATCAGTTGTCATAATAGTCAAAACCATAAAGATTATTTGTGAGTGAGTACACAATAGATCATACATACAATATTATGTTTCGAAACCTGAATCTGAACCTTTGTTCAAAATAAGCAACTGAATCCATTCCAATCATTTTTACACCATGTTATATTTTTTCCCGCATACATTTAGAAATTGTTGCAGTGTGGTTACCGAGCGCCACGCAGCTTACGATAGATCGATAGAACATAGTACTGCGCACGCTCACGCAACAGCTGCCGCCAGAGGTCAACGAACCGTTCGCCCGCCCGCCCAAGCGGAGCGTGGACCAAATTTTTGTTGGGACAGCCAAGTAGGATAACAAGCTCATAACTTTGTGGTTATTCAAGATATCTTTTTGAAATTTTGTACATGGGGCCGTTCAAGTATTACGTAAGCAGATTTATTACAGTTATTTACCCCCCCACCCCCCTTGTCAGAAAAAGTAAGCAAAGCTCTTACCCCCTCCCCCCATGCTTACGTAAACATTTTTCGATTATTATTTATTTGTATCGATTTTTCACTAGCCAGATCGAAAGGCTGTATGGAGAGTGTCATACATGAAATAAATAAAACGATTGTGAGTTTTTAATTAGAAATTATCAATCCTTATTATCCTTGATAATTTCATCAATTCTAATGTAATAATGATATTTAAATAAATATATACGGACAAAGCACACAGATTAAGCTAGCCCCAAAGTAAGTTCGAGACTTGTGTTATGGGATACTAACTCAACGATACTATAAAGATAAATATATAGATAAACATCCAAGACCCAGGCCAATCAGGAAAAGATCGTTTTTCCATCATGACCTGGCCGGGGATCGAACCCGGGGCCTCCACGTTGCAGGCAAGCGTATTGACCGCAGCGCCACAGAGGACGACGAAGCCTTCCTTTACCTTTAGCTACATTTTTTTTATGCAAAGCATTATAATGATCATTATCGTTTTATAACTTCTTCAGTGTAATAAAATTTGTCGTACGAGAATCGAGATCGATTTTTAATAGATCGATCTTATGTCATCGTTTTCTTTTTCGAATCGATCTTCAAGGCACCGGTTCGAATCGATTCCTAAGATCGATTTTTTTTTCAAAGGTCGGCAACCCTATACGCATTTATTTGTAGGTAATTCCCCGAAAATACGTTTCGTTTTCAAGCAAACAGAATGTGAGGGTTGTCATTTGTATTAAAAAGAAAATAATTATCAATGACGTAATCATCATCTAGACCCCCCTGCCCCCCATGTCATTAAAAATAAGCAAAGCAAAGACCAATAGTGCTTACGTAATACTTGAACGGCCCCCATGGATTCTTTACTTAAAAATACTGGACATGTGTTTGGGGTTTCGCATAAATAAAAAACAATGTTGTATAGGTAACAACACGCTATGTTTTGCCCTAAGACATATAAATATAAGCAAGGTAAATATACAAAAAAAGTAATTAATAAAAACAACAAACTTTCCAATAGTCATTAAAAAATCACAGTTGTAAGCATTTTAAATGCATTTTATCATTATACTTAAATTGTTTATCATTTAAAAACTTGACAATGGTATAGTAGGTAGATACATTTGGTATTGCATGGGTATGTGCTGAGGTGAAATTCCACCAGCTAAAATGTTTATTTTGGAAGAACCAACCAAGTAACACAATCAAGTACATCTTGAGGAAACCTGGACGACTTTAAAGTCGCCAACCCGCATTGAGCAAGCGTGGTGATTACGCTCAATCCTTCTCTGTATGAGAGGAGACCTGTGCCCAGAAGTGGGACGATAAAAAGGTTGATAATGATGAATCAAGTAAAGTTGTCTGCATGGTTAGCGCAGTGGTTAAGCTATTGACTGCTGCGGTGCGTGTCGCGGGTTCGATTCCCGCACGGAACGAATATTTGTATGACCTACAAGTAGCTGTTCCAGGTCTGGATGTTTGTGTATGTGAATTTATATGTTTTAAACGCACCCACGGAACAGGAAAAATTCCTAGTTTGGGGCAATGTTTAAAAAAAACATTCACAAATGTGATACAAGAACAGTATAGTAAGTACTTACATAGTACTTCAATATCCTTTTAGTAAAAATAATAATTTTGACATTACAAATAGATTCTTCAATTTTATTCATTTGTGTAGATTTTACATCACAAACATAGGTAAAAAGCTTCAGCACCGAAACAATACACAGACACATACATATAAGGCCTTCATATCGACGCTTGAAAGGCAATCATATCTAAGCGACAAAAATTCATAAATCGAGTTATATACACCATTCGAACCGCCAGATTTTTCTGCGTCGTTTGGTGTATATAACTCAATTTACGAATTTTTGTCGCTCAGATATGATTGCCTTTCAAGCGTCGATATAATCTAATCAAGATTATGGCCGGACTTTAAAAGAGGCTGTGATCTCTTAGTTTGTTTCGGCTTTTCTTCTCAGAGTATTCGGATATGAAAAGCCAAACTCATCTAGCTTATAAAAAATCATGTCTTTGACATCCTTACTAATATTATAAATGGGAAAATGAGTTTATTTGTTTGTTCCGCTTTCACGCCGTAACTACTAAACCGATTGCTTTGAAATTTTGCAGACGTAAAGTTAGAAGTCCGGATTAAATAATAGGGTACTTTTTATCCCGGAACAATTTGATATCCCCGAGGGAAATCTAAAAAACGCGATATGACCAAACTCCACGCGGGCGAAGCCGCGGGCGGGAAGCTAGTTGACTTATAAAAGTGTTTGCATTAATTTAACAAAGGATACTTACTTGTAACAACTGTGGGTGAATTTGCAACAGTTGCTGTGGCGAGTTCTGATATGTTGCACCCTCTCCCGATACTACACCGCCTCCTAACAACGACTGAAGTTGTTGCATTGATATCACCTGAAAAATAGTAAATTATCATTTATTATCCTTTCGTTCAAAAAGTTTTCAGATACATAGTGGTAGAGACAGGAAGGGAAAGAGTTTTGATTTATTGATTTTTAGCTAATTTAATTCTTAATTAAATTACCTAAAAATCAATAAATCTCTAGGGGACTCTAATGGGGCTTTCTCTATACAAACAGTACAGTTTTCTTCGTGGGTAACGCTTTTAGGGCAATTTTTTTCTACAATTTCTCACCTTGATCATATGTGCCCCTATTATTTGATTTTCTCCAAAACTTAATTAATAAAAGAAATATGACATTTTAAAATCCCGAAAAATAACCCATTTTTACCGCAATGTTCAGACGACTATTAGACAAATATGACACATTTTTGACAAAATATTGATGTAAAACGTATTGAGATCAGTTGTGTTTTGAAAAAGAAAACAGCGGAATACGAAAGGTCCTTAAGTCATTTTTTGTACGTAAAATCAGCCTGAGCTGCAACTGTCCCTTTCGCACTTTACGGGAAGAATTCAGAAGCGGGGTGATGGCAATAGTTTCTTCAAATACCTATTTTTTTTTTTTTTTTTTTTTATAGTTATAAACTAGTGCTTGACTGCAATCCCGCCTGATGGTAAGCAGTGATGCAATCGTTGATGGTAAAGCACACTAGCTTATTAAGCCTATTCACTCAAAAAAACTGAGTGAATAGGAAGGAAGACGGCAGTTGAGCGAGGTGATGCGATGTTTAACCCAACAACACGACCAACGATGCTGCGCCAGAGGATGATCTGGAGAGCCTTCACGACCAAACTCCCGACACAACAACATTAGGCACATCGTACCCGGCACACATCGCAACACAACTGCTCAGACCCGTTCTCCGTACGGCTTCACCAGACATCATGCCGGAACACGACGAATCGCTTGGCGGCAAGACTTTGTCTGGTGGGTGGTAACTTATGCCGGCGGCTGATGTTGTTGCCTACCACCAAATAACCAAAAATTCCTCGGCACTAGAGTCCCCTCTTAATACTATAGAGTAAATTCATCATCATCATCTGCCTAGGCTTCTATGTTCTATGTATGTATCAGTGATTCCTTCCAGTGGACCATTATGCGTGGGCCATTTTGGCCATTAGCGGCTATTCCAGCCCTGTGGACCCCTCTGCCTAGGCTCTTCCCCAACTATGGTCCGCTTCCAGTCTAACCAAATTCAGCTGAATGCCAGTATTTTACATGGGGCAGCTGCCTATCTTACTTCCACAATCCAGTTACTGGGTAATATGACATGCCTTGGTTAGGCTGGTTGTCAGACATTCGGACTTTCTACCTGTAACAACTGTCAAAGATTTATGAATGACAGCAGGAACAAATAGCTTAATATGCTTTCTGAGGCTCGGAGGGATTTATAGGTACGATTAAATTAATTCTTCTTCTTCAGCCTATAGAGTTCCACTGCTGGACAAAGGCCTCCCCCATGGCTTTCCACAATGACCGGTTTTGTGTTGCCTGCATCCATTGGTTTCCCATGTGTAGCTGTATAGAAAACTGGATTTTTGAGAACAATATGGTTATTAAATTGATCTATTCACCTGTGGTTGTTGTACTTGAATTCCATTTGGAACAGAGTTTGCTGCATTCACTATTGCTGCTGACAACTCATTGCCCTGAAAACAAATGAAAATGACTTTCTATTATTACTCACTTATTATTATTAAACTAGCTGTGCCACACGGTTTCACCCGCGTTTTTTTTATATGCCCCGCTCCTATTGGTCGCAGCGTGATGTTAAATAGCCTAGCCTTCCCGGATTAATGCGCTATCCAATGCAAAAAGAATTGTTCAAATCGGACCAGTAGTTTCTGAGATTAGCGCGCACAAACAAACAAACATACCAACAAACTCTTCAGCTTTATATATTAGTATAGATTAGTTTTCAAAAAATTAAGACTTCTCTAAAAACGGAATGATCCAAGAGAAATTAAAACACACATAAAAGTATTGTATCGAAAACAACAGGATTGGCAGATTTTTTTTAACTATCCAAATATGTACGTGTCGAGCTCACGCGCAATCAAGGGTTCAATTCATCTCAAAAACAAACAAAATTGTAGTCGAAAAACATGCCGTCCTATACATTGATATAGCCTCAATCAATTCACCAACTGCAAATCTAAGTTTGCAATTGAACCTTTAGTTTAAAAAAAAAAAAATTAACTCACCGATAACCCTTGTGCCCTCAACTGCTGTACCACAGCAGAACTAATAACCCTAAGCTGCGGTTGTTGCTGCTGCTGTTGCAAGTACTGTTGCTGTATAGCAGCTATCGTGGCCGCATCGCCTTGCACTTGTTGCTGTATCAGTTGCGCTTGTTGTTGCGCCTGTTGTTGCGCCTGCTGTTGGGCCTGTTGTTGGGCCTGTTGTTGTTGTTGCGCCTGTTGCTGTTGTGCTTGTTGTTGTTGCGCTTGTTGCTGTTGCGCTTGTTGTTGTTGTTGTGGACCTGTAATTAAAAATTTAGGGTATTATGGAAGGGTGTTTAATAGTGGGGAATATTTATTAACCGACTTCAAAAAGGAGGAGGTTCTCAATTCGTAGGAATATATACAGAGTGGTGCTAACAATACGACAATAAATTAAACATCGTGTACCTCAACACATTCTCAGTGTACCCATAAAAAATCATATAAATATGTCCATTACTTCAGTTACAGGAAATTATATTTCATTTTTCACATTTTCTACATGATGTACATGTTGATAAGGAAGCGTTTACAGGTTAGTAACCGCCGCATCTTGCGGTACCAAACTTTAATAATGGCGCAAAAAAAGAAAGTCGAATACAGAATCGCGCTGTCGCCGATTGGAGGTCAGTGAACCAATATTTTTATAGGATGATCTATTTGGAATTTTACGCGATTTAGTTTGTTTGAAATTTTCATTTTTTTATTTTTGATGTTAGGTTTTTTTCTATGGTTTAGGATTATTCCTAAGAACCAGCATTTTTCGTGTTTTCATTTATTGTCGCATTGTCAGCACCACTCTGTATATATTTTTTTTTTTGTATGTTCACTGATTTACAAAATTCTTTTCTTGTTGCATAAATTACCTGGGTGCTCTTATGTGATATTCACAAACGTTTTAAAAGCAGTTTTTTTTAATTATTGAAACAAATTAAGTTAATCAAGTTTACAATTTATCAATGACATTGTTTGACACCTTAAATGAAATATTTATTTAAAGTACTAAGTAGTATGTCAATTGACATATGCCATTGCCAACATGAATATTTGTTGTTATTTTGGAACACCAATCAAAAAAGCGTCCAAAAGATTTCACTAGTTAGTGTCCTCATCAGAAACTTGATCCAGGATCCAGACATACAGTACCTACATTTTTACATGTGTAACTTCTTGACAGATGCAAGACTGTTACAGATATATGAAGCAAAGAACAATGGATGTCAATCACTTGGTAAGTGTAATAATGGAAATAGATATAAGTCATTAAATACTAACTGAAGTGTTGCTGCTGGTCCTTGTTCTCTTGCTGTTCGGGACCCATTGTGGCGGCGCCGAGCCGGCTGCACGTCGCCGCCAGGAGTGCCAACGGCGACTGCGTCCCGTTACCTTCCTAAGAAAATATGCTTTTAATAGATCACATATTTGTTCATAATAGGCCACCTGCACTCCATTAAACTACATATATTTTATGCCAGTCCAATAAATTCCCCA
Organism: Sesamia nonagrioides; assembly: GCA_017933935.1. Lineage (NCBI taxonomy): Eukaryota > Metazoa > Arthropoda > Insecta > Lepidoptera > Noctuidae > Sesamia > Sesamia nonagrioides. The sequence continues at coordinate 412,811 of JADWQK010001043.1, forward strand.
AGACCTAAGCAAGGCCATTCACCGCTTCTAGATGAAAAAACATCACATGTGAGGTGTAAGCTTAAACCATGTGTTTTATTATAACTTTGGAGTAATGATCTGGGAGTAAATTTCCTATCTCATAGATAACAAAAACACACACACAGCGATCAATCACATACACAGACAGATCAATCAAACATAGACAGATCAAAGATATTACCTATCAATTAGGGTGCAACTTGTCTTATGAATTAAATATGTAGGTATACTACTGTGAAGATATTGCAATTCCTTATCATTTATTAATCCGTCCATTAGTGCAAAAGATATTGTGAATGAATTCTATTCAATATGCATTAAAACCTTCTTGTACGCATACATATCGACATTGCTAAGAAACTTCCTTATAATTTAAATAAAAACATTATGATAGATTGCTGTCCTCTGCAAAGGATTGTTAGGAACAAAGTATGAAGTATAAGTACCTACTTTATCTACTACATATGGCATTACGTTGTCACAAGAGGATTAATTACCATAAAAACAAGTATTTACTGACAAACACAACTGGCTCAACAATTGAATTAAATGCTTTTTATATGTAGCAAAACAAACTTAGTACTGTGAAGTAAAATAAAGATGTATTTTAATTTACTTTAAAATTAAACTCTGTATACAATTAGAATAGGTATTAACTTTAGGAAAAATTGGTACAACAATAGCAGGTTTTTCAATAAATGCCGAATTTTCAGGGAAATCATTCCGGTTTAAATAATTTTAAGTGATAAGATTGAGTTCTTTTAATTGGTTGTTTGGCATTAAATTAAGGAGTTTGTGTGTATTATTATATTATTTAGTGTATTATTATTTTTATCGGTTTTAGTTTGGTGGTGATTTTGGGGCTTTTACTGGGGTATGTCAGCCCAATCATACCCTTTAACACTGATTTTACTAACCAAACACAGTAATATTGCTAACAATATTAGTATTGATATAAAGAAATTAATAACAAAATTAGAGTAAATATAGGACTGTAATTAAGCAGAACAACTTTTTGTCATCTCTGAAGATGGTATAGATAAAACGGACTGCATTATACCTATATCTCAAGACATGACAGTCTACTTTTTATTTTGTTTTAAGTTTTTTCTTAGCAAAGTTTGGGTTTGTGATTGGTGTCTGGAGTATTTTCAACAAGCTCCTATACAGAGCTTTGATCAGAAGATCATCTTAGGGGTGAGTATCTTCTCAATATTCATTTCGACATTTAAGAAAAGACTACATAAAGTAAATCAAGGCCATTGACATTTTGATGCCATTTGCTAGAGACACATTTCATCAGAAACAAACAACATCCAATAGTAATTCATAAAATTAAGTGAAAAATATTTAATAATATGGGACCTTTTTCACTCTCTTGTTATTCGTTATTTTTAACTACAGGCTGATTTTTCGATCATCTGATAAAAAATTAAAAAGTGTTGTTTATGGCGCTAGAATTTTATTTTGTGCTGTAGGTATGTATAGGATTTTATAACAAGGTTTTACCTTCTATTAATAAATTATTTGATAAATACTGTAAACCAAAAAAGAGAGGTGGCAGGAGAATATTGAGGCCTTTGCATAGCAGTGGCACATTTAATGTTTAATGTAATAAATAATAATCCAAAGCAAGGGAATTAAAATTTGTCCGAATTAAAATTAGTAGTGTAAACATAGACAGTTAGCAAAATTTAAGTGGAAAGAAAAACAGTCACAAATTTTAAATTCTTGGATTGCTAAAAGCCCGTTTCTATACGTGTATTATTATGGAAGAACGGCCGCGTTGCGCACAAAGCAATTGGGGACGAAATGAAAGAGGGGGGGAAAATATCAGCGGCGTCGCCCCGGGCTCATAAATCTCGCTCAAATGGAGAACCCTTTTTGATGACAATATTAAATCTAAGCAGGTATGTACTTAGCTGTAAAAATAACAGTTAAGAAATACACGCACGTTGTATAATTACAATGCTCACCTCATAAAAACGTGATGTTATCATTTCAGAAATTAGTGAAATTATCAAAATAGTGTAACCTAGAATCGGTTTGTTTTTTAATTCATTTTGTATTTCCTGTCAAATTGTCAATCGTTGGTCATCTGTCAAAATGTGGTCGAAGAGCAGAAACAGGATAGGTAGGTACAAAACAAAAAAAGTTATCCGCATAGACAAAAATATGATCTTACGTTGTTCATTCCTAAGTTATTCATTCTCATTTCATATTTTTGATAATTCTGTTTTTGTGAGTTTTTTGCACGGACTTGTTTTTCTTGTTCTTCCACTTAGCCTTCTGTGCTCGGGTAAGTTAGTTTCACGAGTGTAACATATTAAGTTTTACGTTGCAACAGTTCACAAAGTTTATACATCGTAATAGTTGTGAGTCGACACGCCTTTTCCTAACAAGTGCCGGGAGTCGTGGCAGGCAAGGCCGCCGCCGCCCTTTGATCCACCCACCTCAAATCGCGTGACTGATTCTTATGCAGCTGCTAAGTAGGCTATCAGAGCAACATATTATATCGAACACGTTAATTTTAGGTAAGTACGCAAGTTGCCTTTTACTTTACGACTTTAATTCATTTGCATGAAACAAATTTTAATTCGTGTAATTTAAAATGGCTACCTGTAGAAACATCGACGTTTCAGTCTATTGACTGCTTTTTTGGATTATTGCTTTTTAACGGGTGTCATAGTTTCTATATATTTTTTTTAGTTTCATTAGAAATGGGTGGGGAATTAATTGTATGAGGAACCGGAGGAGGACGCTGATGCTATTTCGGCAAGGGAGTTGCTAGCAACACGGTCACAACCTCCTGCGTGTGGCCTGGCGGGCCCCACACGGCCGGGGCCGCACTCGCCCCGCCCTCCCCCTGCACCGACCGACACGAGACCGCTGCCCGCTGGCGTCCGATCTGTTACACATTAACACTGCATCCTTTCACTTCACACTCTTTACCTTGCTGGTTTTGTCCTCGTTTATGTATTCTACCTTCACTTTTGTGGGCTCAGACGACATCATCTACTTTACACTTGCAAACAATTATTTCCCTTTGTTCACGCACAGAAAGCACCATTCTCACGACCGGCCGCCAAACTGCGGCGAGCGAACTGGCAAGTCGCGCCGAGCGCGCTCGGCAATTTTCGGAGATCCGCCTCTCATCGCGTTCGGATTTATGTCATTTATTCACATTTTTAACGAATATCCCACTTTCTTAAGCATTTGGAAGCTGCTCCTGGGATCATATAATTCATCAAGTAGTTTATTTTTAGTCTTAATTCAAAGATGGGTGTATAAAACTCAATAAAAGTTTGTTTTTCAACTTATCGGAAGTTGTCTCCATCTCACTCTAACCGAGACAGGTCTTGATTATTGGTAGGCAGCAGCTGCGCCTCTCTCCTCCTCCCCGTCGCGGGTGCGGCGCCGCCGCCCGATAATAATAATTGAAAGTAGGAAGGACGTAATAATGGGTGTATAACCTCGCGCCCGCGGCCTCCTTGGGCGGGCAAAAAATGCACACATGTCGTGCCGGTCGGCGTGCCAGCCGCGTCGTCTAACAAGACGTGGCCTGTAAACAAACGATAAGCATACACCGTTGCACTTACGATTCTTTGTTCACTTGACTCCCTACCGTATACTTGATTACAACACACTCGTGTCTGAGAAACTCTTATCAATGTTGGATCGAGTTCACTCATTGTATGGTTATTGGAGGAATTTAATATCTTACGATATAAAGTCGAAAGGTTTTGCAACAAGTGCGTCAAAGTTCGATCTGTCTAAGTACATTGCAGCATCGATCTCCTAGATCGATTTTTATTTACAACAACGCGAAAATACGACTAGGATGTTTTTCTGAGACAATTATGTTCTTATTTAGGCTGGTAGGTATTCCTTTGTAATATAACAACATATTGAAGTACAGAAACCACGAAGGTAATTACGTTTTTATTGATCCCCTTCAGATAAGAAGGAAAACAGCCCGAAAAACCACTTCTGATATGAGAGGTGGATTTTCATCTTACATTTTTAGTTTGAACAATATATTATGCGTCTAATACCTACTTAAGTACCTGTCAATAGTCCTAGCACTAACAAATTATCAAAAGTAAAGTAAGTACTCCATTAGAGGATGACTAATTGCATTTCCAAATTTCTACGCCCGCGAATATAGCGACCCCATTATTTATAGGTTTAGACTGGTTTGGAGTGAGAGTGAAAGTTGGACCACGTTTTGTCATGCGTCAGTCGCGTCGCTTTGCCTGAGTCCATTATGCACGAATGAGCAAGCCGCCCCGAGAGAGCGTGTGTCCCCGGCTTAATTATTTCGCATGACTAACGGACCATTTCAGACCTAAAACTATATTGCTTAAAGCTTAAATTTCTGTACAAATAGATGTCGAACATGCATAACAAGCATTAGTTTTGTATTAGGCTGGCATTGCAGTTTGCGCCTTGTAGCGACGTAATAAGGATCAAAATACATTTAGCGTATTTGGTGCAATACGCTGTTCCTAAATGTGTTAAAATCTATTATGGGTGTACCTCGTCGGCGTGGCGCGGCATGCGGTAGCGAAGTGACGTGATGCTGTTTGCGTATAACGATGTTAATTAGTCGATGGATTGTGTTTATGAAATCATCGGCGTTCATTGTTTTCGGTTCATTGTTTGGTTCGGGCTAAAAATAGATAATTAATAGGCACCTAATGCGATTATTTGGACTCTGAATCAAAGCTAAAATAATGTTTGAGTAACATTGGCATTATTGGCAATAGAGGCCGTTAAAACCAAGTATATGTATAGACTTCTGTGCATCCAATAAAATCCATTAAATTACGAAAGTCATCCCAGTGTTCCTCATGTTGACTGAACTAAAAATTACAAACAAATACAGAAAATGTGCTTAAATTACACCTCCAGGTACAAGATATTTACAACTTGATAAAAAGCAGATTTAAAACAAGTTCAAGCTCACGTAACTTTATCCGAAAGATAGCAATCAAGATTAATCGCTTCCTCTCCGGTTGCGAGACCATGTGGCTCGTATTGATGGCACTTGCTTAATAGGTACATATAAGTATCTACTGATTCACCAAGCCTATAGGAATTGCCTAACTTTCTCGCGCTTAATAGTTCTAACTAACAACAGAAGTTTAGCAATTCCTTATCCTCTTCGAGATCGAAACACTGAGATAGTCAACTAAGACGAGGTCCATACCATCCCTTATGTCACTTAAGTACCTTATCAAGCTTTAAGGTGGCTCCATGAATTTCGGTTCAAAACAATCACAAGCTGAAAGAACTGACTTCTTAGAGCTTATAATTTTTGCTCCTAAATACATTACTAGTTTCAATCCCAAATCCTCCATAAAACAAATCCGTAATCCATACAAGCTGTAGTCAATATCAAAGAGTGCTATCAAAACAAAAAAAGCAATTTATTTCGGAGTTAATACTTTAGATTTTATTTCTGGTCCATCCGTTAGGGGAAGCTAGTGCCCCTCGACCCTCCATGGCAACGCCTATACCCCGAAGTCTTTCCTTTGTCGGCCAATACTACTATTATTATTTAATTTTAGGGATACTTCTGACCGCTCCAATTATTTGCCGTTGAATGTACTCTAGCTAGTATTTGAACATCAGATTGATTTAGAATTCTGAGTGTATTATCCATAAAAACTATAGATCGACGTTACAATCATTGTTTCAAAACATTGCATTGTTAATATGCACTGATTTTATCATTTAAATGAAGAAATGAGAATAACTAAATTCTTTTTATTCAGGATGGGAAATCATCAATTGACCTCTCCCGCTTTGGGCGGAGCGGGAGGGCGTGTCAGACTTTTACTGACTAAAACCCACCCGTGTTCCTTCACTTGCCTTTACGCCAGGGCCACGGTTAGGTGGCGAACGAGTAGCCAGTAAATATTGATCTCAGTTAGTTTCTGGTGGTAAGCAGTGATGTAATCCTTGATGGTAAAGTGCGCTAGTTTATTAAGAGCCTATTCACTCAAGCATTGAAGACACTTAAATTGTAGTCGGACGAAAACACCGCCGCTGGCATTTTGTTACTTTTGAAAGATATTTTACGTTTTTCGTATTCAGGTTGATTATATTATATTTTGCTCCTCCCCCCTCCTCCCAAATCCTGACTACGCCCATGTCTATGGGTAAATGCATATACTATGTAGGTAGGTGGAGTGTTAACAGTATATGCGTACTTATCTATTTAAAATGGATTTATGCAACTGTCAGAATCACAAACTTGAAAGAACCTATTAAGCTAAGGCTTTCTTTAGCAATCCACTGTCAGTTATTTCTTTACACGGAGAGAAGGGAAAGAGAGAAACTGTTGCTTATGTCCTTATTTTTCCCAATGATTTTTTCAATGAAACTAACCGTAACATTATGGCACATACGACAAAATGTTTCAAAAAAGCAAGTTCTAGTGGACAGAAAAACTTCATTCACCAACAATAACTCATTAATAAAACCCACTAATTGCTTTCTCCGTTATCAATTTCCACGCAGCAGATTGTTTTTTCTAACATAGCCATTAAAGTGTAAAAAATAGATACCTACCTATGTTTTAAGATAAATATATCTACTAAAATAGTCAAAATCTCTCATATCAGCTCATAAAAAAAGGCCTGCTGAGGTGATCCTTCCAATGACCGTATCGTTATTAAGTGAACGGTACCTATATCTGGAGAGACGATCCCTGTCCATGGCGATTATTAAGTGTGAAATTGCAAATAAACACGTTTCTCAAGCAAAATTGGCCTGTTTTGTGTTTATTTACAGCTCTGTAACACCTCGGTTTCAATGAATTCTCTAACCAGCTTTTACGACACCCACGTCTGATAGACGAGCTTTTCTTCAATGGAATCTTTTCCCGGAACCATATGAAGAAATGTGTTTTTAGCCTAAGTGATGGATTTCTTAAGTTAAAAATAATTAATCATTATAAAAAAAAATATCAATATTTTTTTTACTGTCACTAAAATATTTGCTACACATTAACAAATCTCGTTAACGACTCTCTTCTAAAATACCTTTAATTAAGTATTTACTGGCCCAACTTTCGGTATGATACTTACCAACCTGTTTGTGGTTAATTACGGAAACTACTTCTATAGAAACTTATCAAGTGTACCTATTTGAATATTGCGATCTGTCGTTACTTTGATTATTTAGGCGCATACCTACATATTTACCCTCGCTCCGAACTGCACCCTAATCGTATGCTAACAATTCGAATAATTTTGAAACCAATTAATTGCTAATTCATTGCTCATTGCGCAATGAATATTGTTGAACTGTCAAAATGATGAAATAGTGTGTTACGCAATACAATTACCATAGGTATGCCTTGCCTTTGTCCAACTACGAGTCAGCTTCCAGTCTAACCGGATTCTGCTACAGCAGCATACCAGTGTTTATCTACATGGAGCGATTGCTTAAATAGTTCAGCCCTAACCCAGTTACTCTGTTATACTATACCCCTTGATAAGACTAGTTGTCACACTTTAGGGCTTTTGACTGCCCGTAAAGATAGCCCGTAAAGATTTGACGGCCAGGATCCATGGCCATGACGTGCTTTCCGAGGAACGGAGGAGCCTTGGGATGGTCAGCCACCCACAGACCAACCGCGGCTAGCGTAGCTTAACCAGCACCCTAATTACGTGACAAACTATTACTATCAGTTGGAATCATTTCGAAGCATATTGCTAATCCATTGCTCCATGTTTTCAAAAATGTGTCAGCTCAACAATGTAATTAACGCAATGGATATTGTTGAACTGTCAAAATGAAACCCATTGCTGATAGTGTATTACCCTGCTAATCGACCTATGCGGTTGTTATTATTTAAATACACGGGCTTCGCTTCGATCTGAAGCATAACCACTTTAAGTACACAGAGAACTTGAAACAGCTTAACAAAAATAGAGAACTATAAATAGTGAAGCAAAATATGGACTCCATAAAACCCGCTTTACTGAGATCGAACAAGAATCGTAGTACTCGACATCCACTGTTGCGTAAGACGAAATCACAGTTGCCTATCCTCAGATCTTTGGGTAGCAAGGGTTTACGCGCTTACTGGGAGGGCTCTTTAACTCCAGGCAAGGAACAGTAGGGTTTATGGGCATACGGAAGCGGAAGTGACGGTGGGCGGACCGGACCGCCTGCGCCACCCGCCCCGCGAACCAGACACGCCCTAGCTCTCATGAGGTATGCTGCATCTAACTAATTAGCACATCAAGATCACACGCATTTGAGTAAATTTCTTAAAGTAAATCCGTAAATAATGTTAGGAGAGTAAGCGCAAATACGCGAGTGGGCGACACTCCCCACCCACTCGACGCTGGTTCAATGTACGGGCCCATTAATCACGGTGTGTGTTTTTGAACGTCTATAAGTATTGCCTTCAATTGAGGAAAATTTGATGTATCTAATTACATATACTTATTTCTGTATGAATAAGGTAAATTGCGAGTTAAATATAGTTGAATGGTATGTACTAGGTATTGATTTCTGCTTGTCAGTAGAAAGTTTTTTTCCTAGAAATACCTCCAAGTTATAGGTAAGTACGGTCAGCAACCAAATTCGATTAAAACGAAATTATTCGATAGTGTACTTTTCGGCATTTTTATAGAGGCTAAGAGTCAGAGAGAGAGAGAGAATCAGAGTGCAGGTACTGTTCTTTGACTAAGTGTTACTTCGTTTTAGATTTGATAAAATATAACGCTCAGAAATTAAGGTTTAGAAAACTAAAAGTGTTAATAGTTTTTTGCTGCTTACTCCAAATATTAATTTACTAAAAACATACTTACTCAATTACTTAGGCCATATACCTAACAAACTTAGGTACGGACGTCAGCAGGTCAAGCTACCCATCATCATCATCATCAACCTTTTATCGTCCCACTGCTGGGCACAGGTCTCCTCTCATACAGAGAAGGATTGAGCGTAATCACCACGCTTGCTCAATGCGGGTTGGCGATTTCAGACATAAAGTCCAGGTTTCCTCAAGATGTTTTCCTTCACCTTCAGTCATTGGTGTCCAAGATATACTTAGAAAGCTTACCCGAAACTATCAAATATTCCTGATTAACTTTTGGCTTTAATTCTTTAGAGATAAAGTTGATAATTTAATACAGAAATCTGACAGATTGTAGTAGCTTGATATGCTGTCGTCTGTACATACTTACCTATATTTTCTCACTAAACAATCTTTTAATTTGAAATAAACTACTCATTGTCGTTATCCATTCGCAAATATGACAAAAACATTCCTAAGGACTTCACTCGTTCAAACAGACTTATTTTCGCTTAAAATAAATCAAACAATATTGTTTTAAAAATTGTAAATAGCAAAGTTAACAACACGTGTTGAGTTACGAGTAAACTGCTATTACCAAGAATACTATTAAAGTTAAGAAGCTTAAGTTTCAAAAGCAAAACAAAGAGCTTTTAGGGTTTAACAGAAAAAATAAGTATTCTTTATTTGTAACAATAGGACATTTATTCAAAAATAACCCGAATACTGATAAAAAATGTCATTCACTTTAAAGTACGGACGACAGCAGAGCAAGCTACCTGAAACGGTAGAATATTCACAATCAACCTTGAGCTTTGATGCTGTAGCGATAAAGTTCGAAATGTAATAAAAAATTGCCAGATTGTAGTAGGTTGATGTACTGTCGTCTGTACTTAGCCAATTATAAAATATATCTTCCAACCCTTTTCAAGTTAATCATAACTTATCAAAGGGCAAAATACTCCTTTATAAGGTTTCTCTTGGTTCCCAATTTAAAGATTCATATGAATGCGGAAGAAATGCGCCCACCCACCGCCCGCCCGTGCCATCGGCCGCGGGGGCGTAACCGCCGCCCTACGCCGCGCCCGTGAAACTTTTTCCCGCCAACTTTCCAACAACTCTTCCTATGATTTTATTTTATTCCCAAATGTATTATTTCGCAAATATCAAAACGAGGTACTCAAAAAAGTCCTTGAACCACGATAAAGCTTCAACCTTCCTCATAACATGAAAAGTTCTACTCGACGTTCTATAAAAAGTACTCCCGTATTGATTTTCGGATCGATATAGTACCGCAACGTAGTTAGATATTCATGTCAATGAAAAACAAGTTCACGTCGGTTTATGATGATTGTGTTGATTGAAAGTGAACGATTTATTGTCATACAAACTAGTTTGCTTGTCGTTCGTTCATTCAGTCGTCTCTTCTAGGTTATTGTCTATGATAGATATTAGATGGGTTTGTTTTCTGAACATCAATAAATTTTAGGTAGTCATTATAACCTAGTGATTACTTGCTCTGTGGTAGTCATAGTGAATAATGATTACTTGCTCAATCGCTCAATGATCACTTTGGAACGGAAAGTGAATCGGTAAGAATGGTGTTTAAATAGATATTTTGAAAAAGATGCTTTCATAGCGATTAGCGACTCCAGGGTTTGCCGGTGTTAGGTAGGTGACAAATATTATTATATCTTGTTGTCCAATTATACCTATCTATTATTTAATAGATATCTCGAAAGCGTAAAATACTTAGTTTAATCTTACAGCCGATAGTAGATAGAATAAAAAAAATCAATTATGATTTTTTTTTAAGAGAAAATTTAGATTTGCCTTAGTCCAACCCGAGAAGCGAACCGGTGTGTTAGAGATCATTGAAGCCTTCTCTACCTGCTTTAATAATCATTGACACAATCATGGAACGTCGGCGGCGCGCGACGGTCCAGAGGCTTCGACATATTATACTAATGGACATGCCTTAGAGATGAGAATTGTGGCACTCCGAAAGAAAGAGAGGAAACAAAGTTTCGATCTATCTTTATCTCTCTCAAAATCATCAATCATCTATGAGGAAAGAGATAGTGTTAGACCGAAAGCATAGGCCATCTCTCTCACTCTTTCGCATGTCCATTAGTATATGTTGATGGTCAGAGGTATAGAAGTGACGATGAATAATAATTATTTTACGACTATGTCGTAGTGAGTGATTTTCGCTGTGCAATTGTTGCCCATTTTTTTGTCTGGGAAATCATTAAATGACTGGGAAGTCATTTAATGATGTGGAAACTCCACTTCCAGAGTGGGAACTCTGGGCGGACGGGCGTGTCAGCCATTTACTGACTTTTCGCGTGGAACACAACGCGCCGTCGACCCGCAGGGTAATTGCGTAACACACTATCAATAGCAATGGGTTTCGTTTTGACAGTTCAACAATATTCATTGCGTTATTACACTTTTTCGAACAAATGAAGATGATTACAACTGATAGGTAATAGTGTGTTACGCAATTAGGGTGCCGCCGGGCTTGGTACCGGCCGCCGAGTCACCCATTGCTCGCCGCCCGCAACCCCGCGGCTGCGGTGTCCGGGAGTCGGCATCCGACGTAGTGTTCACCTTCCTCCGCCTTTATGCCGTAGTAGTAAGGGCGATTTTCGTTTGTGTTACCACTGATACTCTATGATTGCACAAGCGACAAGGCATATTTATAACCATAACGAACATTTTATTGCTTTTGGGTTCTGCCTCTTGATAACAAACCTTGGGTTAGTCCCAGTAGTCGTTTGTTTTATATAACACTAGCTTTGCCCGCGGCTTCACCTGCTTGGAGTTCGGTTATATCGCGCTTTTTAATTTTCCCTCGGAAATATCAAATTTTTCCGCGACAAAAAGTACCCTATTATTTAACGCGGACTTCTAACTTTACGTCTGCAAAATTTCAAGGCAATCGCTTCAGTAGTTACGGCATGAAAGCGGAACAGACAAACTAACTCACTTTCCCATTTATAATATTAGTAAGGATAACGCCAGTATTTGCTGAATGGGTAGGCAGGGGTATTAAGTATGCAAACAATTCGCCAATTAACGCTTCAATCCCATGTTTAAGGGAGACAAGTCTTTTGAGTTACGTTAGTCAGAATCATGAATAGCATAATGCTTCCCACTGCTGGGATACAGGCCTCTTCTCTATGAGGAGTGGGCCACGCGAGCTCAATGCGAGTTGACGGACGTCACATGACCTCAAATTTTCAGTTCTAGAACAGTTTAGTGGGAATATGTACGCATAAGGTGGCGTACAGACGACAGCACACCAAGCTACTAGAATCTGTCAGATTTCTTTATTCGATTTTCAGCTTTATTTCTAAAGCGTTAAGGCTCAAGGTTGACCGGGAATATTTGACAGTTTCGGGTAGCTTGACCTGCTATCATCCGTAAATTTTCGGTTCTAGGACATAGTTTAGTTAGTGTAAATATGTACGCATAAGGTGACGTACAGACGACAGCACATTAAGCTACTACATTCTGTCAGATTTCTTTACTAGGTTTTCAGCTTTATTTCTAAAGCGTTAAGGCTCAAGGTTGATTGGGAATATTTGACAGTTTGGGGTAGCTTGACGTGCTGTCGTCGATGTCTAAATAAAAACAACACTTTGTGATTCAAAATCAATTTATTCGCACAATAAACACATCAAGAACTTTAAAATAAGTAAAGTGTAACGTTCGATAGGGCTTAGTGTAATGCATTATAAAAGTGTAATGTAATATCTAATGTCTGGCCCACACTGCGGAGATTCCGTATCTGAGGGTTTAACCCACAAATATTCTTTGAATAAATGACGTCCAGCCATAATTAATTATTAATTGTAACGTGTCTTGTAAAGGCCAAGCTCCAGCGATATTAAAAAAATCTCTCTCTGTATTTTATTTTAGTTGATTGCACCAATTTCAACCCAATTTTTAACTGACTAGGTTTGATTTTCCTTTGCAATACCACGCGAGAGCTCAACACAAACAAGACTGCAATAAATAAAATTGTAAGAAATTGTAAAAATCTCATACCGACGGTATGATTAAAATATTTAAATACATGTTTCGTAACAAAAAAGATCGAATAAAGAAATCGTCTTAAAATGAAAACAATCACTTATCAAATCCATTTATCTTAAAACTAGGGAACAAGAATTGCAATGTTGCCACATTTTTGTCGTACTAAATAAATATTAATAAATGATTCAAAAAATCATTTTCCATTAAACTTTCTTTACTTAAGTTGTCTACAATAATAAATAAATATAGTCAAGGAAATTTTTTGTTTATAAAATTGACAAAATTGATCCATTTTCCGTTTAATTGCCGTATCGTGCAACTGATTATCAGAGAATGACAGTTATGATTTGAGAATGCCGTCAATTTAATTTAGTAACCAATCTGATAAACAATTCATTTCCTTCCTGTTGTCTTTTGGACGTACTTTTTTTTTTTGTAGCGTGTCACTAGTTATGACTTTGTGCCAATGTCAAGTAAAATAAAAATCTTCAAAAGTTCTTCTTTCTTTCTCTTATGGCTTCGCACGGTTTGTGCATTTAGCCAATGTCACGTAATGAATTATTCATGTCGAAAAAAACGGCCGCGCTAACCGAACACGGAGGAAGATTTGGTACAAAGCCATGATGTGGCCACTATGCTACAATATTTCATTGTTCTTTATGAATTATTCACTGAATGCACTTTTTACTACATAAATCACGCGTTTTTATTTAGTAAACGACACTATAAATAATTTAAAAGTCCAATGAAAAATGAGCGTGGCGCTCATCTTAGCTTCCCGCCAAAACTCTCTTGGACGTACTTATAATTTATAAAAAAATTATTGATTAGCGTCAAAATATTTTAATAATGAGGGTAAATAGAATTATAGAAATCGTAATAAGTTCTGAAATATATACTTATGTACAAGTACAATCTATATGTTATACTTTAAATGTATTGTACAACTTAGGTATATGTTTTACATAAGTTGTACAATATACATGTTATACTTTAGATTTGAGAAATAATACTTCTGTCTTGCTTAGCGCCTAATTTGTTGGGATGATTTCGGTCCCTGTAATGAGAAACTCATATTAGTACGTAACACAAAAATATAGAAATCACCATTTTTGACAGTGTTTAACATTCAACTCGCGCGAGTTAACTGTGCACCTCGCTCTGTGACGTCATTCGGATGGTACCGTTTCTAAAAAAAATATAAATGACATTTTTTTATGTTATCAAAAGGTCGTATTGATGATAAAGCGTCATAATACTAGATCATTTTACTAATGCCGTTTTGCAAATAAATTGATACATATAGACTGAATGTTGGTGCAAGAAACAGGCGAATGCGTCGAAAAGTAAAAAACAAAATAAAACTTAATAAAAAAACCATAACAAAGCTAAAACCCCACAGAAACAGTTATAACAACAGGGGATTTTTAAACTGTATTTAGACAATAATGGTAACAAAGATGCTAACGCTACTCATTGCTTACGGCGAATTCGGGACGCCACGCGGGGAAGCGGGAGAGGGGTCGCAATCCAGCGCGAGGTGCACAGTTAACTCGCGCGAGTTATAATGCTTAAAAATCGCATCATTGATTGGATTGATTGTCGATTCCTTTGTTCACAAACCCAACTAAATGTAAGTTCACTGCATCTTACTCTTTCTAGTTTCATTAAGAAAGGGACAGAAGATAAAAATATTAATTTAGGTGCGTATTACAGAAGGAAACTCAAGCATTGATCTCTGCTTAAACATTACATCAAATGGCTTGAAACGAGACTTAAGTAGAGCTTGAGTTTTGAGTGACGTTCTGTAATACGGACCTTAGACCTGCCAAATTATTCAGCGCCTGACGTATTTTTAGTCGCCATTTTTTAATCAGGTCTAAAATGTTTATGGAATATCTTAATTTCCCCCATCTCCGTTCCACCAGCGGACGACCCGTCGTACGGCAGGTTTCCACCCTTACGTTGTTAACACCACTACGATCCGGACGAAGCGTTTCGCCTCCTCCTTTATACCGCGTACATCGAGGGACTGGAACAATTTGCCAGCGGCGGTGTTTCCGTCGGACTACAATTTGAGTGTCTTCAAGGCTAGAGTGAATAGGCTCTTAATAAACTAGTGCGCTTTACCATCAACGATTGCGTCACTGGTTACCATCAGGCAGGATTGCGGTCAAGCGCTGGTTTATAATATGTAAAAAAAAAAAATTGCCTAATAGGTATGTTTACCTTCTTCTGAAAGAAAAAGAAGACAACTAGTAAACACAAACAGTTCTCCTCACCGTGTATATGACGTCTACAAGCCACCGCCGCTCCTCTCGACTGAGATCTGTTTCTTCAGCTTCTCCTGTTCGTGGTGTTCTTCCTCCATCTCAGCCATGCGCGCAAACCGTGAGTACGCTACGTGGCCCGATTTGATGGCTGACATCATCTGTGCGTTACAGTAAGGGTGAGAATTGATAGGACTTATTAAGAGCTGAATTGACCAATATCAGATATCTTTTAGTCCGGAATGAAATTGGCTTAATATGTACGAAGGAAAAGGAGTAAGCATCAGTTTGTGGCGTCACGTAGGTATTGTATTGTATGTACATTTGTCAACGCAATGTAGAATACGTGGCCTTCACAACGACCTATACAACGTTATTTTATGTGAAACCTGTATACTATAGTTATAGTTTGTTAAGAATAAGCAACTGCATCGAGTCCAATCATTTTTACCCGACTACGGCAAAGCAAAAGGAGGGTTATGATTTTGACAGGCTATGTATGTATGTATGTATGTTCATCTGTTCCCTCGTAACTTCTAAACTACTTATCAGAATTCGACAAATGACATATCATTAGAAGCGTCTTAATTGTCCGCTGGTTATAGGCTATATGGGGTTTCACAAAATCTAATGTGGCGCCCTCTAGCGGACAAAACATACAGAGTAAAAAAATTAAGTTAAGATAAATATGCCGTGTTTGGTATCATTTGAAAGCGCTTTACTTGTACATTTTAAATATATATATATTACTAGCATTTGCTTGTGACTTTACCTGTATTCATGGGCTAATTGCATATAATTCACATTTTTCCGTTCATAGCTTCTTTACTACTTATCAGGATAAGACCACTGCAGTACCATTAGAAGAGCCTTGATATTCCGTTGGGTATGAGCTATAAAGCTTGTCACCAAATTTAGTATTGTGCCCTCTAGCGGACAAAAAGTTCTATGTTAATATAAAATTAAAATAAATATACCGTGTTTGGTATCACTTGAAAGAGCTTCACGAGTACTTTATGCTTGTACATAATTACAAGAATGCTTTAATGATGTTAAATATGAGCGATAATTAGTTCAACAATTTAAATTTTCTTAATATTATGCGCCACAAATACACTTTAACACCAAAATAGTACAAATAATAAAAAGTAAACAAACTAAAACCCAACTACGACAAAAAACGACGCTGAAAAAGTATAAAACAAGATTTTCAGAATACTGAACTGAACAAAGTTGCTAATGTGTAAAGAGATAAATTTTCATGTTTGGAAAGGCGTAGTCACACGTTACATATACCTACCTACCGTAGGACCTTGACAACGTGTGACTACGCCTTTCCAAACATGAAAATTTAAGATAGGAATGAAAAGATGTGAATTAAGTATATGCAACCAACCCATGAATACAGGTAAGGGCACAAGCAAATGCTAGCAATATATATATATATTCAAAATCTACAAGTAAAGCGCTTTAAACTGATACCAAACACGGCATATTTGTCTTAACTTTATTTTTTTACTCTGTATGTTTTGTCCGCTAGAGGGCGCCACATTAGATTTTGTGAAACCCCATATAGCCTATAACCAGCGGACAATTAAAACGCTTCTAATTATATGTCCTTTGTCGAATTCTGATAAGTAGTTTAGAAGTTACGAGGGAACAGATGAACATACATACATACATACATACATAGCCTGTCAAAATCATAACCCTCCTTTTGCTTTGCCGTAGTCGAGTAACAATTTCTAAGTGTATTTGGAAAAAAAAATACCTATAACATGGTGTAATAATAAAAAGTAATAAAACTAAAACCCAACTACGACAAAAAACGACGCTGAAAAAGTATAAAACAAGATTTTCAGAATACTGAACTGAACAAAGTTGCTAATGTAGTTGCAAGTAAATGGACACAGTAGACTCTACCAAGATGCCTTCTTTGTAAATTGACAATAATGCCGTACAATACTGTTCTGAAGTATACAATATTTACCTAGTAGAGATAAATTTTCATGTTTGGAAAGGCGTAGTCACACGTTACATATACCTCCTGTAGCACCTTGACAACGTGTGACTACGCCCTTCCAAACATGAAAATTTATCTCTACTAGGTGAATATTGTATACTTCAGAACAGTATTGTATGGCATTATTGTCAATTTACAAAGAAGGCATCTTGGTAGAGTCTACTGTGTCCATTTACTTGCAACTACATTAGCAACTTTGTTCAGTTCAGTATTCTGAAAATCTTGTTTTATACTTTTTCAGCGTCGTTTTTTGTCGTAGTTGGGTTTTAGTTTTATTACTTTTTTTGCAGTGTAGTTACCGAGTGAGATAGGCAGCTTACGGTAGATCATCGCCCGCACAACAGTTGACGCCAGAGGTCAATGCACCGGTCGCCCGGCCGTCCGGAGCGTGGACCATATTTTTGTTGGGACAGCCAAGTAGGATAACAAGCTTCTAACTGTGGTTTTGCATGATATGTTTTTGAGATTTTGTACATAGATTCTTTACTTAAAAATACTGGACGTGTTTCGGGTTTCGCACAAACAAAAAATAATGTTGAATATGGCTCTAGAAGGTGGTGTACTGACGTTTCTGTCCTATGGGGTGAATGTGATGTGCCGTATGAGTTTGTAAGTAAAATTTACAATAAAACTTTTTGGATAGAAATATTGTAAAAAAAAAAAAACTATTCCTTGTATAAAGATTTCTGGCGTTGGTAAAATCAGCTCTAAGAAAACATGGGTTGAGAATATGAAAGTAAGCAAGAAAGAAAGGCGTTCAAAAAGTATTTAGTTGGCTGATAGATAACGTTAGGGGAAATTTTGAATTTACATAGAAGACAGTACAGTGTGGCTACCATGAGTTTTCATTACGAGATTCGTACATACGCATCGAGCGCGTTTGGCGCTCTCATTGGTTGAGAGTTCTTACAACCTTGAAGTGAGCCAAACGTTGAGTCTAACGCGGTCGATAGCGTGAGTCTTCGTAATGAAAACTCATGGTAACACTAGCCATACTGAGAACAGCTTCATTTATATTTAGGGACATAGGAACTTTCCCAAAATCGATCCGATCTTGCATAAATAAAATATAAATGTGGTACTGACTTACCTTGTAACTTACCTGTACCCTTAATAACTCTAAATAATATGGATAAGTACAGCTATATTATATAATAAAAGCAAACATAAACCATGGGAAATTTTAATGAAAACATAAAATTAGTAACCCAGACATGGCAGTGTCTAAATGCATGCGAAACTGATGGAAATATTATTTGTGTTTAAAAACTATCTATGTATATACATATATATATAGGTATTATTAAAGAGATTATTTTGAAAAATGAAAAAAATATATGGGTATCTATGAATCCATGGTACGGTGACATGGCATATGTATTTACTGAGCGCCTGTTTAAAAGTTAGCGGCAATGTTGTTGATATGTTGCCAAAAAACAAAAATAGATGATTGATTGAATGAAGAAAATGGCACTATTTTTCTCACTTGTCGATAGAACGGGAAGGTAAAATTATATTTACACTGCTTTACGGACACTCTTCTCTCAACAACATTTAATTAACATGTAATTAAATAGCTTTGTGTAATTTTTAAAACTTCTATAGGTAGACTATTCTGTTTCTCCAATCCACTTTTGACATTGGCAGATTAGTCGACATCGGCTCCACTTGCCGTACTTAAATAGAAATAGAATAGAATATTCTGACTAAAATATTTAAAAATAAATACAATACATAAAACTGATCATTCCATCCCGGCAAGCCAAGCAGAAAATAACTCACGACAGATAAATAAAAAAAGCATAAAGGAGACACTACACTTGGCATATTCGCCAAAACATCCCAGTTATTTTGCCAATACAAATTTTACTCTATCCTTTTATAAATACACTTTATTTTGCATTGGTAAATTATCGTCAAATATAGTGCCGCCTAAACAAAAGGCCAAAGAACAAGAATAAAACAGAAGGTACACAACGAAACGCGATATAGACCTGCAAATACTCGTCGAGTTCGACTTGTCCGTTCATGTTAGTGTCGATCTCTTTCAGAATTTCGTGCAATTGTTCCCCGGTCACCTCCTCGCCATAGTTCTGTGGACCATGTGGACATCAACAAGCGTGGACATGACACGTGAATTTGTTGCACTGAATCTTTGGAATAGGTTTGTGGTCTAAGAATTGGCACCTATGAAACATTGGGCGTACATTTCTTCAAGCATGTAGTTCTCGATTGCCTCAGAAGATAAGGATGCCAAGAGTGATTAGGTCACTAGTCGGATACTACAAAATATTTAATTAATAAGGACTTTTTGGTGATAATTATCAAAATGGCGTGCTTCACACGAAGCCGTACATGATATGAAAATACATTTTTATTAAACCATTCACATATAACAAATATTCAATGCAACTTATTGACATAAATATTTGTGATGGAAATTATGCACATATCAAATACAAAATTATTCCAAAGTCTTTTTGTCTTTGATCATTTTAAAATCTTACTAATTAAGTAGTCCATCTAAACCCAGCAAGTCTGCCATCAAATAGCATACTGTTCTGATTGGTTTGAAAGAAAAAAAAAACATAAACCAATGGTAAATTTCCCAAGTGGCTTTTTGTTAAAAACAATTAGTTTGTATCCTAAAAAATAATTTAATGCCCATCAGATAGATTTATAAAAATATTGAACACGTATTTTTTATTTTTTCTTTCATTCAAATACTTAGGAAGATATATTGATTTGAAATGTCGCATGACGTCACGCCGTGGTACAAAATATACTACGGCGTGACGTAATTAGCCCCCACTCCTTAACTTTAATACGCTATGTCTCAGTAGTTTTGGGTCATTTCGACAAAATAAAAAATACGGGTCTTAATTTTTTTTATTATCTATAAGACGGACTAATGATTTTTTTGATTTTCATACCTTGGATACATCCCTATTCACAATTCGATGCTTATATGTATATCCGACATTCATATAAAATATCTGCATAATTTCATCAGTTATAAGTTATAACCCAAGAGACGTGGACGCTGCATGATAACTTGTACCCATTTAACCGGTATTCACTCTCTACCTGTAGGTAGTCTTGTAACTCCATCTGTCCGTTATATGTGACATCAATCTCTGACAAAAGGGCGCTTAATTCCGCGTCCGTAGGTTTCAGCCCCATACTCTAGAATTGGCATTAAGTTTAGAAACAAGTCTTATAATATCCATCTTCAGGTTTTTTCTTCGCTGGGTTTGATGAGTGTAAGTCCTCTTTGCCTACAGTTTGTTCCGACTTTATTCGTCGGTCATAATACCACTTGCGAAATAAGGGAATTGAACCCCCAAGATTTCAGTTTTCAGGATTTGTGATATGATGTCTTGCTGTACATCCTGTAGTATATATGATTTAGTCTGCTACATCCCTTTATTTTGAGATTTTACAAGCAATATTAAAGTAATTATATGTACCTACTTCAATACGTCATAGATAAACTGTCAATCTCCTTTTTTTTTGAAAATTCAAAAATGGGATGTAAAAAAAGTGGAAGAGATATGGTGCTACTCAGTCTCTCTGTCTATCACAACTGGATATTTCAAGACTATCAATTTGAAATTTGGAATACTTTTAGATACCTAATCTTTGCCCAACTATTTTGAAAATAACAAAGAAAAAAATATATTTCAATATTCATGGTGGAACCCTCGGTGAGCGATTCCAACTCGCTTTTGACGGTTTTTTTTTTAAATAAAAATAAATACCTACTCTTTTCATTGCACTCAACTTTTTTGTCTATGCTCAACAAATCTTATTTAATTCTCCTTACCCACATTCCACCATCCATACCTTTAGACTCCTCCTGATATCGTTGATGGACACGAATCCCTTCCTGTCCTTGTCTATGATCTGGAACCGTTTGATGTAGGTCTGGATCTCGTCCTTGCTCAGGTTGATGGGGATCTTGTCGCGACTGGCGCGGTTTACCATCTGACCCATCTCGTTCGCTAAGAATTCACCGGCTTCCTTGATTTGTTTCTGGAAATTTTTGAAGATATGTTTAGCGTCTCGGTTTTTTATAGAAAGATAATTGCATTTCTTGGTATTATATTAAAATAAATACGCCTTGAAAGTATAAAAATATAAAACAAAGATTGTAATGCTAAAAGGGCCTCAACTCATGATAACTATATGAATTTATACAACGTGTAACATAAAGGGTATATACATAACAAAGGCATGGCATCTTTACATGATATCAAACGATATTGGAAGGGTTTTTTAATTCTATCTACTACTACTATCATACCAGTCGCACAGAGATATTGAAGACATTTATCAGATTTTGGCAAGTAACGTGACGGGTAACGAGTAGTTATTAACATATGTAGTGTGCTGCCACGTTTTTTATGATTTTATTTTAAGAAACACACGAAACCGAAAATTTGGTACCAATTTTTTGAATATTTTATTTTGAGTTGAAACCCTTCCGATATCGTTTGATATCATCTAAAGATGCCATGCCCTTGGTATGTATATACCCTTTTTGTTACACGTTGTATATCGAATTATGATAATTATGTATATGATTAAGACAGTGAATTATGAAAGCTGGCAACGTCGCAATCAGTATTACTTATAATAAAATAAAGACGAAATATCACTGTGTTGTAGGTAGGTAAGGTCAACCGGGGCAATTGCGTCTAATCGAAATTATTTGAAATCTATTTGAAAACCTACCGCTCCTGCCATCTATACGTTATAGTTTTTTATTCAAAGTAAACAAAACAAGATGGAGGAGAGGTAGGTTACTTAATATGTTATCTTCTATTCTTTTCTTAATGAAATAGAAAGTAAAAGATGAACTGAACTTAAAACTAGTTTGTGAACAAGAAAATTAGCACCAATGTAAGTAAAATTTACCCAGGGTTTCCGCTTTCCTCCACAGAATACATAGAACGACATGTGTTTATCTGGATAATTCACAGCTACAGAGTACCAACTGGCTTCCCTTAAAGCCTTCATCTCTAATTTAGACTGTTACCTTCTTCTCCGCCTCGCTCCAGTTGAGCTCCTCAGCCATGATGTCCACAATTGTGGGCAGAGCTTCGGCCGCGGCCTGCACGTTGAGGAAAGCCAGACGAAGACGACGCGCAATCATATCGACTGCTGTGCGGGCATACTCGCGGCAACCGTACCTTTAGAAATAGATGATACACATAAATTATTATATATATATTGGTTTAATTCTAATTGGTTGAACATATCAAACGTGTTCAGAATCGCGCTAAAGGTCTACTTTTTTGTGATCTTGGGATTATCATTAGAAAACTTTTAAAATTTGGCACAGGATTATAAACACGTAATTAACGTAACGTCCAAATTGTGTAAAACGGGTTGGTCGTAGAAGGGCGTATTTTTTCTTTTTTCATATAAACAAAAAATGAAGACGACACAGCACGTTGAAAACTCGTGTGACGTTACTGGACGCTACACTTTTTAGCGACCAGTGACGTCACCAGCCACCACTCCTGATCTTTGATGCCTTTTATATTTGTCAATTTTTTGTTTATATGAAAAAAGAAAAAATACGTGTCTAGTATTTTTTGGAAATCTGTCTGACGGACTAATTAGTTTTTTTTAGTCAAATACCCTATTTAGGGTTGTATGTACTTTTAATGCCACATGTTAAAAAATTAAAATTAAATGTTAGCAGTGGACAACTCTTATCACTTAGAAGTATAAACATAGGTAGTAGCCGATTCTCAAACCTGAATGTATATAAAATTTCATAAACATTGGTCAAATCACCTTGGATTTTTTTTTTTGGGGATTTTATGGCCTGGTTTCTAAGACCTTTAAGCCAAGTCTTAATTATATCTTGTCTTCTTTTGTAACTTATCCTAAACTTATCCTAACTAAACCTATCTCCTTTCGTTTCTCGCGTGAACTGACACTAGGAGGAAGTTTTGGTACAAAGCTATGATGTGGCCACTATGCTACAATATTTCACTGTTCTTTATGAATTATTCACTGAATGCACTTTTTACTACATAAATCACGCGTTTTTATTTAGTAAACGACACTATAAATAATTTAAAAGTCCAATGAAAAATGAGCGTGGCACTCATCTTAGCTTCCCGCCAAAAAAACCAATCACCTTGGAGCAGTATGGCAACTAACATTGTAACTTGTGACACAAGAATTTTATGTAACTATGTAATAGTACATTATGTATTTTAGATTCAAGATTTCATGTTCGAAACTTTTTTGTTCTCTGAGCTACTTACCTAATTTCAGCATCAATGTAGGGGAACTCTGGGTGGACCTTCTTGCCGATTATGGGCCACCTTTTGCCTGTCATGGCGGCCATCTTAGCGACGGCGAACGCTCGGTCACCGTATGATTTAGCTAAGTGTTGTGCTACCTGAAATACGTTGGCTGTGTTTAGAGTTAAAATCATAATGTTAATGTTAAAGTAAGAGTCGTGGTGGCCTAGTGGTTAAAACACCAGCCTCTCAAGTATGAGTGTGCGGGTTGGATTTCAAGTCAGGCAAATACCAATGTAACTTTTCTAAGTTATATGTAGATACGTTCTAAGTAAAAGTATGTCTTGGACACCAATGACTGATTATAAGGTGAAAGAAAACATCTTGAGGAAACCTGGACTTCAAAGTCTGAAATCGCCAACCCGCATTGAGCAAGCGTGGTGATTGCGCTCAATCCTTCTCTGTATGAGAGGAGGTCTGTGCCCAGCAGTGGGACGATAAAAGGTTGATGATGATGATGAATCAATTAATAATGTTCCCACTCCCCGGATACAACCCTCCTCTTGGTGAGAAGAAGTAAGTCGTGATCCATTACGTGGGCCCAGTGCGAGTTGATAGATGTCGAACATATGACGAAACAGAAAAATATTTAATTTAATATTGTGGTATGACAAGTTTGTAACTTGTACCACATACTAAAACAGACACACACTAATCAAACCCACTCACATGATTACACAGCCACGCTTGCAGGCACGCTTTCACAGCAGCTTGCTGACGCACACTTACTCATTCATACACTTAGGCATTCACCGTACACGGCACACGCACACTCACACACATATACACACTCAAACAATATCTGTCATTAGTCATACAAAAATAATAATATTTGTTAAGCATTTTACGTAAGATAAGTTTTTTAAAATGAAATTGTTATTACCCAACTCGAGGGGATAGGCACGGTTACTTAATACAGGCTATTTCATAGCCTAGCAAGGACTTACGTCAGTACGTCACCCACTTGATTGTCAGAAATGTAAAACTACCCACTATGTAAAAAACGTAAAATGTACTACAATCTGTCTTCTATTTATATAAAGATTATTATTATTTATGTCAAATGTCTTCGAATTTTTGATTCTAGGACATACCGGTTTTCTCACGATGTTTTCCTGTACCGTTTTAAGAGCAGTGGTGATGAAATAATTTACAAAAGTAAAGCGCCTGACCAGTGGCGGGCCTACCATACAAGCCCAGATGCCCGGCTTGCCTTCCAAGCCTCACCCCCAAAAATAAAAAAAAACAGTAAACAGAAGAAAATAGTTTTCAAACTAAATTTACGTAGACGTAATTAAAAATACAACGCATAGCGCAACTCAGTTTGAACACGCGCCCAGGGTCGCACAAGGTCACGGCTCAATATCTATCTCACTCGCACTTGCGGGCTCTAACCTAGTGCAAGCCAGGTTTAACCTCGCTTGCAATGCACTCTTCTTTCGTTCCGTAATATGAAGTATCTAGTAACATAAGTATACATATAACTATTGACATTTTATATGGCTGGATTCTGCTCAATAAAGCACGGCTTGCATCTGACGTTGTACACAACGCACTGTTGGATCAGTGTTGCCGTTTTAGTTTGTTGATTTTTTAGTAGTTAAGTACGATAATTTTCATTTATTTTAAGTTTGTGGGCTGATGTCACTGAAATAGAATATATTACACGAGGGAGTCCCAGGTATAATAGATTATTAAATAGGCTCATTCATGGACTGAATATAAGTAGTTTTCTTCGTCTTTCACGTTCGTTGATATTAAATATGAATGAGTGATAAAGTTATGGTTAAATACATCGAGTATATACTATACTTACTTTAGTATGTATTATACTTTTTCAATAACATTCGCTTTTTGACTCATTCAAGTGAAAAAAAAGGGTTAAGAAATTTCTGTGACAAAAAAAAAATATTTCTTTCATTGTAATTCAAGCGTTTATAAAAAATACCTAGTATAAAACAAAAACTGGCCGTGTTACACATGTGAAATAGTTTAGCACTTTCTTGCGGGTTTTATTTTTTGTTATATTTTTTTCATATCTGGTAGAATTTTCAGATAATTAAGCGCTTTTAAAATTCATGGAACGGCAACACTGGGTTTGATTTGTATGAACATAGCTACGATTTGAATAGTCTCTTTGTTGTTTTTTCGAAGTTTAATTTTGAATTGATTGTGTAAAATGAGTGTAAATCCGTCGGATACCGATAATATTTATGTCCCTTGTGACGATTTCAAGTGTATTTATAGTTTGCTAAGCGGGGGAAAGGTAAATTCTTTAAGTTTTTCAGAGAAAAATAACCTCATATCTTCGCCAAAACCTACGCCGGATTTAAGCTCAAACAAGTAAGTCTCATAAAAGGAAATTCAATAGATCCGTTTATAAAACTAATTGGATTGCGGGCTGTTCCCATTCGAACAAACTTTATTGTAAACTTGCCCATTTGATTGTAACAATTCCCGCTACGTCAGCTTCCGCAGAACGCGCATTTTCTTCGCTAAAGCGTATTCACACATACTTACGGAACTCACAGGCCCAAGAGCGACTTTCTGATCTTTCGATGATCGCGATCGAAAAGCAACTTTTAGTAGAAATCAAACGTTCACCAACTTTTTATTCTGACGTAATAAAATCATTTTTAAAGAAAGATAGACGCATTGATTTAGAATATAAGTAAAAGCTTTTTTTATTTTTTTATTTCTATGTTTTCGAAATCCCATAACTTTGTAGCATATTTAGATCGTTTGCAATTGGACACGCGCCGTTATGAATATATGTAGGGATTGTAGGTAGGTATCTTCGCTCAACACAATGAAAAGAGAAAGGCTTTTTTCGAAGCCGCCGAGGGTATGTCTTTGCTGGTACGTGTTATTCTTCTGCCTAGCAATATCATGCCTTCAGTGTGCTTTGATTAGCTCGCCGTCGTTAGACCACCGGCTTCTTGAAGCGAAGAATATGGTGATGTGGATCACAAAATCTTGTTTTGTAAAGAACGGTAAGAAAACGTATCATGGGCTTGCGTTATCGGTGGACCCTAGGCACGCCACTGCGCCTGACGGGGTTCGAAATTACGTCCTGTAACTTCTAAGTCGCAGTCGTTACCACTGGGCCAGTGTTCATTTAGAGCAGTTGTTCCTAACCTGGGGGTAAAACTGAGATTGGGGGGAGGGGGGGACAGGATGGCAATCCGCCACAATCGCACAAAAGCCAGAAACCGTCTGAATGTTGAGCATGACATGAGATGCGCGTTGAGTGAAACCGAACCTAATATTGTCAAACTTACGAATGCAAATCAATTTCAACCTTCACGTTAGTTAACTCCGAGATTAATAATAATTATAAATTATTTTAAATTAACTAGGAGTATCCTCTATTGCCATACTTGTTCACAGGGGTAGTGACATTGAAAAAGTTAGGAACCACTGATTTAGAGACTATGATGTAGATAACAAAAACTTAAAAAAAAAAAATATGTGTTTTTATAAAATGGCCAACACGGAACACGAAGCCTGTTTAAATTTTTATTTGTGTATTTTTTTCCGTTTTTCTTTAACTTTCTTTTCTTTTAATTGTGTAAGTTGAAAGTTTTTAATTTTCCGCAACAAATTTTAACCTACTGTGCGCCCTACACTGATTATTTCGACACATGTTTTCTGCTTTCGTGCCGCCTTGTCATACTAATTACACATAGTAAGTACTATGTATACAACGTTATATTTTCTTTATACAAAACCTGAATATAGATTGTTCAGCAACTGAATCGATTCTAATCATTTTAACTCCATGTTATATTTTTTTCCAATTGTTTAGAAATTGTTGCATTGTGGTTACCGGGCGCACAACTCAGCTGACGGTTAGTAGGAGCATAAGACTTGCCCCTACCCCCGCGCCTATATTCTAACAGAAATGTTACTTACTTCCATCTCCAGTCCGAAGTCCTGTACTAATCTAATGTACATGGTAGGGGTCCAGCCGTGTGCGCCCTCTATTAGAAAACCATCTGTCTGACAGTCTTTGAACAGTGGCTTCAGATTCGCGCCTGAAATGTGAGGGTAATAGAATATTATATCGAATTTGGGAATGTCAACTTGGTTGTAGAAAAGGTTGATTGACATTTAAAAACTTAGTTATTCACTGTTTAAAACCAGCATCAAAATCCGAAAATAATAATTATTATTATTTAAAAACAAAGGCTCCAGCACCCTAATTGCGTAACACACTTTCAATCACAACACGAATATTTTTTAAGCATTAGCTAATCCATTACTTTATATGTTCCAAAAATTTGTCTGCTGAACAACACAAATAACGCAATGGATGTTGTTGAACTGTCAAACTGAACGATATTGCTACTGATAATGTCTTAAGTATCCCTCAGTTTGTTCTTTTGGGCGGATCTACTCACTGCTAATACAAGCGTCGATGGTCTCAGCAGCCATTGCCCTGTACGTGGTCCACTTGCCGCCGGCGATGGTGACCAGGCCGGAGGGCGACACGTGGACAATGTGGTTACGTGCGAGAGACTGTGTGTCGGGTTTGTTCGGGTCTGATACTAGCGGCCGGATGCCTGACCATGCTGACAGTACATCGCCACGACGTACTGGAATTTTAAGAAGATATTCTTACATAATATGTATAAGCTTTTGTGTTACAGCACAAAAAATAACTAAATGAAAATAATGTTAGTTAAATTGTCTGGTTCTGAAATAATGTGATTTTTGTAATTGCCATATTTTACATGCTTTTTATTAGCTTCACTTGTATGTTTGCTTGCTTGTTTGCTTGCTTGCTTGCTTGTTTGCTTGCTTGTTTGTTTGTTTGTCCGTCTCTAACTCTTTGGACTACGAGTGAGCGGCTTATTACTGTAAAATGTCCCACCGTTTTCAATACGTTCGTCCATTCGTTTTTTTTTTTTTAAGAATATCGAACTAATAAGTTGAAAATAAATATAGTTTAAAAAAAACATGCTTGTAAAAAATATCAAACTAAAAAGTTAAAAATAATTTTTAAAAAAGCGTGAGGCGCTTATTATACAAAAATTATGGCATAAAGCGCCTCACGCTTTTTTTAAAATTATTTTAACTTTTTAGTTTGATGTCTTTTAAAAGCATGTTTTTTTAGTTTTTTAAACTATATTTATTATAGTTTAGCGTAGTACGGACGACAGCAAGTCAAACTACCGGAAACTGTCAAATATTCCCAATCAACCTCGATCCGAAATGCTTTACAGTTGAAAATCTAATAAAGAAATCGGACAGATTGCAGTAGCTTGATGTGCTGTCGTCTGCACATTATAAATTTTATTATTTTGCATTTAACATTAAAAAGTTGATTTTTTATCGATATCGATATTACAGCAAGCCTACACTTTCAAACTTTATTTCAAAGAATTTATTTTAAAAAAGCCACATGATTCCTGAAAATGCTCAAAAAGTAAATCAATGACTATTATTTATTACGAACCTTCAACATCCGGGTTCAAATAATTTTTAACCTCGGTAAGAATGAACAGGATCTCGTCTTCTGTTGGCTTGGGGTTGTGCGTGACGTCACAGGGAAGGTCAGTGGTGCCGGCAATGGTTCCCTTCAGCCACGGCAGGAAGAAAATGACACGGCCATCTGATGTAGCAGGGTCCAGGAGACCCATGTGTTCCGGACTGGAAACATATAATTATAATCTTAACGTAGAAGAAGTTATGCTGTTCACGAATACAAAAGACGACAATATTGGCAGTTTCCGTCCAATGAAAAATGAGCGTGACACTCAGCTTGACTTTCCCGCCAAAACTCCTAAACAAATTTTAAGTTCTTTCTTTCTTTCTTTTTTGGCTTCGCACAGTTTGTGCATTTAGCCAATGTCACGTAATGAATTATTCATGTCGAAAAAAACGGCCGCGCGAACCGTTTTACGAGGGAGGTTTGAGGCAAAGTCATGATGTGACCACTATGCTGTGATATTTCACTGTTCTTTATGAATTATTTACTGAATGTACTTTTTACTACATAAATCACGCACTTTTATTTAGTAAGCAATACTATAAATAGTTTAAAATGTCCAATGAAAAATGAACGTGACACTCATCTTGACTTTCCCGCCAAAACTCTAATTTTAAGTTAGGCAGGTAAAAAATTTTCTTTCCATTTCATTAAGAAAATGATAGAAGTTTTCTTTTTTTAAAGGATAGAAGATAACATTTTAAGTAGTTTAATGTTGTCAAATTAAGATATTCCATTGACAGTTTGACGCGATTACAAACATGGCGATCAAAAATAAATACATCAATATTTACGCCAGGCGCGGATTAATTTGATAGCTGTTATCTAACATATTACCTATCTTCTGTCCTTTTTTTTAATAATACTGAAATTTAATTTGTTTTGTGAAGGGAAACGGGGCCATTGATAATGTAAATTTTCTTTGGGTAAATATTAATATAACTATTATATTTATAAACTTATATATTATTATAAACTATTTACAAATTTAAGTTATAAATTAGTTTTTAAATAAGTAAATTTGGTTTCTATGTTAAATTAGGTAAACTAAAGTAAATAAGTAAATTTAGTTTTTAAATACATAAATATACAATAAACATGTAAGGTCATAAGAATTAGTAAACTTAAGAAAACAATGTAAAACTAATTAGTAGGAAATAAAAGGCTTTTTATTTATTTATTTATTAAATATTAATGTCAGTCATTGGGAAGACAATTTTCAAGGTCCTAAACGCTGTTCAAAATAACATTAGACATTCAAGATATTTTTTTAGTGTCCATTCAACCGATTTTGAGTTTTATTACGATGGGGTATGACAAATGGCGGCTGCAGAAAATAGTTGATTTTTAACCACTTTTATTTCAATACCCTCCTTATTCCGAATGAATAGAAGTTTATATCCATTGAACAGACATTAGAAAAGGTTTTTTTGCCGAATCTCAAGGTAAGGAATATACATAGGTCAGTTCCGGGAACTGTTTTTAAACTATCGCAAAAAATCTATAAACTATTAACTATTATGTTGTTTACAAAATAGTTTTCGTACGTCGTTGCCGTGCAATAGCCTCGACTAATAATAGTCTCATTGCCGCCCTTCAATGTTGTAATAAACCCGATGGTACTGCAGACAGGTATAAACGACAGCCATCGATCACTTACGACAGCATATCAAGCTACTAAAACCTGTCAGATTTCTTCACTAGATTTTCAGCTTTATCTCTAAAGCAAAGCTCAAGGTTGAATAAAATATCAGTTCGTTTCGGGTAGCTTGGCCTGCTGATGCTGTTGTCTGTACACAGTATATTGTTATCGCTTGGTACATTATTAGGACTATAGTATTAGATATATTAGGACTATAGTATTAGATATATTAGGACTATAGTATTAGATATATTAGGACTATAGTATTAATATTGATTGTAGCGTATTTTGATTCCAGAAATATTTATATGGTAACTAGCTGCGCCCCGCAGTTTTACCTGCGTAACTTTAGATCTCATGGGAATATCGGCATAAAGCCTATGCGTTATTCCTGGTTATTAACTATTTGTGTGCCAAAGGAGGTGGGTTGATAAGAGCCATTTTTCGCCCATCATACACTCGAAAAAAAATTTCGGACTCCGGCAATTTTTAAATATATTTGTAAACTTGAAGATATTTATTTTCTTATAATATAAGATTGACGTGATAAATAAAATAGGAAGTCAAAGAAATTATTGCCCAAAAAGACAGTCTTCTTCTCTTCCTCAGCCTATAGATGTCCACTGCTGGACAAAGGCCTCCCCCAAGGCTTTCCACGATGACCTGTCTTGTGCTGCCCGCATCCATCGGCTTCCCGCGACCTTCACCAGGTCATCGGTCCACCTTGTTGGGGGTCTCCCTACGCTGCGTCTTCCAGTACGTGGCCGCCACTCCAGAACCTTGCTGCCCCAGCGGCCATCGGTTCTACGAGCAATGTGCCCTGCCCACTGCCACTTAAGTTTAGCGACTCGCAGAGCTATGTCGGTGACTTTAGTTCTTCTGCGGATCTCCTCATTTCTGATTCGATCACGCAGAGAAACTCCTAGCATAGCTCTTTCCATTGCCCTTTGTGTGACTAGAAAAAGACAGTGTTTTGGGTTTTTTATACATTTTTGTCGTTTTTTTTTTAGTTTTAGAATCACCATTGTACCGTCTAATATATCGTATAATCGTGTCTAAACTGTCTGTTTAGACACGATTATAAACATGGCGAGTACAAATACGCTAGTTTACGTTAGGAGCGCACTAATTTGACAGGTCTAAACTGACATTTTATCTTCTGCCCATTTCTCAATGAAATATAAAGAAAAAGCCGCACTGAACTCAAATTTACTTTGTAAACAAGGGCCCGGGGCCAGTATTGTCTATATTATATTTATTACCTGTAATACCGTCCATAGATGAATAAATGCGGTCCAAATAATGTTAGGCACCTAGTTAAGTTTAGTTTAAGTTGTTCATCATCATCAGCCCCTACTCGTCCACTGCTGGACATAGGCCTCCTTCATGGCACGCCAACAAGCTCGATCCTGAACAGTTCTCCGCCAGCCACTACCAGCCACCTTTTTGATGTCGTCGATCCATCTAGGGCGTCCCACGCTACGTTTGCCGAACCGTTTAAGTTCTTAGTTACCTGTAATATCCAGGCAACACGATGTGTACCCCGGACGAGGGACAGCAGATGTCCTTGACGGTGGGGTCGTCCATCTTGCGAATGGAGTCTGTGAATGGACCGGTTGCGTTGATGATGCACTTGGCTTTGATGTCCCATTCCTTGCCAGTCAGCTCATCCTGGGGACGTTTCAAAAGTTAGAATTATGTCTTAAACAGAAGGGCCATCAAAAATCACAAGACAAAAATCTTCGACCACTGTGTGTTGCCCGTGGGCCTTATAAGAAGGCTCAAAGTCACTCAAAGGGCAATGGAGAGAGCTATGCTTGGGGTTTCACTGCGCGGTCGAATCAGGAATGAGGAGACCCGCAGAAGAACGAGAGTAACCGACAAAGCCCGAAGAATTGCAACACTAAAGTGGCAGTGGGCTGGACACATTGCCCGTAGGACCGATGCCCGATGGGGCCGACGGGTTCTTGAGTGGCGACCACGCACCGGAAGACGTAGCGTGGGTAGGCCCCCGACAAGGTGGACCGACGACCTGGTGAAGGTCGCGGGAAACCGCTGGATGCGGGAGGCGCAGGACCGGTCGTCGTGGAGAACCTTGGGGGAGGCCTATGTCCAGCAGTGGATGTCTTTGGGCTGAAATGATGAGGAGGGCAATCGCGCTACGTATAACACTAGAAGTTAAACTCTTATTCGTATCTAATCCAGTTACGTTGTGGTTAACTTTTAACTTCGATTGAAGTAAAACCATTTCCGTACCATAACCGAATAAGACTCGTTGGACATCTACCGTTAAACTTTAGTACCTACCTGTTACCGACACACAAATCGAGCAACGGTTCTAAGGTACTGCGTTTCAACTTTTTCATTTCACAGCGGTTATGTTCCAATTGTGATCAAGTGGAGGTTGAACCATCTGTCAAAAGGTTAGCACGATAGGAAACTTAACTAAAGTTTTGGTTTGGTTGCGACGCAATCCTGTTTTGAATTAATTTAACGCGATTGTCCCCCTGCTCAGCTTTTATTTGTTTACTGTAGCCCTCCGCTATTACTCCTACATACTCCTTGTGACCCCAAAATGCCGGTTAAGCTTAAGGGGCAGGTCTATAAGACTATCATTAGACCTGTTCTCCTATATGGCAGTTAAGCGCGGCGTGGCCTGTGCTTGAGCGACACAAGCAGGAGCTGCGTGTCACGGAAATGAATATGCTACGGTGGACCGCATCAGGAACTCCCGCATCCGGGGCAGTCTCTATGTCCGTGACATAGCGGACAAACTGCATGAGGTTCGCCTATATTGGTAGAGTCACGTCTTACAAAAATCGGCATGTTACGTGGGTCACAAATGTCTTGCCATGGCGCCTATGCCGCAACCGCCGGGCCGCAACAAGCGAGGTAGACCAAAGAAGTGCTGGCTTGAAGTTGTAAGAGATGACATGCCTGCCAACAATTTCACACCACGAGATGCTAAAGATCGCGCGAAATGGAGGAAATTGAGCAAGAAAGCGGACCCCGGGCTCCAACGCGAAAGCCGCGGATGCAACCGGGATATACGCTAAGATGATGATGATGAAGATGATGACTCCATATGGAAGATTTAGGAGGAATAGCGAAGTGCTAAAGTGTTGCCTTTTTACCCCTCCCCCTTTTTTCAGCTCAGTTAAATTTAAGCTAAATACTTAATTTTTAATTCCCATGTTCTAAGCCTTTCAATCCAGTAATCTTCATGTGTCTAATTCTGTCATATTGTAGTTATTACCTTTAGCCTAGCCCCGCTGAGCTTGCCAGCAGTCTTGTACAGCTTGGTGACACTGACATGGTTGGCGATGGTGGCGCCGTGACGGGCCGCGGTCAACGCTATCGCTAGGTTCATACGGGCATCGTCTTGTTGACCTAGGAGAAGGAAAATATTGAATTGAAGTACCATTTCAGACCTCCAGATTTAGGCTCTAAACCACGGTTCTTTCTTTGCCATTTTTAAATTATTCAAAGTAACAGAGCTATAATTTAAATATCATGTAGGTATGTGAAACATTAGTGGTTTGTACTTAGTTCAAGTGCATTTTTTGATCAAGTGATCTAACTGGGGATGCATGATTATAGACGCACTTCATTCGCCATATTTGGTGTTTGCTTTGTTTACAAACAAGACTTTGGCAGTCATCTGTTTACCATAGTATGAGCCAAAATTCCGGTGTGTACGGATACGTAGGGCTCTGCCGTAAACTTTGATATGAAGTGTCTTGAACCAATTGTATGCTACTGCTGCTTTTGAAGATTTACGAAGGTGATGGATAACTCCGCAACGCATAGGTACAACCTAATCAGCCTATAATGGCCCCACTCACTGGGACGCAGGCCTACTCTTGGTGAGAGGAATGGGCCGTTAAGTACCACGCGGGCCCAGTCTTTGAAGTTTTAGCTCTAGGACATGTCGGTTTCCTCACGATGTATTCCTTCACCGTTTTGAGAGCAGTGGTGATGAAATAATTTACGCAAAGTAAAGCGCCTGATAGGGATCTAACCTACGGCCTACAACCTATTACTTGTAAGTCACGGTCGATACTACTAGGCCACCGCAGCTCTTATTTATCATTTATTTTCTAGTAATAAAATTTTAATTTAATCTTTATCATAACCTATATGCATTTGATGCATTTTTTAAAATTAGTATAAACTAGTGCTTGACTGTAAACCCGCCTGATGGCAAGCAATGATGCAATCGTTGATGAGAAACCGTGCTAGTACTTTATTTGATGCCATGCTCTAATTGCCTTTGTAACACTATTTAGGTACATTTTAAACAGACCTATATAAAGTAATTTTATCCTTAATGTGATAGAAGTCAAGCCGCACAGTATTTATATGTAATATTATAATATATACTTCCTTGTTTACTTATTTACTATGTAGGTGATTCATTATAACAGTGCCTAACAACCGTTGGGATTAATTATACCTAATTTATCTAAGAAATCGGTACGATATTAGTATGGTATTATATGTATTTGAAGTCAGATCCACGAGTATCCAGATAGCTCAACGTCACTCTTTTCGCAAGAGCTTATAAACGCAACATTTTTATTGTCAGACCACGAATTAATTTTTAAGCTTGTTATCTCCGGAAATACTAAATACGATGACACAAAATATTTCGCAAACAGATAGCAACACTAGTCTCGATTGTCATATAATACTTTTTAATGCCATAAAAAAGCACGTTTTATTTTAAACCGCTAAGCTGAGACTTACCATCATAATATACGATGCCTCCACAGAGGTTGTCGGACTTCAACATGGGGAACAATTCTAGTGTGTTTTTCTTGGACAAGTAGTAAGAACTCTTGACGTTCCTGTCGCCAGCTACCAAGTCGTACATCTTGATACCGAACCAGTAGTATGGGACTTGCCACCATCTGGGAATTGGAGAAGAATGTATAAGTAATTATAGAGATTTTTTTATAAACAAAGCAAACACCAAATATGGCGAATCAGAAGTGTGTCTACAATCATGTACAAATACAAATCTTTTTATTCGTCAAAGTGAAAACAATACAAAAGGTGTTAAGAGTTACAGGAAGTTCGCTACATTGTGCCTGTGGCATACGAAAATTATATTAAACGAGAATTACTCATATTCTATTAACCTATTATTATGTATATTACTATCACATTTATATAATACTAATTCCATCACTTAAATCTATTCATTGCTTATCATAATATAATACCTATGGTTTTAAGATATTCAACTGATGAATAAATTATTTACATTGTTATATTTATTCACGCCATTGATAAAATATTAAACAGATACGATATATTCTAACAAACCGACCGAAAAAAATGTGCCGAACACAGCAGCAGCAACATGCATATTTTTATTCGGCATACATTGGTACAGTGTGAGTGAGATGGGGCGCAATCTAAAGCATAGAGAAGAAAAAGATGGCTAGTGTTTGTCGTTTGTTTTTACGAGTGTATCGAAAGTGACTAAAGCGAGATACAGGACTTACTTCCTTTTGTACGCTTCATTTTTAGTGCGCTAGTGACATATCTACCTTAGTTTAATATTTTATCAATGATTCACGCATTATTACATGGTTTGACGCTAAACGAATAACATCGTCGGGTCAAAAGCGCTGTCTTCAGTACAGCAATGGTGAAATGGCGATTATAGATTAAGGATCTAATTAATTAATCTAAAAGGTACCAATTACCATCAACATCCGTCTGGCCTTTTCCTACGCCCGAGTGACGTAAGCCTGTTGCTGTACACACCACCCATCTAATTTAAAGTTTAATCAATATCAGCTTTATTTCAATGACCATTATTATTTAACTTGATTTAAGAGTGAGTAGGACTATTGATAAAGTTATAGAAATGGTTGAAGTTGGAAACTGAACTTTTTTGTGTAGGGATTAGAGTTATTTTTTCATTGATTCGTGTTTACATTTTTTGTTAATAAGTCGATTTTTTTTTTGAAAATTCGTTTTTAGAATAAAGTTTTACTATTTTCAAAATTGGAGGAGTTTAACTATGGATCGAAAACAAGCTGTTAGTAGGGGTTGACTCGTTTGCTAATAAGCGAGGTTACTAGTTTAGGATACTGATGCGGTAATTAAATAATAATTTATAGCAAATGTTCTATGTGTGAGGGCAGCCGCGGTGACCCTATGGCGGCGGCATGGGCTACGACTTACAAGTTCTAGGTCGTAGGTTCGAACCCCATCAACCGCTTTATTTTGTGTAAATTATTTCATCACTGCCGCTTCTTCAGCCGACAGAAGTCCACTGTTGGGCAAAGGCCTCCCTCAAGGTTTTCATTACTTTGGGGGGTTTGCCATAATCCCCGCGCTTGGCAGGCGGGTTGGGGATTTAATTGTTATCGGATTGTTAATGTAATTGGCTTTTGGAAGCCGTGTTAACATAAATAAATAAATAAATGTAAATCTCTACTGCTCCCAAAACGGTGAAGGAAACTATCGCGAGGAAAACTCCGAAGACATATAAGGTGGGTGGACCATGGAAGGCCATGCTCCTTTGAAGGCCAACTATTAAAAAATCGTAGTAATTGACATTTAAATACATATTCCTGCTACTACACACTAAGATCCTACAAACTAAAGGCCACAAACGTGGCGGCGTGTCGATCGTGTCGTTATTGTGGCAGTGAGATCCAACGTTTCATAGGCTTCGGTCGTCGACGTTACAATTGTTATTCGCGCGCACAACAAACTGTAAATTTTTAGTCAATAGCCTCTTATTATTTCATGTTTTTTTTATTGTGTATTGTCATATTAGTACATGTGTATGGTACTAAAGAAAAAAAACATAGCTTTGCCTTAATTTAGATTAAAATATTGGTAGTGTTCCTAGGAAAGCCTTTGGTTCCTTATAAGGCCTCTCAAAAATTGGACGGTTGGCCTTGCTATGGTGCAAGGAACCTTATGGAACATTCACAAATCCTGAAAAAATGAACACTTACTTTTTAGTTATAAATAAAGAAAAATTGTTATAATTATAGTACTTTGTAGTATCTATTATTTATTATAATTTACGACAAAGTTGTAATCATAATTATCAATTTTGGCCTTACAAAGAACGGACCCATAAGAAGGCCATTTTTGATTAAAAAAAAGATTGTAATTTCATAATAAAACGTGATGGCAAGTTATTTAAGGCCAATATAATACTAATTACTAATATTTTTAAATAATTTATATTAATAGATTCTTAGTTATAGAATGGTGTTCAAGTAATGTTCGTAGAGATTTTTATAGATGATAAAAATATATTGAGCATTTAATGCTTCGCTTAAATAATAGAGCTTATTATGTAGTTTTAGTAAAAGCGGATATATTTAATGTTACAACCCTATTTTTAAGTTTAACGACAGATGTATAATATTGGCCTTGTTTGGAGCCGTGTTCCATGCAAAGCCATTTGGAAGAGCTTTACAAAACTTGAATTTAATAAATGTTGTTTAATGTTAGGTAAAAAAAAAAAGATTTTATACGGTGGACAATAAAACAAAGTATTACTTAATAATTTGTTTCCTTCATTTATCCAATAAATAAACGAATTATAAGCTTTTTTTCGTTAGAGTGGCCTTCCATGGTCCACCCACCTTATGTGACATTTACCAACCCGCACTGGGCCCGCGTGGTAGTCAACGACCCACTCCCTCTCACCGAAAAGAGGCCTGTGTCCCAGGTGTGGGACAATTATAGGCTGATTAACTTCTACGCGTTGCGGAGTTATCCATCTTCATCGTAAATATTTAAAAAAAAATGCGAACCTAGCATACAAATGGTTTAAGACAGTTGTTCTTCTTTCTTTCTTTTTTGGCTTCGCACGATTTTTGTATTTAGCCAATGTCACGTAATGAATTATTCATGTCGAAAAAGACAGCCGCGTGAACCGTCTTAAGAGGGAGGTTTGAGGCAAAGTTATGATGTGGCCACTATGCTGCGATATTTCACTGTACTTTTTGAATTATTTACTGAATGCACTTTTTACTACATAAATCACTAGAGATGTACCGACTAGTCGCCGACTAGTCGGTTAGGCCGACTATTCGGCCGCTTTTGTAGTCGGCGAGTAGTCGGCGACTAGTCGGCAAAAAACGCCGACTAGTCGGCTTTTTACTTTGTATGTATTTCTCATTAATATGTACTGTATCAGGGGAACTGAAATGAAATAAAACCTTAACTAATCATTACTAGCTTTCCGCACGCGGCTTCACCCGCGTGGACTTCGGTTATAATCGGTTCGCGCTTTTTAGAAATCTCGGGAATATCAAATTATTCCGGGATGAAAAGTATCCCATTGTTTAATCCGGACTTCTAACTTACTAACTTAGGTCCTTACATATGAAATTGGCGTTTTGTCGTAGGCACTGGCCACTTTGCTCTCAAATATCTCTTCTTTGGTAATTGGTTTAGAATTACAAAATCAAATTTATACAGCTATTTACTCATCAATTTGTGTCTCAAAAACCGTATTTCTTTTGGTTTCTTTTTCTTTTGGTTTTTTCTCTGCGTCTTTGAGTTTACAAAATGGAAAATTTAAAGTTTCGCATTATATTTTACGAATATGAGTTCCGCCATAGGTTCCGCCGTGGCACCAGTGCTGCAGAAACGGGTCGAAGAATTGATGATGTGTATGGCAGTGGTGTCGCTAGAGAAAGCACAGTGAGTTATAATACAAAATGCCAATTTGATATGTAAGGACCTAATATCTATAACACCAACAAAACAAAATTAAGTATTACCTTCTTAAAATTGGTATTAATTAACAAACAAAATAAAACATAGCAAAATCTCTTTACTACGACTGTAAAGAGGCCGACTAGCCGACTAGTCGGCCGACTATTCGGCCTCTTTACAGCCGACTAGTCGGCTAGTCGGCTAGTCGGCCAAAGTGGTAGTCGGTACATCTCTATAAATCACGCACTTTTATGTAGTAAAGAACACTATAAATAATTTTAAAAGTCCAATGAAAATGAGCGTGACACTCAGCTTGACTTTCTTGCCAAAACTCCCTTCAAGATAGTTCATAATATCAAAGTTTACGGGAGAGCCCTACGTATCCGTACACACCGGAATTTTGGCTCATACTATGGTAAACAGATGACTGCCAAAGTCTTGTTTGTAAACAAAGCAAACACCAAATATGGCGAATCAAAGTTGCGTCTATAAAATCAGGCACAATAGATACAGTTCCAAATTATTCAACTGATCAATAAATTACATATTTACATTGTTACATTCACGCATTATATGGAACTAGCTTTCCGCCCGCGGCTTCGCCCGCGTGGAGTTCGGTTATATCGCGCTTTTTAGATTTCCCTCGGGAACATCAAATTTTTCCGGGATAAAAGATAGCCTATGTTCTTTCTCAGGGTCTAAAGATTGTCTGTGCCAAATTTCATCAAAATCGGTTGAGGGGTTTAAGCGGGAAAGCGTAACAGACAGACAGACAGGCAGAGTTACTTTCGCATTTATAATATTAGTATGGATGTGCGAATAACATAGTCGGGTCAAAAGCACTGTCTATATTTCCATCGGCATAAAATTGGACGTATGTAGTTATGCAAAATGGATCCAACCACAGAAATCGTAATAACAAGTTAAAATATCAAGACTTATTATTACGATTTCTGTGGATCTGACCCACAAAAACCGTTTTTTGATTTACTGTCTTATATGTCTAAAATCTACACATAAACTTAAGTATATGCAAAAAATATCAAAGCCGCAAAAAAGTGCAGGAAAATACCCATTATTTAAAAGGAAATTGAAATCTATTGTCATGTTACTTTAATATAAAAATACTTCAAACACTACCTACTAACGGTGGTAGGCCATAACATCGGCTGCCGGCAGAAGTTACCACCCACCAGACAAAGTCTTGCCGCCAAGCGATTCGTCGTGTTCCGGCATGATGTCTGGTGAAGCCGTACGGAGGACGGGTCTGAGCAGTTGTGTTGCATTGTGTGGCGCGTACGATGCGCCAAATGTTGTCGTGTCGGGAGTTTGGTCGTGGAGAGTCTCCAGATCAATCTCCCTCTGGCGCAGCATCGTTGGTCGTGTTGATCTTGGGTATAACATTACATTACCTGGCTCAACTGCCCTCATCCTCCCTATTCCTAAGTTTTTTAAGTGAATAGGCTTAATAAACTAGTGCGCTTTACCATCAACGATTGCGTCACTGCTTACCATCAGGCGGGATTGCAGTCAAGCGCTAGTTTATAATTATTAAAAAAAAAAAACTATTTTCTCAAAAGCATGTTTGCCTGGATCCTTTTTGCATAACTACGTCCAATTAGAAAGTCAAGATTTACAGAGAACATTGTGAATGAACAACAATGCTGCAGGTTCATTACATTTAGTTAAAAGAAGTCGCTTAGGTACATTACATTTGAACAAGTGGAAACCTTTTTAACTAAAATCGTTGTTTTTTTTTTTTTTTTTTTTTATAAATTATAAACCAGCGCTTGACCGCAATCCTGCCTGATGGTAAGCAGTGACGCAATCGTTAATGGTAAAGCGCACTAGTTTATTAAGAGCCTATTCACTCTAGCCTTGAAGACACTCAAATTGTAGTCCGACGGAAACACCGCCGCGGGCAAATTGTTCCAGTCCCTCGATGTACGCGGTATAAAGGAGGAGGCGAAGCGCTTCGTCCGGATCGTAATGGTGTTAACAACGTAAGGGTGGAAACCAGCCGTACGACGGGTCGTCCGCTGGTGGAACGGAGATGGGGGATTTAAATCATGCAATTCCCTCGCACACTCCCCGAAATGCATCCTATAGAACACCGAAAGGCTGGCTACTCTACGCCTGTGCTCTAGGCTTTGGAGACCAACCGAGTTAGATCAGGGTCACCAATCAGCCTCTTTGCACGTCTCTCCACTGAATCCAAAGTGGCCAGGTGACACTTGGCAGCACCAGCCCAAATGTGGCTGCAGTACTCCACACACGAACGGACCTGTGCTTTGTATAACATTAGAAGCTGCCCAGGTGTGAAGTACTGCCGGACCTTTGCGATAACGCCAAGTTTCCTGGCAGCCACCCTGGCCTTGGACTCAATGAACCGCCCAAAGTTAAGGTTCGAGGAAATCTCAACTCCCAAGAGCTGAAGGCGGTCGGAACACTCCAAGGACACATTCCGAAAAGTAGGGGCCAAGGTGAACGGGCTCCTTTTGGCGGTGAAAAGACACGCCTGTGTTTTGGCTGCATTGAATGCTACAAGATTGGCATTGCCCCATTCGGAGACTGCCTGCAGTGCAACACTCGTTCGCTCAACCATGGCCTCTCTTTCGGACCGGATTGATTCCCTACTAGCCCGAGCATCCGGCAGGTATCTCTCTACAACTGTGCTGTCATCTGCATACCCATAGATACCGGGCATCAGCAGATCGTTAATATGCAGCAGAAACAGAGTTGCAGAGAGAACAGACCCCTGAGGAACACCGGCATTAGTTGACATGGGCTCAGAAGAGCATCCGTCGACAACAACTCGGAGGGACCGTTCAGTCAGGAAGTCTTTTACCCAGCCAGTCAGGCTAGGGGAAATGCCGTACGCTGGAAGCTTACTCAAAAGGCCAGCGTGCCAAACCCGGTCGAAGGCCTTCGAGACATCAAGGGAGACAGCAATCGCTTCCCCATTCCTCTCGAGGGCCTCGCCCCACAAGTGAGTGGCATACACTAGTAGGTCCCCAGTTGACCGATTGCGGCGAAACCCGTACTGTCGGTCACTGAGGAGAT
Organism: Sesamia nonagrioides; assembly: GCA_017933935.1. Classification (NCBI taxonomy): domain Eukaryota; kingdom Metazoa; phylum Arthropoda; class Insecta; order Lepidoptera; family Noctuidae; genus Sesamia; species Sesamia nonagrioides. Next base: position 455,224 of record JADWQK010001043.1, read on the forward strand.
CGTTACCTTCCAGGTATGCCAAGAGGCGCGAGTTCAATACACGCTCCATAATTTTGCAAAGTATGGAGGTGATCGAAATCGGCCGATAGTTGGCAGGATCGGCACGACTACCCTTCTTGGGCACAGGCTGCACGTTAGCAAGCTTCCAGGACTTGGGCACTATACCAGTCCTAAATGAGAGGCGATACAAGCGCGTCAATACAGGAGACAACTCGGGCGCACATGCTTTAAGAACAATCGCTGGTATACCATCCGGACCACTAGCCTTATTCACGTCCAGACGACACAGTACTCTCAGAACCTCCTTGTTTCTAATGCGAACCTCAGGCATTGAAGCTCCGCAATGAGGTAAATTAGGTGGAGTAGCACTGCCAGTATCAAGACGCGAATTATGGGCAAAGAGAGATGCAAAGAGACCTGCTTTCTCTCTCGCCGTATGAGCCAGTGTTCCATCAGGCCTAACCAGCGGAGGCAGTGAGGGCCGACAGAAGTTCGCCTCAACCGATTTGGCAAGGGACCAAAAAGATCTGCTACCGGATGGCTGCGCAGATAACTTGTTGCCAATATGGGTAATGCGGTCGAAGCGAGCCTTCTTGAGCGCCTTCTTGTAGGACTTGGCAGCACGGTTAAAGGCTCTCTTCTTTGAGCTTAGATCCGGAGCTCCGCGGTCACGAGCGTCAACCCAGGCGAGAAATGCCGTGTGCTTTCGCTGTTCAGCTTGGACACAATCGGCATTGAACCATGGGCGAGCCGAGCCACCGACGGGCACGTCAATGAATGGGATAAAATACTCCATAGCTTGACGCACCACATCGGTTATAGCGTCCGCACAGCTCGAAGGATTGTCAGAAGAGAAGCAGACCTGCTGCCAAGGATAAGACGCAAAGAAGTGGCGCATCTCATCCCAATCCGCTGACCTGTATCGCCACATTCGCCGTTCACCACGAGAGTCGTGATCTGGTGGGGAGAAGGACGTTACAGACTTCACCAGACAGTGGTCTGAAGTTCCCAACGGTGAGGAAACCGTTACAACACATCTGTCCGGATCAGTGGTCAGCAGAAGGTCCAAACAGTTGGCAGTATGCCCAACTACATCAGGCACCCTAGTCGCTTGCTCTACCAGCTGGGAAAGGCCCATAGAAAGCGCGAAGTTTCGCGCTTCTCTCCCAGCGTGGTCGGTCCTCTGGTATGGGAAGAGCCAGTCCTGGTGGCAGGCGTTGAAGTCCCCCAGAGCGACGAACTGAGCGTCAGGGTGCCGATGCAGCGCATTGTCAGCAGCCTCACTGAGGTGGTCAAATTTGAAAGTCAATAAAACGAAAAAGCGGTAGTAAAAAGAGACAGAAACATATATACATAGGATTTGCCGTGGGAGAAAATGAGATGGCCATTTTACATTCGCTTCATTATCTTGAAACCAATTTTTTTTACGGTTTCCCTTCTACCACGCGTGGCTTGGACACGTTTTTTTTTACTTACAACTAGGTTGGGCCCGATGATATGTCATTTGTATATACATACTAGCTGTTGCCCGCGACTCCGTCCGCGTGGACTTCAGTTTACAGGAGCTCAGTTGATATAAAATAAGCGCCTGTTAAAATATTAGGAGCAATATGTACGCCTGCGTTCATTCCCGTTTTCGAATCATTTTTTGGTACTGCTCTGCTCCTATTGGTCATAGCATAGCGGGATGTTATATAGCCTATGTCCTTTATCAGGCTCTAGTCTATCTGTGTACCAAATTTCATTACAATCGGTTCAGTAGTTTTGGCGTGAAAGCCGGACAGACAGACAGCACATCAAGCTACTACAATCTATCGGATTTCTTTATTAGATTTTCAACTTTATCTCTAAAGCATTACGGCTCACGGTTGATTGGGAATACTTGAAAGTTTCGGGAAGCTTGACCTGCTACTACTATAAAGAAAAAAAAATGCAAGAATATGTACCAACTCACTTATAAACAGGCAGCAATATAGGCAGAGGTCTTGTCAAATGTGGCGCAACCTCCAACATATTCGCCCTCTCATGCAAAGCCTCCTTCACCATCTTGTACTGGTCATAGTCCAGTTGCATGATGGCCTTCTGAAGATACCGCACTCCTCCGTGGATCAGCTTTGTGCTGCGACTTGATGTGCCGCTGGCGAAGTCATCAGCTTCGACCAGGGCTGTGCGAAGACCTGTAATGTGGAAAATAGTTAGATAAGCTGTACGGGTTAGGTTGGGTGTTCTTATACAACAGAACGCAATTAATTATTTATCACCGGTTTTGTCATACTGGGAATCAGCACCCTAATCCCGTAACTACTATTCAGTACTATCAGTTGGAATCATTTTGAAGCTTTTTGCTTCATTGCTCCATATCTACGAAAATTGTGTCTGCTCAAGCACCAGCACCCTAATCCCGTAACTACTATTATTATCAGTTGGAATCATTTTGAAGCATTGTGCTCCATTGCTCCATATCTACGAAAATTGAGTCTGCTCAACAACGTAAATAAAGCAATGAATGTTGTTGAGTTGTTAAAATTAAACCCAATATTTTCTTTTATTTCTAACATGTTATCAGAAGCATTGACTTTCATTTTGACGATTCAACAACATTCATTGCTTGTTTCACGTTATTGAGCAGACACAATTTGCAAACAAAATGGAGCAATGGATTAGAAATATGCTTCAAAATTATTCAAACCGTTTCTTTAATCGTGTTAAGTAGGAAATTAGGGTGCAGAAAAACTATAAGTATCCGATTTAAGGCCCCAACAAATAACTCTAACAGCAGCGTGATGTTATGTAGCCTAAAGCCTTCATGGATTAATGGGCTATCCAACGCAAAAAGAATTTTTCAAATCGGACCAGTAGTTCCCGAGATTAGCGCGAACAAACAAACCAAACATACAAACAAATTCTTCAGCTTTATATATTAGTATATATTGACAGTTAGTGTAACGGCTATCATTAGTAGCTATCTGCCAACAGGTGTCTAATAACAGACAGACAGCTACTATAAATAAACATAGGGCCAGTCTCTCGTACCATCGAGTTTTGTCACATTCAAACTTACGCCAATTTTCTTTCGAGAATCTGGCCTATAGACAATCTAAGGTCCATATTATATCGTTTGAAGCCATTTGATTGGTTCAAACTAGTTTTAAGTAATGCTTGAGTCTTGAGTAACGTTCTGTAATAGGGTTCTAAAGTGTGTATTACAGAACGTCACTCAAGCATTGATCTCTGTTTAACCCTTAACCACCTACCTGCGGTCTCAGAGACCGCAACGATTTTTCAAATACAAATATTTCCGTGTGTGAGTGGCGTGCATCCAAGCGCGTTCATGTACCTTTTCTATGCACCAGTCAGTGTCGCGCTAGCCCTCGGCAAGTGTGTACGTACGCGCGTTTGGCAGGGTAAGTAAAATAAATTCGCCAGCGGTCTCCGTGACCGCACGTAGGTGGTTGCGTGACGTGACGGTGTTTGATTGACTTTTTGTTATAATTACTTATTACTACTGTTTTAGAGTCAAAATGAGTAAAATGACGAAAATATTATAAGATGGCTTCAGCAAGAAGTCTCGGACAAAAATGACCTTTCTGGCGACGATTTCAGCGACGTCAAACCTGATGTAACCGTTGTTCAAGAGCAGGCTAAACATAGTGAATCTGAATCTGAAATTTAGGGTGACGAGGATGAAAATAGCTTATTGGCGCCAATAACCTCTTCAAGGTCACAATCTATATCCAGGTCTCCAGAAGAAAGCGACTCGTCAGAAGATGACATTCCGCTTTCGAGTTAGCAGTCCAGAGCTAGGCCAAGAAAAAAAATACTTCGGCAGCAATCGTTTTCGCTAGTCATCTGTGCCTAACGTTACTCGTTCAAGGACACCTTAGCATAATATTGTACAGCAAACGCTGGGTGTAAAACCAGCATTCTGTAGTATTCTCAATAATTCTACTACACCACTTGACATTTGGAGTCTATTATTTAAAGGAAGATTTACCAAGCACTTCTGTTGCCGAAAAACTTGCAGTTCATAAAACATGCTTTACGTGTGATCCAAAAAAGATACGCAAAACGGCTTACCTATGTTTCGTGTGTAAAGTAGGTACCTATTTGTTTGGAGTGTTCGCAAAAAGTTGAGGCTTTGCAATTTTGTTTAAGTTTTTATTTTTGTTTAGTTTTGATATTTAATTTTATTTATAGTTTATTCAAATTATTAGAAATAGGAAAAAGTAGTGAAAAATTTAAGTATTTTAGAATAATGATCTCATTTTCTTAGTATAGTTATTTTTGGTGCCATCTTCCTTATATAATAGATGTTATTCCAGTTTTATAAAACTTTTATATTACTTTTGCTAGTTTATGACGCTTAAATAAAGCAATTAAGTATAGACATGCATTTTATTTAACCGGAAAATCCAAATAATCCCAAAACCAAAATAATCGCAATAATATTGTTACAAATGGACCTTATGTCGATGGCATAAGGTTCAATATCGCGTGACATGCAGTGAGTCACTTTTAAGCCCTATTTTTCCAGATCTAGACATTTTCTAGGTACAATAATAAAACGCATTGCTAGACTTAGGACGGCCTATCGAATGGTACAGGTATCAACAGTTTTGTCAACAAAGTGTCGACATCGAAATTTCTATAAACCCGTTTCCGGGAATTACCGTAGGTACTTCCGAGTGACCTCGAAGTTATGTGCTATTATTATTACGTCTAGAGGAATCTGGAATGTTCGATCAGCTGGACTATATAAAGCACCGTGACGCCGCCGCAGAGTCAGTCTACACTCGACTAGCGATACGATAACAGCAACAGTTAAGAAGCGATCTTTGAAAATACCTACTGCGACAACTGTAACGAGAACTGTGAGTACTACGAGAAGTAACATCCGTAGAGTTATTGTGTGCTTACAACACGGACTTCGTGGACATAAGGGAAGACTTCGGTGCGACATCAGCTACGTTCTACTTGTCATTGCCTACAATCGACTGTACCTTCGTTGCCAATAAACTTCGTAACCCTTAACCGGCGTTTAAGTACCCCTAGCCCGTAACAATTGGTGTCAGAAGCGGCATGCCGGTCACGCCAAGGGAAGACGAAGGAGTTCGCACGCGACGACAAGCAGCGATGGATTTGGCGCGTCAAGAGGAAGAATCGCTTGGTGTCCCTGCACCCGAAACAGAAGCGGCCGTCGTAACACCTATTAGCGCGCCTACCACCACTAGTATTCCCGGAAGCAGTGGATGCGATTTATCGGCGTTGCTGGCCCATTTGACGGTGCAAATAAAAAGTATGGCAGAGTCCCAAGCAGAAACCCAGGCTCAAATAAAACAATCCCAGGCAGAAACCCAGGCACAAATTATAAAAAGTGTAGCAGAATCCCAGGCAAAATCCCAGCAATTAGTATTAGAACTTAATGAAAAGTGGCAAACAACCAAAGAAGAGGTTAACGACCTTAAAATAAAAACAGCACAACAAGATGCCCGCATGGATCAGCAAGAAGCTCGTATAGAGAAACTGGACAATACCATCATGGAGTGTGAGAAAGAAATACAGTTTCTCCATAAAACGGTGCAGAAAGGAGGTATTAAAGGTATGGTATCGGTACCTAGTGCTTTTCCGACTTTCCAAGTACCTCATTTTGACGGAACAACGTCATGGGTGGCCTTCCGCCTTCAATTCGAAAAGGTCGCAAAAGGCAACAACTGGGACGACGATCAAGCGGTAACGGCCCTTATGCTTGCTTTGCGAGGTGATGCCGTACGAATCCTCGAGAATATTTCCGGCGATTGCAATACCCTAGCCTGTCTGTTAGAAGCGTTGGAGACTAGATATGGAGAGAAACACCTGGAACACGTCTACAGGGCTCAACTCCGCGAACGCACACAGAAGAGCAGCGAGGGTTTGCAACAATGGGCCACGGAAATAGAACGTATGGTTCGGAAGGCGTATGCATCAACACCGGGATTGATTGGCGCTACTACTCTACGATTCTTTACTGATGGGATTCGAGATGCAGAAGTCAGGGCTGCAGTACGTCTGGGTAACCATCAGACCCTGAAGGCAGCTTTGACGCATGCTCTGGAGGTGGAAGCAGTACGTCAAGATGGCCCACAACACGACCGTATTCGAGAAGTGACCGCACATATAAAAGCCCGACGAGGACCAACTTGCTATGAGTGCGGCGAAAAGGGGCACATTCGAATTGATTGTCCCAGGAAGGCCAAGGGAAGAAGAACTTCTTGTTCACGTGAGGGGGTCCCGGTGATGGCGTGGCGCAAGCGCGATGCGAAGGTCGAGCCCGAGCGCCCGTACGAGTGAGTCGAGTGGCGCGAGCGGAGCGATCGGAGCGGGCACCGCGAGCGACCCGCTGAACGACAGCGGGAACGCGTCAAGGACCGGGAGCGAGACCGAGACCGGGAACGCGAACGTCCCGGCAAGCGAGAACACGAGCACGAGCGGTCGCGCGGAATGTCGTGGAGTGAGGCAGACGGAAGCCGGGACAAGGAAGTCGAGGACGAGGCCCGTAAGAAGAAGCGCCTCGAGAAAAAGGCAAGGCAAAAGGACCGCCGTCGCCAGATTACTTCAGGGAGTAAGGACCGAGGTGAAGAATAGAAACAGGAAAAGAAAGAGAACGTCCGGATTATCCAGGTGAACGCTTTGGATGAAGACTGGGATAATCAATCATTGAAAGAGGCACAGAAGGAAGATAGCGACTTAAAGACATTAATCGATTGGAAGAAACGTGCCCAAAGGCCCGCTTGGAGTGAAATATCAGCGCTTAGCCCAACAGTAAAAAGTTACTGGGCTCAGTGGGACAGCTTGATAATTGATAATGGAGTTCTCAAGAGGAAATGGGAATCACCCAGTGGACAGGAGGTCACCTTACAGATAGTTGTTCCCGGTGATAAAGTCGCGTCAGTGCTACGACAGGTGCACGACGGAGTATCCGGAGGACATCTTGGAGTAAAGAAAACCCTGGAAAAGGTGAGAAAAAGATTCTATTGGGTGCATTGCCGCGAAGACGTAGAGGACTGGTGTAGAAAATGTGTAGCCTGCTCCTCAGTAAAGGGACCGCAAACGAGAGCCAGAGGTCGACTTAAAGTGTACAATGTTGGTGCACCATGGGAAAGAGTTGCTGTCGATATAGCTGGGCCATTCCCTGTTACTGAAGAAAGGAATAGGTATATCATCGTCATGCAAGACTATTTCAGCAAATGGCCAGAAGCTTTTGCAGTACCTGCTAGTTCACGAGGTGTTCTGTCGATTTGGCGTTCCCTTGGAGTTACACTCTGACCAGGGTAGAAACTTCGAGTCTTCACTATTTCAAGAGGTTTGCCAACTACTCGGGATACATAAGACTCGTACAACACCGTATCACCCACAGTCAGATGGAATGGTCGAAAGATTCAATCAGACGTTGGAGAATCATTTGGCCAAAGTAGTGGAAGAACATCAAAGGGATTGGGACCAATACATTCCACTCTTTTTAATGTCATACCGCTCAGCAACACATGACAGCACAAATTGCACACCGGCGAAAGTCAAACTCAGCCGAGAAATTAGACTACCCATAGATGCACTAACCGGAACGCCTCCCGTTACTCCTATCCTAGCCGTCGACTATGTGGTCGACCTGCGGCGTAAATTAGATGGAATACATGAGCTAGTGAGAGAGAATGGTCTGAAAACCAGTGAGAAGATGAAGATCCGATACGACCGCAAAGCTAACGTGCCCGGATTTGAAGAGGGAGCTTTGGTATGGTTACATAATCCCATTAGAAGAAAAGGAAAGAGTCCAAAGTTCCAAGCCAAATGGGAGGGTCCATACAAGATAGTAACCAGAATAAACGATGTCACCTACCGGATTAAGAAAGGACCTAGAGGGAAGCTGAAAATCGTACACTTAGACCGCCTAGCTCGCTATTATGGATCAAATCATGCTCGGGACGAGCATGACTAAGAAGGGGGCAATGTTACAAATGGACCTTATGTCGATGGCATAAGGTTCAATATCGCGTGACATGCAGTGAGTCACTTTTAAGCCCTATTTTTCCAGATCTAGACATTTTCTAGGTACAATAATAAAACGCATTGCTAGACTTAGGACGGCCTATCGAATGGTACAGGTATCAACAGTTTTGTCAACAAAGTGTCGACATCGAAATTTCTAGAAACCCGTTTCCGGGAATTACCGTAGGTACTTCCGAGTAACCTCGAAGTTATGTGCTATTATTATTACGTCTAGAGGAATCTGGAATGTTCGATCAGCTGGACTATATAAAGCACCGTGACGCCGCCGCAGAGTCAGTCTACACTCGACTAGCGATACGATAACAGCGACAGTTAAGAAGCGATCTTTGAAAATACCTACTGCGACAACTGTAACGAGAACTGTGAGTACTACGAGAAGTAACATCCGTAGAGTTATTGTGTGCTTACAACACGGACTTCGTGGACATAAGGGAAGACTTCGGTGCGACATCAGCTACGTTCTACTTGTCATTGCCTACAATCGACTGTACCTTCGTTGCCAATAAACTTCGTAACCCTTAACCGGCGTTTAAGTACCCCTAGCCCGTAACAATATATTAGCGGTCTCTGTGACCGCACGTAGGTGGTTAAAGGACAGAAATAGGTGCTAGGTGGTTAAGGGTTAAACATTACTTAAAACTACTTTCAACCAATCAAATGGCTTGAATCGAGACTTAAGTAGAGCTTGAGTTTTCAGTGACGTTCTGTAATACGGACCTAAGTCTGCTGGAAGAAGAAATGTAGGTACTTAGATACTACGCTTCTGGACGATTAGTCATTAATTCCGGTTCTTTTTATGAAATATCCAGGTCTGAATCTCTGGAGTGGACATTAAGTACTTCAAATGTATTTATGTTAGTTCTGTCTTGGTGGTCGGTTCGGATGTCGGCATTAAAGATAAAAAGATAAAGATTCATTTATTGCGTAACTGTGTACATATTGATGTTATTTAATTGTAAATACAATGCTTTGGCTCAACAGTCTATCCAAGTCGGACATGCAATATCAAATAAATAAAAGATTATAAACAATACGATAAGTCTAAATTACATTAAATTACTTTATTAATTTTTACCAAAATATTCATTACTATTGATACCGTGGTTGGCTTCGGACTGCCTACTATTTCCATAATTTTGTAATGGTTTAAAAAAATGTATGTATTTATACACATACATATTATTAGTCTGATTATATTAATTACTCTCGTAAACAACAACTAAAAATTTTAATCGTCCATCTACATTCACACGTCATCTACTAAACTTAACTTATCTTCCCTTTATCTATAACTTCATCTTCCCTCCTAAAATGTAGTAGCTAGATGACTTGAGATACAAAAGTTATCAATTAGTCCATTCTTAATGTAATCTACGCCCCAGTGCATAATTCGAAACTAAAATTTTACTGTCTATTCAATGTTATGTTTCAAATTAATGTCTGTTTAAGTAAAAATAAGTATTAACTTTATTTTAAAGGTGATTAAGTTGATTTCAGAGTGACTAACACTATTGAACTGAACTTTATTTATGACTTTTTTTTATATTTTTTTATACTTAAATGTTTCCATGTTTGGAATACAAATCGCGGTTGGAGATGTCATTCTAATTTCTATCAATTGGAATCATTTTGAAGCGTATTGCTAATCCATTGCTCCATATGCTTAACAACGTAAATAACGCAATGGATGTTGTTGAACTGTCAAAATGAAACCCATTGCTACTGATAACAATTACCCCGATGGTAACACTTGAAAAAAGTTTATGAAAAAAGAGCAAAAAACGCATTTGTATCTAATTCAACGCAGTTAGAGATGCCTTGATGCAAATAACTATTGCAGACCCTCCTCTTTCGATCCGGATGTCATAAATGGGTCGGGCAAGCAAGGTGGACAATCTACAGGCACGTATGAGGCTTAGTCGCATCTTACGATCTTATCTAGTAGTAGGTATGGGTCATAGTTGCTTGTCTTTTGGGAACGCCTGAGCCGCGGTTACCATCCTTAAGGGCTTAGAAGGCATGTCCTGCTTGTAAGGAAGGCACCTAATGGTCACTACTAATCCTCTTATCTAAAAGTAGGTAAGGGTCATAGTTGTTTACCTCTTGTACATGCATCCAGTGCGCATCCCACGCCAGTGGCACCCCCACCAATGATGAGGACGTCGAAGACGTGTCCTGCTTGTAAGGAAGACACCTGATGATCGCGCGTCGGCAGAGGCCGCTTCTTACGTACTGTTGACGCTTTTACAGTTGAGGGTCTGTACCATTCCTGTGGACAGTAAGACAGATACTAAAATTATATTACTGGTTAAACTTAGTAAAAATTATTCAGATTATTCTATTGTAAAACTTTTGCGAGCAGCACAAGACCGGTCATTGTGGAAAGCCTTGGAGAGGCCTTTGTCCAGCATTGAGCCTCTATAGACTGAAAAGAAGAAGAAGAGGAGAAAACTTTTTAAACTGCCCTCTATCACATGGTATTAAACATTTGCGTAATAATACAACAGATTGCGTAAGTTTTAGACAAAAGAGGTTCATAGAAGTAGAAACGTACCTACAACATGTAATTTTTGAGATGAATTCTAACTCATTCTATCCCAGTCGCATCCGTAGCATTTCAGCTTTGGAGTCTGGGGTCCGCTTTACCAGTCTAACTGCTGATTTTGGCTAAACTTCAATATTTTCCGTGAAGCGACTGCCGTGCAAGACCGACCAGACCAGTGTATTCATATTCATGCATACAAATAATTGCACGATCGAACCCGCACCTCCTTGCGCAATGGCCGCGTTCGCTACCGCTACGCCACGGAGGCTGTCCGATTCTAAGGATATTAATAAATATCAAAATGAAATTGACTACTAGATTAATGAAAAATCGGCAAAAAACAAGTAATTTACATAAAGCATTCACTACTAACGACAAGAGAATGACCATCAAACACAGCTGCGTATTTTGACGGAAGCCATTAGGTATGCCCTACCAAAATAAAAATACTCTGTTATTTGATATGAATTTAATATGTACATTTCAAAGTAAAATGTAAATCGTACCAGCTTTTATTGTTTTAGGTTTTAATATTGACCCTAGTAATTACCTAAAAAGTAAAAAAAAAATCAAATTATAAGCGTCATCTACTCGTATACTAGGTAATATTCATAAAGCTGAAGAGTTTGTTTGTGCGCGCTAATCTCAGGAACTACTGGGCCTGTAGCCAATGTAACATCGCTTCCTAGCGAAGCGAAATCGAATACTAAACCAACCAATGGCGGGAACGATTGACCACGTGATTTATCGCGTCGCGTGGTCAATCGTTCCCGCCATTGGTTGGTTTGGTATTCGATTTCGCTTCGCTATGAAGCGATGTTACTTTGGCTACAGGCCCTGGTCCGATTTGAAAAATTCTTTTTGCGTTGGATAGCCTATTAATCCAGGAGGGCTTTAGGCTATATAACATCCCGCTATGACCGATAGGAGCAGGGCAGTAACAAAAAATGTTGCGAAAGCGGGAGCTAACGCAGACGCATTATTGCTTCCATTACTTATTTTAACAGGCGCTTATTTTTTATCAACTGAGCTCTTTTTAATTTTTTTCGGAACGGGACGAATAGCTCACTCAGTTACCATTGAACTTAGCTCATGAGGAAATGCAATATTAGTAAAAGCAGTGAGCGCGGAAGAATGTTACAGCAGTCTAAGGTCCGTATTACAGAACGTCACTCAAAACTCAAGCTCTACTTAAGTCTCTTTTCAAGCCATTTGATTGGTTGAAACTAGTTTTAAGTAATGCTTAAGCACAGATCAATGCTTGAGTTTCTTTCTGGAATACGCACCTAAGTTGTTAGTTTGGGGTGAATGTGATGATATTCCACAAAAGAGCAATTGAAGCACTAGATCGCACAAAGGGGGACATCAAAGGCAACCAAGACATAATGGGAGGGATGGTGGTACTTTTAGCTGGTGACTTTAGACAGACCCTTCCGGTGATCACTGAAATAAATGCCTCTTTGAAAGCATCTGCATTATGGGTTCGCGTGAAAAAGTATTGTCATCATCATTCTCCTGCCCTTATCCCAATTTATTTGGGGTCGGCGCAACATGTCTTTTTCTTCCATGCATCCCTATCAGAAGCCATCTCCGCAGTCACTCCCTTCTTAGTCATATCATCCTTCACACATTCCATCCATTGTTTCTTTGGTCTTCCCCTACTCTTATGGCCATCAACATTCATAATTAAGACTCTCCTCACGACATTCTCCTCAGTTCTCCGTAACACATGCCCGTACCATGACAACCGATTTCCACACAACTTTTCAGCTACCGGTGCCACTTTCAGACTTCCTCTTATATACTCATTTCTTATTCTATCCATTCGTGTAACACCACACATCCCTCTTAGCATTCTCATCTCGGCTGCATGCAATTGCCTTTCATTCATCCCTTTCGTAGCCCAACATTCTGATCCATACAAGACAGCAGGTCGAATCATGGTTTTATATATTTTCCCCTTAAGTTTAAGGGGAATGCGGGAGTCGCAGATTGTTCCCGTGACCTGCCGCCATTTCATCCACCCAGTTTTAATTCTGTGCTTAACCGTCCGATCTATTTCGCCATCGCTTTGTACGAGTGAACCGAGAAAAAGTATTGTATCACCACGAATATGCGAGAGCAACTTCATCACGATTCTCAAGCCGGGTATATGCAATATGCAGCTACTCTTTTAAAAATCGGAGTAGATCATGCCAACTGACAGTAACGGCATGATTAGAGTGAGTCGTGAGTTCTGTCAAGTTGTGGATAGCTCAGATGACCTATTAAATAATTCTATCCGGATCTTCAAACAAATATGGCCAACCGAGAATGGCTATGCGAAAGGGCAACTATGGCGCCGACTAATGAAATAGTAAAATAAATGAACAAATCATGTTAAACGTTCAGGGAAATGTTATCGAATACCTCTCAGTGGACAATATTACGGACACTGAACAAGTTACATCATACCCTATAGAACTCTGAATAAATCAGTCGAGATGATGGGAACACGGGGAATCAAGACATTTTGTCCTTTTGCCATTTTTCTTTTTTTTTATTATACATTTTATTAAGGGGCTTTTGTCTCAATATGGATATGTCCTTTTGCCATTCCAGCCATGATAAAGGCTACACTTTACAATGTTGTGACCCAAATGTGTTATTTGTAACCGAGTACCATTCCTTAGAGTATTAGTAAATAAGGGTTAAAATTATTACGCTTGATAAAATATGAGCACATTTAAGTAAGTACGGTTTTATAAACAACTTTTTTTGTCTTGCTGTTTTTTTGCCAAAACATAAAGGTTTTCTGGATTTGATACACGTGAGCATGCCACATAGAGTTGCCCATGTGAAAAACATGTTGATTCTAAATGAACTCCGGCAACTATAAGCATCTGTCGGCTTTGTTATTGTTATAGCAAATGCTGCTTACTCTTTCAAATTGAAAAGGCAAATCAGTCGGGATGATGGGAATACGGGGAATCAAGACATTTTGTCCTATTGCCATTCCAGCCATGATTGTAGCCTTTACAATGTTGAGACTTAAATGTGTTATTTGTAACCGAGTACCATTACACAGCTTTGGAGCGTCAAGATTCCTCATTAATAGGACTGGAACACCAACTTTTAGTATCAACTTATAGGGTGGCACTCCTGATAATTCTAAAAAGTTGAAAAATTCTATAGGGTATGATGTAACTTGTTCAGTGTCCGTAATATTGCCCACTGAGAGGTATTTGATAACATTTCCCTGAAAGTTTAACATGATCTGTTCATTTATTTTACTATTTCATTAGTCGGCGCCAAAATTGCCCTTTCGCATAGCCATTCTCGGTTGGCCATATTTGTTTGAAGATCCGGATAGAATTATTTAATAGGTCATCTGAGGTATCCACAACTTGACAGAACTCAAGACTTACTCTAATCATCCCGTTACTGTCAGTTGGCATGCGATCTACTCCGATTTTAAAAAGAGTAGCTGCATATTGCATATACGCGGCTTGAGAATCGTGATGAACTTGCCTTCGCATATTCGTGGTGAGACAATACTTTTTCACGCGAACCTATAATGGAGATGCTTTCAAAGAGGCATTTATTTCATCAGCCGGTGGCATACCCCTAGTAATCACCGGAAGGGTCTGCCTAAAGTCACCAGCTAAAGGTACTACCGTCTCTCCCATGATATCTTGGTAGCCTTTAATGTCCCACATTGTGCGATGTAGTGCTTCAATTGCCCTTTTGTGGAATATCATCACATTCATCCCAAACTAACAACTTACACTGCTGTAACATTCTTCCGCGCTCACTGTTTTTACTAATATTGTATTTCCTCATGAGCTAAGTTCAATGGTAACTGAGTGCGCTGTTCGTCCCGTTCCGAAAAAAATTAAAAAGAGCTGAGTTGATATAAAATAAGCGCCTGTTAAAACAATGGAAGCAATATGTACGCCTGCGTTAGCTCCCGTTTTCGCAACATTTTTTGTTACTGCTATGCTCCTATTGGTCATAGCGGGATGTTATATAGCCTTCCTGGATTAATAGGCTATCCAACACAAAAAGAATTTTTCAAATCGGACCAGTATTTCCTGAGATTAGCGCGCACAAACAAACAAACAAACTCTTCAGCTTTATAAGTTTATATATTAGTGTAGATATCCTAAGCATATCCAAAACACCAACCAACGCAAAATAATTAGAAGTTTGATATATGATATTTCTTTCCTTTGCTAAACCTTTAAACCCGGTAAAATTAACGTTGCTATAGACCTTATGTATCTTTATAATCCTACTAATAATATAAACGCGAAAATGTGTGAGGATGTTTGAAACCTTGCAGTAATGTAGGCATTTATCTTGGCATTCCCCCGGAAACGGGAACCACCGCGCGCTGTAAACTAAAGTCTACGCGGACGAAGTCGCGGGCAACAGCTAGTAAATTAGAATTCAATAGGGCATGGCACTAAGGCTAGTACTACGTACCGCAGTAGTACAGACGACAGCACATCAAGCTACTACAATCTGTCTTTCTTTATTAGATTTTCAATTTTATCGTACAGCATTTAGGGCTCAAGGTTGAGGAACATTTGTCAGTTTCGGGGAGCTTGATCTGCTGTCGTCGTGTTGTAAAACTTTTATCTTTTCTATGTTCCTTTTAAAGTTTTTGGATTCATATGATATGTTCATACTTAGGGTAGAGTTATTCTTTCTCGGAGATGCGGAGGGAAAAAACCCTAATTTATTACACAAGCCAAACAATCAATTTGCGACTCTGTTTGTGTTCTCAAGATCTGCAATTATGTGCCTTGTCATGTATAGTTGATGATTGATTTTGTTTTAATTAAACTAGGTAAGTTACACTAAGAATTTTTAGGGCCTTCGGGTTATGGAGGTCAAACGACAGTCGCTTTACGGAAAATATCGAAGTTTAGCGAAAATCAGCAGTTAGACTAGTAAAGCGGACTCCAGACTCCAAAGCTGAAAAAGCTGAGTTGAGCTGTTGTTGTAGCTGTGTTGAGTATGATGACACTAGGAACCTAGTGGCTCCAAGGTCAAAACCGTTATCTATGTATGTACACAAAAATAACTCAGCCTTCGTATCTTATCACCAAATAATCCGAATATGCCAGTCGCTATATTAAAACCGGCGAAAAGAAAAGCTGCGTTATCGGGGGACCAGATAATGACGGGTTTCCTCGCTACATACCACTGGTGAGTCATTGGCTGCTACTGCCCACGCGGTCAATGCTGCGCCCGCGACGCCCGCCGCGCCGCATATCACCAATCTTCTGCGAGACATGATTCTGGAGGAAAAAAAAACATAATATATAGATATTTGAATGATGAAAGTTCTCGTAGCTGAGGTCACGACCGCCACCGAAGGCTTTCCAGAGACACGAGCTTCAGTAGTGTGTTGCCACGCGATATCACTATACAATATGTAAAGAAAACCCTGTCCGATCCGTGAAGGTATTTTTAGAATCCCCCTAAAAAAATAAATATTATTTCGCAAAAAGAGGTAACTTAATACAGGTAAGCAACCCTACCGCGGGCAGCGAGGGGCAGGGCACGCGGCACGGGGTCGCGTCGCTATTCGTTCATAATAATACCGGTGTTGTCACTTTTTTAAAAATTACCAAATTTCGGGGAAATTGGAATTTAATCCCGGGAAAAAAAGATTATTTCAAAATTCATTAGTACTGTTACTATGATGATTATGTAAAATTTTATATTATATTTGGTCAAGTGTTTACCTAACCTATAATATCCTTATGGGTCGGACAGGGTTTTCTTTACATATTGTACTCGTATATGTATATTGTATAGTACTAGCGACCTGACCCCGGCTTCGCACGGGTGCAATGCTGATACTAAATACACTACAGCGAAACTGACCATTGCATAAAAAGCGATATAGGGAAAGAGAAAGTGACTTTGTTTTATAATATGTAGTGCTAAAACAAAGTCGCTTTTTGTTTCCCTATGTCCCTATGTATGATTAAATCTTTAAAACTTCGCAACGGACTTTGATGCAGTTTTTTTTTAATGTGTGTAATTTAATGTGTATGTCTATCTCTTATGGATATCCCACAATTTTTTTTTGTCATTTTTTCTTACGACAAATATTGGCTAAGTTTCGAAGCGATTTTAACCAAAACAGCATTAATTCTTATCCAATTTAATACCTTAAATACATTGTTGATTTAATATAGACCTATATCGCCCTTTACAGCATATGATGCACGACAGCAGGTCAAGCTGCCCTAGAGAAAAAAGTGTCCTTGGAGTTTCTTGCCCGTTCTTCTCCATAGGTTTCTTCTCTTTGGAATGGGCGACTAGCTTCACCTTACTGACTGACCGACCTTCTGACAATTCAAAAGTGCCTGTAACTGGTTTATTTGAAATAAATGCTTTGATTTGATTTTGATTAAACTGGCAAATAAAGCTTTAGCAATAAAGTTGAAAATCGTACAGAGAAATATTACAGGTTGAACATACCTACCTATGTCATGTTTCTTTTAAGAAAACACCTTGAAGAATTGCTCACTTATCGTTATTGATATACGACCCATGTAAGTTTGCATACTTGTATGCAAGCGCGGATCCAGGGGGGGGGGTCATGGGGGTCATGACCCCCCCCTGGGCTGGGTCCAGGAGTACCTAGCACAGAAGGATTTTATTTAAGTACTTTCAATATTTAATCAATTTATATAATACATACTTTGTTTGCCGGCAAACGCATTATTCGGGAACGCATTCAATTTTGAATGCGCTGGGCATTCAAAAGTTGAATTTTGCCGCGCTACCGCCGTCACGGCCGCCAACATTCAAATGTCACATTTTTATGTCACATTTCATTTTACTTGCGCGCATTTTGTTTATTAATCAGTTTCTTTATTATGTATTGAACACACACACACACACTGTGTGTGTGTTCAAACTCAAATATTATGGTTGTAATGTTCTTAAAGTACCTCGTAGGTAGATAAGTAGGTGCCTACTTACTGATAGAGGGGGATTTATATACGGACGACAGCAGTTCAAGCTATCGGAAACTGTCAAATATTCCCAATCAACTTTGAGCCTTCATAGTTTAGCAATAAGGTTGACGTCTGTACATTCTTCTTCTTCTTCCTGTGCCTCTTCAATCCTGAAGGTTGGCCGTCAGCTTCTTGTATTCGGTCTTCTCAACCGCGAGACGGAGCAGTTTTTCAACTCTCTCTTCCACTGTCCACTCCCTGATGTTTCGCAGCCACGACTTTCTCTTTCGTCCAGCGCGCCTTTTTACTTCTACCTTGCTCATCATAATGAGTTGGAGTAGCGTATATCACTAGCGTAGACTCGGGGACATCTGTCGCCCCCCAAACATCAGGACCCGAGGTGGCGGCGCGAAGTGTTCCACGCGTGCTACTTTTAGACGTCACGGGGGGAGTCCTACACCTCACTCCCCCCCCCTGACCTGAGGAGGCCCACGGTGGTTGGCCAGCACCAATCGGGGGTTGCGGAAGCAGTATTAGTTCTCGCAGCCCCCGGTGTAGGTGTGAGACGGATCAGCCGGGTGGTTTTTAGTCAGTAAGAGTCTGACAGACCCCGTCGCCCGCCCCAGGGCGGCGGAAATCCATGAGGATTTTCCACTCGGAAAAAAAAGCGTATATCTATCGTGTCGGAGCATCTGGCCGAGATAATCTATTTTGCGTTTCTTTATGGTGGGCAACAACTTTCGAGGCATTAGAACGCGCTGAAGGACGGTGTCAACTCTGACCTTTTGGGTCCAGCTTATGCGCAGCATACGACGGTAGCACCACATTTCAAAAGCCTGCAAGCGTCGTGTAGTGTCCTCTTTCAGAATCCATGCTTCGCAGCGGGACATGACGAACGACAGGCCATACGTAGTACATCAGTAATCTCACTCGGAGCTTTATGTGGAGTTTACGACAGCACAGAACTTTCTTCATTTTGTTAAAAGATGCTCGGGCAAGTTCTATCCGGGTCTTAATTTCTTGGTCGGACTCCCATGCTTCATTTACCTAAGCACCGAGATACTTATCCTGTCGTTGTCGTACCCGCTCAAGTTGTTTGCCTGCCACCGATATGCTAGGACATAAGTCTTGGTTTCTAGAGACCACAATAAATATTGTCTTGCTGATGTTCATCGACAGACCGGCTTTCTCGCTGCACTCATTGACTTTATCTACAATGGTTTGCAAATCTTGTTCAGAGGCTGCAATGAGAACAGTGTCGTCCGCATAACGCAGGTTATTAACGACCTTGCCATTGATTTTCACTCCGGCTTCCAGACCTTCAAGAGCCTCCGACATCACTACCTCGGAATAGATATTGAAGAGCAACGGAGACACAGCCTTGCAGAGCTCCACGACAGATCTTGATTTCCTCGGTCTCCTCATTTTTAACTTTGATTGTAGCTACTTGGTTCTCGTACAGATTACGGATAATCCTGACGTCCTTGCCATTGAGTTCAATATCTGTTAATAGACCCAGGAGGTGCTGGTGCTTAACCCGGTCGAATGCCTGTTCGTAATCTATAAAGCACAGCAGTGCATATCCCTGCATTTTTTTACGAGGACGTTGAGGGCAAGAAGAGCTTCACGAATACCGACACCAGAGCGAAATCCGAATTGACTGTTTGTTCGTCACATTTCGGTCTTACCCTGTTCTGTATGATGTTTCTGTTGCTGTAAGAATACTTCGTCTGTACATACCTACGTTTTTTTTTTTGGTGAGGGAAATTGAAGGTCCTAAGCTTCGTAAGTCTAAGGTCTAAGCGTTTTTTTTTTTCTTTCCTGGTTGGAAAATCCTCATGCATGTCCGCCGCCCTGGGGTGGGCGACAGGGTCTGTCAGACACCTACTGACTAAAAACCACCCCGGTGTTCCATCTCGCACCTACACCGGGGTTGCGAGAACGAACACTGCTTCCGCAACCCCCGATTGGTGCTGGCCCACCACTGTGGGCCTCCTCGGCTGAATGATGTGTACGACTCCCCCCATGACGTCTAAGAGTGGCGCGTGTGGAAAACTTCGCGCCGCCACCCCGGGTCCTGATGTTTGGGGGGCGACAGATGTCCCCGAGTGTGTCGCCCCTGGACCAGTTTAGGGTGGCTGATAGAGGGCGTTATCCGCCCTCCGCCGACGCCCGGTGCGCCTGCTGTGGGTCGGGTGAGAGGACGAGATCTCCCTCTCCCTGTCCACAGCCTCTGCGAGATGACTGTTTCGCAGAAGGAAACCACCAGGACTCATCACTGCCGACCATCGACTCGATTACGGCAGTGACAGCTCCCTGCCGGCCGAGATGAAGGCACGGCGCAGCTCCTCCGCGCGTGGCATACTCTGCCAGCGTATGCCGCTCTCGGCAGTTGATGCAGTAGTGCTACCGGGCGTCCAGCTCCATGTTTATGCGACACAGGTACTTTCCGAAGCAACCGTGCCCCGAAAGTACCTGTGTAATCCGAAACATCAGGGAGCCCTGCCTTCTCCCGAGCCAGTCCGCCAGTACCGGCCGGATCGCCTCGATGGTGGTGAGGCCTGCGGTAGGGCACGAAAGCCTGTCCCGCCATTTTGCCACCAGGACCTCTCGGAGCTGCGACCGACGCTGCTCGAGCTGACGCCGTGAGCCGGGTGGCGGCGCCCGCCGGAGACCATGAAACCATGGCCTCCGACTTGTTGAGCGCCACCTCCAGGCCTAGGCGACGTATGCGGCCCACCACCTGTGATACCGCAGCCGTCGCCAGCAACGTTGTTTCCCTGTGCGAGCTCTCCCGGGCGGTGACCAGCGTGTCGTCCGCTTAACTCGTCAGATCTCCCCTCAGTCTGAGCTCGCCTCTCAGCACCCAGTGGTACGTCGTCTACGTTACGAAAAATCAAAGCATGGGAAAGAGCTTCAATGATTGAAGAACGTCTAACCGGACTGGCACTTCTCCACGTCCATAAAAACGTACCCATTGAAATAGATGAAGTGATAAAACATTTCGGCAGGAGACGTAAAAGAAAAATTGGTTTCGTTATTTAATTAGGTATTTTTATGTTCAGTAGGTACTTATTAATAAAATACCTTCTTTTTAATTGTATCTATTATTATCAAAGTTTAATTAAAACTTCTTCTGACTTGACCACGACTATGTGACCCCCCCCTGGCGCCAAAGCTGGATCCGCCCTTGCTTGTATGTCTCAATAAACATGACAAAACAATAGTGAAGTGTGTCTATTTATGTAACACCATCGTTTGATAGTAATTAACATGACCTTCTAATGTAGTTGTTATAATAACAACACATTATGTAGATATTTTGTACTGCAGCGATTTGTTGCCTACAGAGGGCGTTCCGAGGTCGAATAGAGTGATTTCGTGCAGTATTCATATAGAAACAAGCCCAGAAAATGCACCTATAGGAGTGAAGTGAAGGTAATGCCGTTACAAATTTAAGGGTCATTTGGGAGGATCAATTTCTTCTTATATTCGAAAAAACTCAATAACGATAGCGCAATGAATGTTGTTGAACTGCCAAAATGAAAGCTATTGATACCTACTGTTAGTACGTGTTACGCGATTACCAAGCTGAAGAATACCATGGGTAGAAAGCAGCTTGCGTAAGTACTCCATACCCACACACTAATTTATTAGGAACGCACTCACTTGATCTGGGCCAGGGTTGCGGGTTGGTTAAAAAAAACGTAGCCCTAGCGCACAGGCAAGTGAAGAAATACGGGTGCGTTTTAGTCAGTAAAAGTCTGAAACGCCCCTCCGCTCAGAGAGGGAGAGTTCATTTGATGATTTCCTTTCCAGAACAAAAAAAAAGGCACTCATTTGATACAAAAATCTATAATTTATTTCAGAATTCAATTTAAAATAAAAGGAGATGTTTCATTTTGGGCCAGCACTATGTACGCTATATAGATAAAAAGGAAAAAAATAAAAGATTTTCATAAAAAATACTACTAAATTAATTAATACAAGTATATAAGATTAATTAATTATTTGAAACGTTTTTAGTGAGATAACCCTTTACTAAAGGTAGCCATGACAGTGGTTATGACGTTTGATTGACGACTTTGACAGTTTTATTTTCCCGTTGTGTTCGTGGCGAGTGTTGATTTCAGTTGCATGTGTATCGAAACTTTTCGTGATTGTTTTTGTTTTGTGTGCCATATGTTCGGAAATAATGTTTTGTGTTTGTTTTGCACTCATCTGGTACATAATAATTACGATAGCCTTAGATACATAACACGTCCATCAAATGTCACTGTCAAAATCTTATTTCGCTTATTGCTGACCACCACGTTTATCAGTAGGTAGTTTTGTTGCACTCCTTGGCCGAGTTAAATTGAATTTGTATAAGAACTAAGCCAAAGTATATAAAGTTAACATAAAAACAGTTAACTATAATTTTTACTAATATTTATATTAAGTGTACATATTGCTGGCCCAGGGTCCATACATTTCTAAAACATCTCATTTGTTACACTTGTTATGGTGTCTGATATGAGACTACATATCAGACACCATAACAAATTTGTGTTTTAAAACCTAAAAAGGTTTTATATTTGTTATAGCTTAGATATAGCTCGTTAGTAAAACTGTCACTGTGACTAAATATTGGTAAGTTACTGCTACTAATATTGGTATCAACGCATCTGTTAATTCTGTTATCATTTATCATAATCAAAGTCAGAGACACGTATGTAATTCGTTATTATTTACGTCAAACGATTTTTAAGAACTTTTTCATTTTTACGCTAGTTCTTTTCGCTAAGTCAGGGTTAGGAAGAAAATGGAAGGACGCACCCAAACGAAGAACGAATAAAAAGAACCCAACTGGGTACTACTTCCTACTATCACGTCGATTAATAATAAATGGTCGAAAGAAGAAACGATGTGGAATCCGGAATCCTAAATTAATGGCTACGCTCATTTACATGGGATCCTTCGAAGTCTAGGCTGTCACTAATGGCAACACAATGAATTCTTTATCGATAACCAAAAGTAAAGTAAATATTGTTTTAAATCTTTTACTTCATCATCATCATCAGCCCCTACTTGTCCACTGCTGGACATAGGCCTCCTTCATGGCACGCCAACAAGCTCGATCCTGAGCAGTTTTCCGCCAGCCACTACCAGCCACCTTTTTGATGTCGTCGCTCCATCTCGCCCAAGGGCGTCCCACGCTACGTTTGCCGAGACGCGGTCTCCACTCGAGGACTTAATCCAATCTTTTACTTAATAGTTTTTTTTTTTTTTTAATTAAGGTGATAGGTATACACATCAAATAATCACGACTATATTATAAAAAAGATGTTCCGTCAAATATTTTCCGCAGTTATCACCAGATTAAGATGCCATGTTAATTTTATACGTTATGATCAAACATGCGTTAGACGATATTGATAATAATCTATCACGGAGTGATCACGCGTCAAAGGCGCATCGTCTATGCATGAATATGATGCGTCGCACCACGCCGTGATAATACCGATACATGATACTAAACTTATCAGATAATAGTGTCTCCCAACAAAAGATAATAAAAAGACAAGTTGATTGAGTTGACGATGCTGCCGTGTCTAATTATAGGTAACGCCAACGTGGTATGCAAACTCGAAGGTCGTTTGCATACCGTGTTCAAAGGCCTTGAAGTAAAACAAATTCGTTTAAATTTGGTACAGAAATATAGCTTGTGATAAGAAACATTCTATAGAATAAATGTGTTAGACTAGCGGCCGCCAGCGACTTCGTTCGCGTGGAATTAGTTATGCTCCGTTCCTATTGGTCGCAGCGTAAAAATATTTTTTAAATCGGACCAGTAGTTCCTGAGATTAGTGCGTCCAAACAAACAAACTCTTCAGCTTTATATATTGGTACTATAGATGTGAGTATACTTAGGAGTTAGGAGGATCCCTGGAGGGCGACAAGCCGGATTATGTTGATTATGACTGTCTGGAGATCCTTTATAACAATGGGTTTTATACTGGCTAACTTCCTTCTTCATAGTAGTCTTCCTCGTCTTATTAGAGGTGCTATGAATTTGGTTTTCTCTTGGACATGGTCATTGTTCACGATAAAGGCAAAGGCATCTTATCGTTCACATTTGTCTGCGTTCCCAATTATTCATGTCTTATCAAATGACTGAACAAAATGTCATCATCATCATCCCAGCGTTAATCCCAGTCGCATCCGAAGCCTTTTCAGCTTTGGAGTCTGGGGTCCGCTTTACCAGTCCAACTGCTGATATGGCTAAACTTCGACATTTTCCGTGAAGCGACTGCCGTCTGACCTCCACAATCCGAAGGCGACATCGAAGCATTGCAGTTATACCAATTGTTGGACTTTTGAGGGCTCCAACAACCCGTAACGACTGCCATTAGATGTTCGTATGGCAACCGGGACCAAAGGCTTAACGTGCTTTCCGAGGCACGAACAGACCAGTGCTAATATTCATATTCATGCATACAAATATTGGCACTGTGCGGGGATCGAACCCGCCCCTTCTTGCGCAACGGTTGCGTTCGCTACCGCTACGCCACGGAGGCTGTCGAAATGACTGAACAAAATGTAACCAAACATTTAACACGACGCTTTAGATTCATACGTAATTCCTATTGTTGCGGTCTTAGTAACTACATAATAGGATATCTCTCATATTGTATACAAAGTGTAGGTACCTATCTGACATCGTAACGCAAACTTCGAGAAAAGGCTACACCGCATACCACTAATAAAATTATGATAGTCATTTATATTGTTACGGGCTAGGGGTACTTAAACGCCGGTTAAGGGTTACGAAGTTTATTAGCAACGAAGGTACAGTCGATTGTAGGCAATGACAAGTAGAACGTAGCTGATGTCGCACCGAAGTCTTCTCTTACGTCCACGAAGTCCGTGTCGTAATCACACAATAACAGTACAGATGTTACTTCACGTAGTACTCACAGTTCTCTTTACAGTTGTCGCAGTAGGTATTCTCAAAGATCGCTTCTTAACTGTCGCTGTTTTCGTATCGCTAGTCGAGTGTAGACTGACTGTGCGTCGGCGTCGCGGCGCCTATATATAGGCCGGCTGATCGAACATTCCAGAATCCTCTAGGCGTAATAATAATACTGCATAACTTCGAGGTCACCGGCCAAGTAGGTACCTACGGTAATTCCCGGAAACGGGTTTCTAGAAATTTCGATGTCGACACTTTGTTGACAAAACTGTTGAGACCTGTACCATTCGATAGGCCATCCTAAGTCTAGTAATGCGTTTTTACATTGTGCTTGGAAAATGTCTAGATCTAGGGAAATAGGACTTAAAAGTGACACACTGCATGTCACGCGATATTGAACCTTATGCCATCGACATAAGGTCCATTCGTAACAATATCGTTAATGAGCAATTACAGAAATCACAGTGTTTAAAAAAATGTGTCGGCTCGGCCTTTGAACGTTGCAAGTGTGCCGCCGCGCGTGTTTGTGGGTATGACGTTGACCCCTGATGTCAACTCTATTAAATCAGCTGATAGGATAGTTTTTCAGTTTTGTTCACATTGCGCTTTTTCGTGTAATTAGCCAATTAATTAAGTTTCCTTTGAAATCTTATCGGGTTATAAAAGTATAACAATTATGAACGGTTTAAAGTGAAAAAAAAACTGCATATGACTTTTTTTTAATTAGGAAAAAACCGACAAAATATTCCTCCACTGGGGGGTTCAGTATCATGTACTGGATCCATGGTACTCGTTTGTGCGTCGATGTCAGATACACTCTTTATATCTTGTAGGTATAGCATTTTGCTAGTGGGGATAAAGGATGATCTGTTTCCTGTGCTATGATTGCAGTCGTTACCCGTTTGAATGCAATATCCAAGCGAGCAATTTTGTTTGTAAAAGACCTGCATAGCAAATGCTCTATACTCTAGCTAGACTGAACTAGACTTGATTTAAATTTTAATATGTATTATAATAAGCTGTTGTACGATAATTGAAATTTCATAAATGATCTATCCATCAATTTGGAGGACGGCTCTGAGCAGCTGTGTTGCGATGTGTGCCGGGTACGATGCACCAAATATTGTTGTGTCGGGAGTTTGGTCGTGGAGGGTCTCCAGATCAATCTCCCTCTGGCGCAGCATCGTTGGTCCGTTGGTCGTGTTGTTGGGTTTAACATTGCATCACCTCTACCGCTCTAACGCTCTATTTACTCAGTTTTTTTGAGTGTATGGGCTTAATAAACTAGCGCGCTTTACCGTCAACGATTGCATTACTGCTTACCATTAGGCGGGATTGCGGTCAAGCGCTAATTTAATATTACAAAAAAAAAACATACTGCCGCATATAGCGATCCCTCTGCTTGGACACAGCCCTCTTGTACGCGAGATGGAACGAACCTTAGTGCACCACGCAGCTGCCCATTGCGGATTGCTGTTATATGGTATACGAGTATTTCACTTGTCTTTGAATTTTGGTTCTCTGAGATGTCGGTGCCGGCCAGAGCAGCGATGGCCTGGTGGTATCAACCGCTGTTTACAAGTTGTAAGTCGTAGGTTCGAACTTCGAACCCCGTCAGGCGCTTTCATGGCTCCATGGGCGCTTTGCGCTTTGAGTAAATTATTTCATCACCACTGCTCTGAAAACGGTGAAGGAAAACTTGTGGAAACCGGTATATCCTAGAGCTAAAACTTCGGAGACATGTGACATCTACTAACCGAGCTGGGCCCGCGTGGTAGTTTACGGCCTACTCCTCCCACCGAGAGGAGGCTTGTGACCCAGGAGTGGGAACATTATAGACTAATTAGGATTAGGAGATGTCCGTTTCCTCACGATTTTTGCTCCGCCGTTTTATTATACTTTTAAGATAATAATATCACCATCAACTATCATAAAACACTTAATTTTATTAGCTACCCCTACATCATGCTTTGTTTTTTCAATAAAAACAATAGACTCACGGTTTCATATATATTACTGTTTCCAATCAATACTTACGTATATCAAATCGATGTCACAGCGATTCCTGAAACACTCAACTTTTATTACTCGAAAAGTCAACAGTCTTGAAACGCTTGTCCCTTTGGTTTTCATTTAAAACACTTTACTTTTATGACTTGTTGAGTTTACTTAGAATTTAGATTGTAAAGGTACACTTGTTGCTAACTATATTGAATGGGAACAGAAGCGAGGCCTGAATTTTAATAGAGACCTTGTATCCATAAGACTATAGGTACGGTTGACGTATGGCGATCTAGATCGAGCTGAAAAGTCTTTATGTGGACTATGAGTTTCTATTTACATAGTGACAAGGTTTTGTCTGCAAAAACAAAATTGGCATTAGACAAGAAATACCTAATGGTGCGAAATAGAGGAACTTATGCTCTGCACAAGGACAACATCTAATGCGGAAAAAGTAGCATTGACTAACCGGGAATCTACCTACTTACTTAAATAATTTGAATGTTATGTTCGAAATTTTCGATAACCAAGATAAAGGGAGAGCTTAGTCTGGGACCGCAGTTCAATTTGTCAAGACTATAGTTAAAATTTTATACCATGATATGTGTATATTTAAAAACTATGTGTAAGTTAAAAAGTTTCAGAGCATTTTTATACTTCTATTTTAAGAAGAAGTTAAGAAATGAATAGAAGATAAATTTTAGTTTAGTCTTGTCAAATTAGATATTCCATACACATTTGACATTTTAGAGGCGACCAAAAATACGTCAATTTACGTCAGGCGCGGACTAATAGGGATGTACCCAAGGTGTGAAAATCAAAAAAATAATTAGTCCGTCTTATTGATAATAAAAAACATTAAGACCCGTATTTTTTATTTTGACGAAATTACCAAAAACTACTGAGATATAGCGTAATTAAGTTACGAAGTGGGGGCTAATTACGTTACGCCGTGGTATATTTTGTACCACGTCGTGACGTCATGCGACATTTCAAATCAATATATCTTTCTAAGTATTTGAATGAAAGAAAAAATAAAAAATACATGTTCTATATTTTTTATAAATCTATCTGATGGACATTAAATTATTTTTTAGGATACAAGCCAATTTGACAGGTCTAAACTAACATTTTATATTCTTTTCTTTTCATAATGAAATAAAAAGAAAAAGATGAAACTAACTTTACTAACTAAACTTAAATTTAGTTTAGTTTGTGAACTAGGGAATTGGGGCCAATATCAGGGAAGAGTTATCAGAAACGACAAAAATGAAGCATTTGCCCATAGTGTTACGTAGTGTCTCTAGCGCAAATCACAATAAGGCTACAACCAAGTTTAAACAATAATATACATCTATCCCTTTATTTACCTTTGTAGTTTTTGCCAAATAAGAACTTTAACAAAATAGATTTGGTCTAAGCCAATCTTAAGGAAGTATCTACCTACGTGTGAACGCTCTACTAAGAGATAAAGCGGTCTCACTGATAACCCCTGACCAGGAAGACTGTTCTATCTCAGTTGCTTAGTCATCTTAGTTCAATCATGGCTAAGATATAAGAAATAACACAATTTAAATTATCATCTTATCGACTTACTGATAAAAATTACGACACACTTAAAATCAAAAAAATCAAAAATCAAAGCATTTATTTCAAATAAACCAGTTACAGGCACTTTTGAATTGTCAGAAGGTCGGTCAGTCAATAAGATGAAGCTAGTCGCCCATTCCAAAGAGTAGGTACCTATGGAGAAGAACGGGCAACAAACGTTGATTTCAACATGGACACTCTTTTAAATTTTCAAACTATTGTTACAAATATTTGATTACATCATTCATGTTGAAATCAACCGTGTGAGAACGATGCAGAAATAAATTGTACGCCGAGAGCGTCCATTATGAAAACACACAAAAATCAATTCAAAAATTAAAATACGCCGTGGCAGCTAAGAGATGACCAGTCCCCTCCGACGGCGTCCGTTCACGAACATGACGAATGGATCAGCATCATTCAGCTCAACCATATTCAAGGGAACTCAATGACCCAACACACACGCCACCATCAGCGAGACATTTGAGTGAGCATGACATACTCTCAACAGCCAGAGCACTATCAAGTCAATAAAAAAGACTAACCCAACAAAAAATGCCTTACAGCACATTCGTACATTGTGCTCACACGTTTGCCATGCAATTATACAATACTAAGAAATTGAATCTACACAATGCTAAGATAGTTTTGTCCAAGGTTCAGCAGCTCCAACAGTGTTCCAGAATCTGTGGAAAGTTTAGCTCCTGTGTAGCTGTAGAAGTGCCGAACACCTCTGTCAGCGATACAATTCCGTAACGTACAATATGCTTGGCTACATAGTGTGTAATACAGGCTTTGAATTAGTAACATTAACAGTTACATATTAAAACTACAAGAGGAAAAATCAGAGAACAATCAGTGTTTAGAAATCGGACGCAGCTCAAGCCCAAGCCTTTTTGTCCTCAATATAATCCTTCACACTATAAAATGCTTTCTGACACAACTTACGTTTAATGAAGGATTTGAATTTATTCAGGCTCAGATCTTGAACCACCTCTGGAAGTCCATTGTAAAAATGTATACATTGGCATCTGAAGGAGCCACCTATTTTCTTGAGCCTTGTTGTAGGTACAATAAATTTGTGCCTGTTCCTAGTATTTATATTATGGACATCACTGTATTTTTAAACAATTTTATATTTTTATGAGCATACAAAAGATTTTCATAAATATATTGAGACGGCACGGTCAGTACATTAATCTCTTTAAATTTTTCTCAGAGAGAGTGTCTCGGACTTAATTTATAAATTGCACGAACAGCTCGTTTCTGCAAAACAAATATTGTTTGAATATCGGCAGCATTTCCCCACAACAGAATGCCGTACGACATTACGCTATGGAAATAGCCAAAGTACACTAAACGGGCCGTCTCAACATCAGTCAAATTACGAATTGTTCTAACTGCGTATGCAGCAGAACTTAGTTTTTTGACAATTTTTCTATATGTGGACCCCATTGAAGCTTAGCATCCAGAGTTATACCCAAGAATACTGTGCTGTCTTCAGATTTCAATTCTTCGCCCTTTATCAACACTTTAGTTTCCACCTGCCTAACGTGAGGTAGAGTAAACTTAATGCATTTAGTTTTTTTCTCGTTTAAGAGTAAATTATTAACATTAAACCAATGGACTACTTTGGAGATCGCGCTATTTACATCATCAGTAACCTGCTGCTGACGTTTCAGTTTAAATAAAAGTGAAGTGTCATCTTACTTTCTTATCTCCCAAATATTTGTATTTACATAACCAGAAACACACCTCATATATCTTATATAAAAGGCATACGCAGACAGATAGTCGATCATAAGAAACGATCTTAAAGAAAATCAAAGTAACCTTGTATAATCACGAACAGGATAAGCGACAATTACGACAGTTCACGCCTGGAGGAATGAAGACAAACAGGATGAGGTAATTTTCGCCGTTGTTCTAATATACTGGAAATAGAGGATTAGTTAATAAATATGGTGATATGGATATTTGCACTGGTCTGGTCGTGCCTCGGAAAGCACGTTAAACCGTTAGTCCCGGTTGCCATACATCTAACGGCAGTCGTTACGGGTTGTAGGAGCCCACAATAATTCAACAATTGGTCTAACTGCAATGCTTCGATATCACCTTCGGGTTGTGGAGGTCAGACGGCAGTCGCTTCACGGAAAATATCGATGTTTAGCCAAATGAACGGTTAGACTGGTAAAGCGGACCCTAGACTCCAAAGCTAAAAAAGTTTCGGATGCGACTGTGATTAACGCTGAGATGATGATGAGAGGATTAGTTTCTATCACCTAGGAGAATTTTCAAAGGGTTTTTTTTGTTGGGGAAAACCTTACGTTAACCGTTCTTAACTGAAGTGGTTTCAAGAGGCAGGGAAAGAACCGAATTGCTTAGAAATCAGTATTTGCTTTAAAATACCAACATTTATCTTTACATTAGAATCTAGACGAACAAAGCAAATGCACTTGGGTTTTGCCGCAAGTAGATTTCCTGTTTGTTTCTAATCCCGGCAAATATAAAGTAATATAGCATATTAACGTATAGACTTATAGAGTGTATTATTTCTATTATGAGTCTTTGTAGTATTTTTATTTCATCCGCGTAAGTTTCGATTAGGTGGGAATATCGAGATAAAAAGTATTCTATGTGTTATTCCTGGTTATAAACTATCTATGCGCCAAATTTGATTCAAATTCATTTGAGTAACAAATATCCATACATACTTACATCCACATAAACTCTCGCATTTATAATATAAGTAGAATAAAAATAGTAGGATTAAAAGGATCAAGCAGAATTAGAAGAGCAGGGCTTTAGATTGATCCTTGGGGAACTCCTTATGTGAAACGTTTATTTACTATTACTACCATCGTAGAAACAAGGGATATTGCATCACTTCTGTTGTTTGTGTACTTTATCAATACTTCCAGTGCTTTGTTTATAAAATAAAAATATCCATAACCACATCACACCTTTTAATTCAGTCAAATGCATTATTTATTCCTAAAATTTTAAGTAGATGATAACAAAAACTAGCTAACGAGCATGACGCGCCCAAGGTTTCTGGTTAGTTTCAATACACTTATTCCGCGTCTCTTGTAAAACTTATAATTTAGTTCACTCGGCGCGTCTTATTTGAGAGTTTGACAAGAAATCGAGATATTCCTCGTTGACCATTTCGAGTCAGCATTGTGTTACCACCACACATCGTGAAAACTTACATGAAATGACTATGGAATGAGTCGAGCTGTTATTCAATTAATGCTAGGTCATATTCAGCTAATTTTTAAGATTTTTTTAACACCCTTGCTCGTAAAGCTGATGTAATCCCACCGGTTTTAAATATGTAAAGCGGGCCATAACAAACGCGTGTGTTATCAAAGCAAATAGTTAAGTTATATTCCATACAAATTCCATAACAGCATTATTTTCCATTTCAAGTAAATATGGAACTGATCGCCGCCGCACGACTCGCGCTGCGCGCTGTTCCATATTTGAAATGGCAAATAATAATACTAATGGCGGGAAAGCAACAGTGTGCATTCACAGATTGAGTTTATTTAAAATAACTGATGTTCTATTTGAAATAAACAAATTTGTATTTGTTTGTACTTAAATGAGTATTTGTAAAAAAAACAGTTTATTCGGTAATTTAAAAACTTAACTGCATGCTCTAGCATCTTTGCCAACATTTTCACGCAGCTACGGCAGAAAATAAACCTCGCGCCATTTTTCTCAAATTTTCTTTTCTTTGTACTTGTATTCTGAATATTTTTTTTCTGTTTCCTCGCAAGTGTGTTAAAAAATGTCGTACGATATACGTGCGTATTGGTTATAACATGCTCGGCTCAATTACACTCTCGCCTTCGGCTCGGGCTGAAATTCCGCCTCGCATGTTATAACCATCATTACGCACTAATATCGTAATGTACTATTACCGAATCGATCGAATGTTATTTTTCTTTAAATTTTTACTGTATGTAGGTATAGTTATAGATCAGTGGAACGTAAAAATCATTAGCACCGATTCGCTTGTTCCCAAACTAAACTAAATTAAAGTTTAGTAGGTACTTCTTTTTCTTTCTATTTCATTATGAAAAGGAGAGAAGATCAATATTAGTTTAGTCCTGTCAAACTAATCCGCGCCTATCAAATCAAATCAAAAAATTTCAAAATTTTCAAATAAACCAGTTACAGGCACTTTTGAATTGTCAGAAGGTCGGTCAGTCAATAAGATGAAGCTAGTCGCCCATTCCAAAGAGTAGGTACCCATGGAGAAGAACGGACAAGAAACTCCATGGACACTCTTTTAAATTTTCAAGCTATTGTTACAAATATTTGATTACATCATTCATGTTGAAATCAGCCGTGTGAGAACGATGCAGAAATAAATTGTACGCCGAGAGCGTCCATTATGGAAAACACACAAAAATCAATAAAAAAGACTAACCCAACAAAAAAATGCCTTACAGCACATTCGTACATATCGTAGTCTCGCTGATTGACGCCATATTTTTAATTACATCTAAACTGTCTATGGAGTATCATAATTTAAGACAGATTATTTATAATTTAAATTACAGCTAACGCCATAGGTGCTTAACTTGTGGAAATTAATTTATAATATTATTGTACTACCCTATAAAATAAAGATAAGATACCATTTTACCGTATTGATGTTTGTTAACATTAATAAATTGATAACTAATACTATAAAAATAATAAACTGTATGTGAGCATTGTAACGTACCGGATCGTGATTAAATTCTTCAATAATTTTATATACACTTGTAATCTTTATCGTGAGTTGATTTATTATCTCCGCGTGTAAATATCTCAAGAACTGATGGATAGACTGTGCGACTGAAGATCATCATTATCAGCCTTTTTATCGTCCCACTGCTGGGACAGGTCTCCTTTCATACGGAGAAGGATTGAGCGTAATCACTACGCTCAATGCGGGTTGGCGATTTCAAATTTAAAGTCCAGCGAACACATTTTTGTCAAATGATTGCGACTAGTTGGGATCAATTGCGATCGTTCGGCCCGCCCATTGTTGGTCCGTTAGGTCCAAACGATCCCAACTAGTCGCAATCATTTGACAAAAATGTGTTCGCCGATTAGGGGGCAGGTTTCCTCAAGATGTTTTCCTTCACCTTGAAATCAGTCATTGGTGTCCAAGATATACTTAGAAAGTACATATAACTTTAGAGACGTTACATTGGTACTTGCCTGATCTGGAATCGAAACCGCACACTCACACTTGAGAGGCTGGTGTTTTGACCACTAGGCCACCACGACTCTTATTTTAACTATACTACTACTAATATAACTTATTATCTTTGGTGTGGAGTTGGTGAATCACATATAAATTGGGATAAGGGAACGAGGATAATTTATTTACTCGGTAGAGCAATTTTATATCGTGGAATCTATCTAGTGAATATCTTAAAAATTTCTACAAAGGGAAGTAATTCCCAATTAGATATAGGTACGTCAAGCAAGTAAAGAAAAAATCTTTTAGTTTTTCTGATTACATTTTTTCCCTGTGATATTAATCCATACTAATATTATAAATGCGAAAGTAACTCTGTCTGTTTCGCTTTCCCGCTTAAACCTCTCAACCGATTTTGATGAAATTTGGCACAGACAATCTTTAGACCCTGAGAAAGAACATAGGCTACCTTTTATCCCGGAAAAAAATGATGTTCCCGAGGGAAATCTAAAAAGCGCGATAGAACCGAACTCCACGCGGGCGAAGCCGCGAGCGGAAAGCTAGTATGATAATAAATCTGAGTAAGATGCATTAACCACACTAATGTTTTAAAGGCGAAAGTTCGTGCGTGAGTTTGTTATTTCTTCACGCTCAGACATCTGGATGGATCATAACCAGCCGCCCTAATTCCACCCAATAAACATCTTAGTAGTGTTACATCTCAACTTGTACCATTCGATAGGCCACCCTAGGTCTAGCAATGCGTTTTTATATTGTACTACCTCTGTAATACCTAGGACTCGAAATATAGTGCTTAAAAGTTAGGTACTGCATGTCACGCAATATTGAACCTTATGCCCTCGCTATAAGGTGCATTGTTTATTGCCTCTTAAATCAGTCGACATTAATATCCATTGTTGCAATGCTTGGAACATTTATAACATAGGTCCTGTTATTAGCGGCAACTAATTAAACTGATTATCTGCAGACGTGTCTATCTGCACCGTGTGATAACGCTTAGCAAGGTCAAACACGTGTTTGCTTTATCAGTTTACATAGGTTGTGTTCATATAACGTAGATGAAAACCATACTAATATTATAAATGCGAAAGTATCTCTGTCTGTCTGTCCCACTTTCACGCCAAAACGACTGAACCGATTGTAAAGTTTGGTACACAGATAGTCTAAAGCCCGAGAAAGGACATAGGCTATAAAACATCCCGTTATGACCAATAGGAGCAGAGCAGGAAAAAAAATGTTGCGGAAACGGAAGCACGTACTAGATATTGCTCCCATTGTTTTAACAGGCGCTTATTTTATATCAACTGAGCTCATTCGGCTAGAAGCTTACGCGGGTGAAACCGCGGGGCACAGCTAGTTAAAAATAAAGAGTAACGAGTCTAGCAGGTGTAAAGCGAAAACTGAACGGGAGCAAATTCTAGGGTTCTCGGTGATAATCTTCATGGAAAACAGCGCGTTATTTCACCTTTACCTATGGCCAGCGGTACGGGGCAAGTCAATAGTCGCACGTGGTTTTTAGGCAATTACTACGTGCATTTTGTCAGTGTCAATTTAAAAGTTAGAGATAAGTCCTTGTTTAGTAATTAAGGTAGCTCATACATGTTCTGCGAGATTTCCGGGGACACCCCCTCCCCGTAGGTACGCTCATGTTTGCCTACCTTAATAATTATTATCGTTTTATTAGCCTTTGTTTGTTATTTATCGGAGATGATTCTTTCTAAATTTACCAGAATTTTTATTTACATAGTTGCAATTTATGCCATTTTTAGGTAAGAACTGAACTACTTAATAGAACTACGATTTTTCAATACGTTTCAGCATGTTTTGTTAAAGCCAGGATCTTTATTGTGTATACATCAGATAATTTGGCTCATGTAACTATAAAATTACCTAGTCAACATGTTACGTAAAAAATCTCATCGAGTCCCCGCTAGATAGCAGTTGCGCAACGATAAAAGCAAAATCCAGTAGTTGAATATCTATTGTATTTCTTGCAATGTAATAATCACTATACCTACGTAGTATTGTATAAAATCATGTATTTTTTTTTAATGAACAGACATCTGTGCTGCTGTGGAGTTTGTTCCGCCACTTCTTCCCAGCGAAAGCACTAGGAAGTGTCGATGGGTGGGCGTTTTGGGGACTGTCTTATGTTATATTGACGTTCAATAAATATAGTTTAAGAAACTAAAAAAAACATGCTTTTAAAAAATGACAAAATAATTTAAAAAAAACGTGAGGCGCTTTGTGCCATAATTTTTGTATATTAAGCGCCTCACGCTTTTTTTTTAAATTATTTTTAACTTTTTAGTTTAAAATTTTTTAAAAGCATGCTTTTTTAGTTTCTTAAACTATATTTATTTTCAACTTTTTAGTTCGATATTCTTTTAAAAAAAACGAACGAACGAACGTATTGAAAACGGTGGGACATTTTACAGTAATGAGCCGCTCTCTCGTAGTCCAAAGAGTTAGAGACGGACAAACAAACCAACAAGCAAGCAAGCAAACATACAAGTGAAGCTAATAAAAAGCATGTAAAAAGTGCCGATTCTCAGCCTAATTTGAATAAATGAATTTTGGATTTTGTTTTTTGATTTTGAATAGTCACACAACCGAATTTGAATTCTGGTTATAAACCACCTGTATGCCTTTTTTTGGATGGGAAATCATCAAATAGCCTCTCCCGCTCGGGCAAAGCGGAAGGTCTTCTTCACTTACTGCCTTTCATCCAAATCCAGCCAGGGGTGAAAGAGTTCCATCCATCCAACTGTCGATTTATAAAGTAGGATATGCAGGTAAATCGATGTATCACCACACAGACTTCGTTTGGGGTCTATGGCAAACTTTTCTGTTACGTTCATAATGCCATTTTCACTCAAGATTATAGATCTGCTTTATATCCTTTAAAAGCTTTTTAATTACTTAGATGAATGCACTCGCAGTTCTCGCTTCAGCCTTTGTCCTGTCTAATTCATACAAAAATCCCATAAAAAATATTGCTAGGTACCCTTTGGTGTCGTATCTTTTTCGCGACATGTTTTTATATCATATTGGTAGCTAAATTGTGTCAAATATGACATGACGTTATAACATATTAGTTAACAATAAAAGTTTTACTGTAAAAGATTATTTTTCAGTTCATTTAATAAAAAGCTTGTTTTTATAAAGTTTATACTTTTAATTTTGACACCTTTCCTAATTTTTTTTTTGTTTATTTTATACCTAATTTCGACTATTGCAAACTTATAAAAAAACTAGCTTTCCGCCCGCGGCTTCGCCCGCGTGGAGTTCGGTTATATCGCGCTTTTTAGGTTTCCCTCGGGAACATCAAATTTTTCCGGGATAAAAGGTAGCCTATGTTCTTTCTTGAGGTCTAAAGACTGTCTGTGCCGAATATCATCGAAATCGGTTGAGAGGTTTAAGCGGGAAAGCGTAACAGACAGACAGAAAGACAGACAGACCGACAGACAAGAGTTACTTTCGCATTTATAATATTAGTATGGATAGTGTAAAGCTTTGAAGTTACGCGCTTTTTATTTAAAAAATGCGATTGTTTAAAATACACCTTTAAGATTTGTAACAATCGCAATTTTTCTCCCAATCATTACAGCACAGTGTGGTTAAAATGTTGGCAAGTGTTCGATACTCGTCGAATTCAGTTCCAATTTTATTTGAGTCTACGCGACGAGGTTCATTTCACGTTGTAGGCATGCTATACTATCACGTAACAGCGTGAAAACGTGAGAATCTAGACGCTATTACAATTTGTTAAAGGAAATGCGTAACACTGCATAACACCTGCTCGATGCGAATGGATGGGGGAGCGAATATTCCAGCTGACTGAGGTCAATGACCGCTGAATCCACGGCTTTTGCAACATTCGGCCGGCATTCCAAGGTCGATCAAGATATTATCTGTTACATGTATTTTGCATTGTGTGCGCACAGTAGAGCACATCATATATGCCAGGCGTTGATACTGAAGCCAGAACTAAAATAGCATCGTCTTGTGAAATAATCTTTGTCACAGGGGTTAATACCTAGTTAAAATATGCAGTCAGGTGATTTCTCACTCACTAAGAATATGCAGTATTTAAAATAAACAGATGCCCGTGCATGCTTGACAAACGTCTTCATTTAATTGCAAATTACTGGTGTATATTTAAACAAATTCAGCTGCTGCTAATACTTTAAATAGCTACCATAATGATCACTATATTTAGCTGTGGTCCTCAGCTAATTATTTGCATAAAATTATAAATAAGTTTTTATTACGCCTCTGTATCTAAACATGTAGATAACTAACGTAATTTATCAACAGCAGAGTTAATAAAACCTATGAAAAACTACAATACAACCAGTAGATACCTAACGTAGATAAAAAATATAAATATGCGGAAGTAATGAGTTACTACAGACGAAACAGTTTCAATTCAATATTTAAAAATATTTTACATACTTTAAAATATGATATATCAAATACAAAGAACAAAAATACAAAACAAAAATGTTAAAACAACTTAGCTAATACGTAGTAATGTAAGGTCATAAATCTGGGAGTCCTTGGTTCAGGTCATCCGTCGTTACGATGATGTCATAATATTGCCAGATTGTACTCAGCTTTGTGCCACAATTACAATCTTCACAAGCAAGCTATTGATTTACAACACAACTGACGACGCCGAAATATATTGATCCACCACGTATAGCAGTAAGAGCGTCTTTAAAGCAATGAATAAAAAAAAATATTTATGTTAATTTGTTACCAAGTTCTGTGTTATCATTGTGTAAATCGAATAATATTCCTATTTTTTCCTCTATTAAAGTATAACATACAGAAACATAGGGAAATAAATTATGTTATAAAAGTTCAACTTACCTTAAATAATTTAAGTCCAAGGATAACTACGATGAAAACATGTAATCTATTTTAGGTGAATATAATTTGCAAGGCGCGTTAAATTCTTCGTATTTATTTTTGTATAAAATTTGAGCGATAATAGCACTTTTAGGTTCAGTTTCACATCACTATTTAATTCAACTTTTTGTTAAAACTATTGCAATAATGCGTTACTTATTTCTAGTACATATTCGCTATGCGTGAGTGAGTGGCGCCAACAACGCACCAGCGGTTCCGACCGACCTACTGACTGACAGAATGACCGTAGCGCATTCGATCTTGCTCCATGCCGTCAGACGTGAGTCATTGTTCTCTTGACATTGAAGCCTACAACATACTACACACCTAATGCGGAAAATGCGACTAAAATAAGAGTACCCGATGTGAGGACGCTACTGTTAAAACCGCCTGATATAAAACTTTATATCGTTCACGTAAATAGTTCAAGGTAATTCCGCAGTATTAGAAGGTCTACATAATTTTGGCAATGTTTAGCACGCTAGAGACATCTGCCGTTATATGGTAGAACTCTTTGCAGACCTACAGTATCGTTTCTTTTTGGAAGAAAGTACTGCAATACCGGTTGATATTCTATGAAACAAACCGATAACTATCAAAGTATTCATTATACGAGCATTTGGCCCTAGTATTCTAAATTATTTAATCAATTTCAATGCATACTACGACAAGAGCATACTATGTTATATATCATATCAGCGCCATCTAGTATCACCTATAAACACTACAAACAGGTATTCTGCAAAACCACTATGGTATTCTACTAATTGATACAACATACATACCTTAATGTCACTAAGGGGTCATCCTGAAATAACAATTCTATTATCAGGCCCACTCTCAAAATAGTCTGTGATGACACTCAGATCTATTTCCAACATTCAAAATAACCTGGGGAAACCAAACAGATAAAACATCAAACCACAATGTTTAGGACATTAGTTTATTATAAGTAACAGTATTACAATAATGTCAGACCTTATTATAGTTGTGCGAGAGAGACAGAGTGATCACTTCTCTTTCTTTTCAGAGGAGAGAGAGTTGTACAGTTTAGTGATCTCATTGATGACAAGGGTTTGGACGATGGTTCCGTTGGTGTCGATAAAGTTGGCGAAAGACTTCGTGATGGAAGCTTCGCGGGACCTGCCGGAGGCGTCGCGCATCACCAGGACTAGGTTGTACTTGTCATCGTGCCTGTTGAAGGAGATGATTTTGAAGATTATTTGATTTAGCTTTAAGATACAAAGGGCAAAAACACCTATCTCATTTCATCAAATTAAGGAAAAATGTACAGACGACAGCACATCCAGCTACAACATCTGTCAGATTTCTTTATTAGATTTTTAACGTTATCTCTAAACCATTACGGCTCGAGGTTGACTGAGAATATTTGACAATTTCGGGTAGCTTGACCTGCTGTCGTCGGTACAAAAATAAGTGTTGGGAAATGACTTCTATTTCTGCTGTGAAAAAAAAAACAATTTACTTTAGAGAGCAACACGTCTGCAGGTACAGGAGTCATAGAGGTTTTAGATATTTGTTGTTATAGCGGCAAAATAAATAGTTAACATGTGATCATTTCTACTGACACTTCTAATAACATATCTGTTTGTTATTTCAGCGTATGGCACCCGTGGGTTGCTGCTGGAAATCAGGGTCAGATGGTAAACCTTGTGTTGTCACTTGACATTTTCCTAAGCTTAGACCCTTTTGGTATTTACAATCTCTGTTTTATATTTTAAGGTATCCAACAGACAAAGTTATGCCGCCAAGCGATACGTCATGTTCCGGCATAATGTCTGGTGAAACCGCACACATCTCAATTACTCAACACATTGCAACACAACTGTGTTGCGATGTGTGCCGGGTACGATGCGCCAAATATTGTTGTGTCGGGAGTTTGGTCGTGGAGGTCTCCAGATCAATCTCCCTCTGGCGCAGCATCGTTGGTCGTGTTGGGTTTAACATTGCATCACCTCGCTCAACTGCCGTCCTTCTTATTCACTCAGTTTTTTTTAGTGTATCGGCTCTAAATAATCTAGCACACTTTACCATCAACGATTTTAACTGCTTACCATTAGGCGGGATTGCGGTCAAGCATTAGTTTATAATACATAAAAAAGGTGTATTTATTTTGCTGTAATGCAATCGATCACTTATACACTAGATTCCCAATTAGCGTAAAAAAATGGTTGAACTGAACAAGCGCACAACACAGCACTTGGGTGCTTCTTTAATTTAGTACTTGCTTTATAATTCTAACTATAATGCATGCATTTAAGGTTGAATTTGGTTTGATGTATGATGTACCAGACTCGGTCGTAAAAATTAATGGCTTTTCGTACACTGCTTTGTGATAAGAACTTTATACAATGCACTTAAGGCTGATTTTAAATTAATGTATATTTATTTTGACTACTTTACGAATGCTTAATACTTGTCGCCATTTTTGATAAGAGTTTTGTTCGAGACTGTGTATCTTTGCGGGGGGATATGTGTGTATAAGTGATCGATGTGTAATGCCAATAAACGTATTTTCTTTATTTCTTTAACCGTCTAGCTATCACGGTTCAGACAGATAGATAGACAGCCGAGTCTTAGTGATATGGTCCCGTTTTACCCTCTGATTACGGAACCCAAAATAAGGATCACAATGATGAGAAGAACAGGTGACATGACTTCATGAAGCATTTTACACCCTTTATAATCTTTAACTTGTCATAGAACAGAAGGTGCCGGGGGAAGTTATAAGGACTTAAATCCACGGAGTTGTGTAGGCGATATTTGGCGCCTCTTCACCAATTTTGTTATTAAGTTAATCTGTTATTATGTAATACATAATTATATGCATTCTTCTCCCGTTTTCAATGTGGCTAACCACAACATGAATCAGTTTTCTTTTAACATTATAAATTAGTGCTTGAACGCGATCCCGCTTCATGGTAAGCAATGATGCAATCGTTAATGGTAAAGCTAACTAGATTATTAAGAGCCTATTGACTCTAGCCTTGAAGACACTTAAATTGTAATCAATTAGGTATGTAATTGCGTATCAATAGCAATGGGTTTCATTTTAACAGTTCAACTACATTCATTGCGTTATTTACATTGTTGAGCAGACACATTTTTGTAACATAAGAAACCATGGATTAGCAATATCCTTCAAAATGACTCAGACTAAGATGGATAGTGGCGACGATTCTGTTGTTCACAAACTAAACTAATTTTAAGTTATGTGCATCTTTTTCCTTCTATTTCGTAAAGAAAAGGACAGAAGATAAAATGTCAGTTTAGACCTGTCAAATTAGTGCGCTCCTGTCGTAGATTGGCGTATTTTAGTCGCTATGTTTATAATCGCGTCTAAAATGTCTATGTTAAGTATCTTAATTTGACAGGATTAAATTAAAATGTTATCTTCTATCCTTTTCATAACGAAATGAAAAGAAAAAGATGCACATAACTTAAAATTAGTTTAGTTTGTGAACAACACAATCGGCGCCATTGTGTTACGCAATTAGGGCGCAGCACCATTTGAAGCTTTGAGAATGAACTATTAGCATGAATTTTGACAGGTGATTGTGGACAATGCAACAGTGCTTTTTATTTGAGAACACTTGTTCGGCGCTTGGCAACTGCCCGAGGACGAATGGTGCAAATAAGACGCTTCCAAAGTAAGAAATGCGTAGGAAACAAAAATATATTATAGCGCTTAGGTGGTGTCAGATAATAATACTCCAGAGGGCTGATTCTAATAATTTTAAGAACGTTCACAGTCTGATCTATAGATTTATAATTTAATTGCTAGTCTGATCTTTCTCAATCTGTCAATAAATATACATAGTTTAAAAAACTAAAAAAGAAATGCTTTTAAAGAATATCAAACTAAAAAGTTAAAAATATTTTTTTAAAAAGCGTGAGCCGCTTTGTGCCATAATTTTTGTATATTAAGCGCCTCACGCTTTTTAAAAAAAATATTTTTAACTTTTTTAGTTTGATATTCTTAAAAAAAAAAACGATCGTACGAACGTATTGAAAACGGTGGGACATTTTACAGTAATGAGCCGCTCACTCGTAGTCCAAAGAGTTAGAGACGGACAAACAAACAAACAAACAAACAAACAAGCAAGCAAGCAAGCAAACATATAAGTGAAGCTAATAAAAACCACGTAAAAAAATATCAAACTAAAAAGTTGAAAATAATTTTTAAAAAAGCGTGAGCCGCTTTGTGCCGTATTTTTTGTATATTAAGCGCCTCATGCTTTTTTAAAAATCATTTTAACCTTTTAGATTGATATTTTTAAAAGCATGTTTTTATAGTTTTTTAAACTATATTTATTTTCAACTTTTTAGTTCGATATTCTATAAAAAAAAAAACGAACGAATGTATTGAAAACGGTGGGACACTTTACAGCAATGAGCCGCTCACTCGTAGTCCAAAGAGTTAGAGACGGACAAACAAACAAGCAAGCAAGCAAACAAACAAACAAGCAAGCAAACATACAAGTGAAGCTCATAAAAAGCATGTAAAAAATACGTCTTATTTCGCAACATTTTGACATTTGTTTGTCGCCGAGATGACACCGCGAACGTTTTTAATTACGACAATTGGCCCTCAGAATTCAGATCATCTGATGTACTACGAAAGCAAATTTTAGAATGAAACTAGAGAGGGAAATCGAATGTTGTGTGTCTTTAATTTTTTATTTTATTCTTGTTTATGGCATCTCCATAAACCGGACTTTTCTGTGGCTACCTCAAATAAATTTGAAGCCTCCAGCCAGTGGCATTTAAAAACTAAGCGTCAACATGCTAAAGGTACCCCTGTGGAGTACCCTTAGCGAACCTCGGCTTAGGGCGTCGCTGGAGAGAACAGCAAAGGACGACTGGATCGAATTTTTAATAATTCGGTTTGATGACTACGGCATTTCCTAGTACTAGCTCTGAGAAGAAACGCCGAAACAAACTCAGAGGTCATGGTCAGGAATTTACATTTAAGTACTGGTTCAGCTGCGGCGCGGACTGGCCTTCATCGGACAAGGTGTCCTTACAAACTATACACATGTCTTATATTATCGTAACTTAAATAACCGTAGTGAGTAGTACAAAAAACACTATACAACATTGATAAAATATTAAACAGATACGATATATTCTAACAAACTGACCAAAAAAAATGTGCCGAACACAGCAGCAGCACACATGCATATTTTTATTCGGCATACATTGGTAAAGTGTGAGTGAGATGGGGCGCAATCTAAAGCATAGAGAAGAAAAAGATGGCTAGTGTTTGTCGTTTGCGCTGTTAGTGTTTGTCGTTTGTTTTTACGAGTGTATCGAGAGTGACTAAAGCGAGATACAGGACTTACTTCCTTTTGTACGCTTCATTTTTAGTGCGCTAGTGACATATCTACCTTAGTTTAATATTTTATCAATGCTATACAACATTATTTTTTGTATATGGGAAACCCGAAACACGAGTCCTGTATTTTTAAGTAAAGAATCTATGTACA
Source organism: Sesamia nonagrioides (assembly GCA_017933935.1). Taxonomy (NCBI): domain Eukaryota; kingdom Metazoa; phylum Arthropoda; class Insecta; order Lepidoptera; family Noctuidae; genus Sesamia; species Sesamia nonagrioides. The sequence continues at coordinate 498,974 of JADWQK010001043.1, forward strand.
AATTTTCAAAAAGATATCATGAAAAACCACAAAGTTATGACCTTTTGAACCTACGTGGCTGTCCCAACAAAAATATGGACCACGCTCCGCTCGGGCAGGCGAACGGGGCTTTGACCTCTGCCGTCAGCGGTTGCGCCGGAGTGCGCAATACTATGATCTACCATGCGCGCTCGGTAACCACACTGCAACAATTTCTAAATGTATTTGGGAAAAATATAACATGGTGTAAAAATGATTGGAATCGATTCAGTTGCTTATTCTGAACAAACTGTATCAAAGTTTCGCATAAACAAAAAATAACGTTGTATAGAGGTAATCAACCAATAAGAATGCAGTTAGCTATTCCTACAGAAACCGGTATCGTGTTATTTGCCCGGTCGTGGAGACCGTTTACATGCAGGCCGGCGCCGAAGCTGAAGCGGTATATCGCACACAACGCGACGAACGGATGTAGGTATTTATAAGTGTTTGCAGCTTTAACCTGCGTCAATAAAGAAACGAATCTTAAATGGCGGCACCGGTAATTCTCTCTCACTCGCACACTATTGCCATCTCTACGAACACACCACCGTACTGCTTAAAAAAAAAGAGTCAGGATTTTTGCTGTCTTCGTAATTACTTTCGTGGTTTTGTTAATAGTTTCTTGTTTTTGTTAACTGTCGTTTGCGAGCAAATGTCTTCACGTAAACGAAGTGAAGGACAATCAACATAAAAATAAAATTAATGTATATCTTTGTATTGAATAATTTAATAAATGTATCCCTTACTGATATTATAAATGTGAAAGTCCTGTCTAAAAGCCCTGTCTGTCTGTCTGTTACGCTTTCACGTCTAAACCACTGAACTCATTTTATTGAAATTTGGTACAAAGATAGAGTTCACCTTGGGAAATAACATAGGATAGTTTTGATTCCGGAATGGCAAAGCGGACCCCAGACTCCAAAGCTGAAAAAGCTGCGGATGCGACTGGGATTAACGCTGAGATGATGATGATGAGTTTTGATTCCGGACTTTTGAAGAGCTCTCTTGGAAACGCGATATAACCGAACTCCAAGCGGGCGAAGCCGTGGGCGGAAAGCTAGTTCAAAATAAACCATTTCCAGAAAACTCTCTTTTTTATAATGGAAAATTTATAACCACCTGCTAAACGTATCTTCAATAATTAATTATCCGACTTCAGTTCCGAAAGGTTAATTACGAAACTTTTGAGAGCTGCTATTCCATCACATTGCTTTTTTGTAGACCTTACTATCTATCATTGCAAGTAGCAGACGCCATTTTAGATTCGTTTCTTTATTGGCGCGGCTTATAAAAATATTTTGTTCTAGACCTTATAAGACAATCGCGGAGACTCGATACCGCGATTCAGAAACTATTTATTTAAAGTTACTTAAAAACTACTACTAAAACTAACATGGAATAGTGGTTTCTCTCGCATACTTTTACACAGAAGACCCACGCATAAGCTGGACCAACCAGAAAAATAATTGCGAGTATTTAGCGACACCATTAAAAAAAGGTCTTGTGTAAAACAGACACTTACTCTCCAATTTATTTTATTTTTTAAAACGTAGAAAACCACGTATTTAGCTTTTCTTAATTGTATTTGTTGTAAGTAAACGAAATAAATTATGCAGGAATCGGTTGCGTTTATGCACGTGTAACTCGACCACAGTGAATATAAAATATATACCATAGAAATCTAGACATCCTTATAACAGAAAGGATTTTGACGTGCCTCGAGCGCCAACTACTTGATATGAAGTAGAAGGATTACATTTGGAGACAAATAGGGATGTGCCTTGTAGAAGACACGTCTAATAAATTTAAAATTCTTTTCTTTATTATGGGGAATATATCCAGGTTTTCATATTGTTTTTTTTATGAAATAAAATAAAGTATGAAATTACGATTACAGTTTTTATTTAGCTTCGTAAATTGGTGAATAAACATTATTTTAAATGTATAATATTATTTGTCGATAGGACACTAATCCCATCCCTACGTTTTACTATAGATATGTTATACATTTGTAGTGTGGCGCAGGAGGACACATCGCGTATTATATAGATGGGCGTTCAAAAGGTTAAAGTAAGCTCGCGATTTCGAAAGAGGTAACGTTGCTCCTGGCGCACAGGCAAATTAAGAAACACGGGCGGGTTTATAGTAAAAGTAAAAGTAGTAAAAGGCTGACAAGCGCTTCCGCCTGAATATAGTTTGTTCAGAATAAGCAACTGAATCGATTGCAATCATTTTTACACCATCTTATATTTTTTCCCAAATACATTTAGAAATTGTTGCAGTGGTTACCGACCGGTTACTATAGATCATAGTATTTGCGCGCGCGCCACAGCAGACGCCAGAGGTCAACGCACCGCTCTCGCACGCCCAAGCAGAACCATATGCATGACCATATTTTTGTTGGGCCAACCAGGTAGAATAGTAAGCTTATAAACTTTGTGCTTATTCATTATATCTTTTTGAAATTTTATACATAGATTAGTTACTTAAAACTACTGGACATGTGTTTAGAGTATCGCATACTTAAATAAAAAACCGGCCAAATGCGAGTCGGACTCGCACACCGAGGGTTCCGCCGTACAAACGTAGCGGTTTACAATTTATGACGTACTAGCTTTCCGCCAGCGGCTTCGCCCGCGTGGAGTTCGGTTATATCGCGCTGTTTAAATTCCCCTTGGGGAACATCAAATATTTTCCCGGATAAAAGGTAGCTTATGTTCTTTCTCAGGGTCTAAAGATTGTCTGTGCCAAACTTCATCAAAATCGGTTGAGAGGTTTAGGCGGGAAAGCGTAACAGACAGACAGTTATTTTCGCATTTATAATACTAGCATTGATTTAGAATTTTTCACAGTTTAGAGGCAATTAGATTTAAGAAGTGTTTGATATGAATTTCAACTTTAATATCTCTACGCGTTCATGTGAAAAAGGGTAGGTACTAAGTTTATAATTATTAAAAAAATATTTTATGTCATGTAAGCAAAAATAATATTTTAATATTTTATGTAACTTCAAATTTATCATTTTCACAATTTTTCCTTTATCTGTCTGTACTATAATATAACGTTGCTTCGTGCCGAATTTCAAGATTTTGAGTTCACGGGAAGTACCTTGTAGGCAAAGAGATTTAAGATATATAGAGATGTGTCAAAATGGCATAGAAAAACTGTGATCCCATGGCTCAGTTCCGCCATCTAGTACAATATAGCAAAATTAGATTGACAATTGGAGACATCAAATAGTAAAAATGAAATAAGTTTATATAAAATATATTCAGCTATTGCCCGGTAGGTGGCCAGTGTGGTCTATGTTGCCACATCCGATTTAATACCCTAGTATAGTTCAAATCGGGGAAATAAATATTAAAAAGTAAACAAATTAAGTGAAACTTGTCTTGTACAAACAAAAACTGTTTTAGAATTTTATTCGCTACTATTCATTTACCGTGACACCGTCTCTTGGCATTTTAGATGTTTTATGCTTACGAATTATTTTAACGCTCAGTTTATTGCGATTTTTGAGTGTAACAGACCTTTTAGGCCATAAAGCGCATTTTGTTTTGCAATTTTCGTTTGCATTTCGTTTTAGCAAAATTATTCTTTTTACACGTTTGTTTGCAAATATTTTTAAATGGCAATGCAAAAAACTGTGGTAGGGTTTGTATCATTTCGATATAAAGTTATCGATAATATTCAAAGAAGTTACTACGACGATGTTTTGTCGCATTATGATAGCTTGAAACAAAAAATTAGGAAGCAGAATAATTATGGGTAATTTTAAGTTTACAAGTTTCTTATTTATATAATTCTTTTAATTTAATAGGCGTTAAAGTTTAAAATTGCCGATTAGTACTGAAAATCTAAATAATTGCTTAATTTTTAATTTTTAAATAATTCATTTATAATCAATATATAGGAAGGTTTATGCCTTTGTGATAGAACTCTGAGGATCTAGACTGCACAAACTGTCTGAAAGCAGAACTGCCTCCTGGGAAGAAAACTTCTTGTCACGTAGATAATTGTCCAAATCACGACAAAAATGGTAGTCTGCTGGAGCAAGACCTTTACCAGATACGTACGCCATTATCTTTAAAAAAAAAAAAAAAATCACGGTTATTGTATGGGAGCCCGCCTTCAGTATTTATTTTATTTTAATTATTTATTTGTAATTTGAATATATAACCAAATATGCTGTGAACATTTTAAGCGTCTATCTGTTTCCGTTATTAATATGGAGCAAAAAACGGCAAAAATTCACGTTTTTTGTATGGGAGCCCCTTAAATATTTTATTATTTTTATTCTTAGTACTTGTTGTTATAGCGGCAACAGAAATACTAACACAATCTCTGGAAATTACAACTGTCTCGCTATTACGGTTTATGAGATACAGCCTGATGACAGACGGACAGACGAACAGAGAAGTCTCATGAGTAGGGTTTGTTTTACCTTTTAGGTACGGAATCCTCAAAATCACAAAGTAGCTCGCAATCATCGTACTACATATACGTACCTACATATTTTATGAATATATTTCATTATAAATAAGTTATGTAATCTATGTACTTATCCACTTAACCGTAAATTTTATTCCAATTTTTACGGTTAAGTAGAAAAGTACTGAAATTAATAACTTACTATTTCATTTCTAATACAAGGTACCGATTCTATTTTTTTTAAATTTGATCGACATGTCTTTCCAAAGTAGATAACTTCTCTTTTAAAATGCATTGAGCATAATTTCGACGAATGAGACGGAAGCCAATTTTCTTCTCTGCGGTATATCTGGACAAATCGTATCCACTTTTTCCCTACAACATTATTTTTATTCGGAAACCAAAAATAACAAAAACCTAGATAAATGAATAGTAATTGTTCATTCAATTTTGTTTATTAATATGATATGATTATGTTTAAATAGAGTTAATAATAAATAAACTTGAAATATAGTAATATTTTAAGTTTATTTAGCTATATTTAAAATTTCAATAAAATACAACAAAATGTATTCATCTTAATAAGTATTATCGATAACTAAATCGATAAACAACATTACTACATCTCTACAAGAAAATAGTAAAACTACTCAACAATAGAGGGCGCTTATTACAATAATGGAAAATTTTCTAGAACTATTTAAGATTTTTTTTTAAATTTGAATTGTAGACGAAATATAAATAATTCATAGAAAAACATTCCGAAGTTAGGTCCAGTCGTTTTACTATAACGAGATGTACAGTAACACAAAGCGCAACATGGCATATTTCCTTAGAAAATGTTTATTCTTGGTGGACACAAATTACGTCCTGACGCGCAGACTAGACTGAACGCCTTTTAACCAAGTCGATAAAAGTATTGGCTTACGATTTTGTTCGTGATGTCCTATCTATTGTAAATATAATTTTAATGTCTTTGCTTGTAGGTTTTGATTTCCTAGCGTGTGACGGAAATTCGTCTAAGGTGTCGGTATAAACTGCTGTATCTTTTGATCGTTTTAACGTAGAAGTTTAATTTTTTCACTGCTTAAAGGGACAATAGACCTAGGTATTTGGTATAAATTTCAATTTGATACCTTTATTATTTCGTGAGAAATAAGGTAGTAAGTTTTGTTTTATTAAAATATGTTTATTATATTATATAACTAAAAAAATGAGATTTTCGCAATTTTTCCTATATTTGCATTATATGACAATCCTTCATGCCAAATTTCAAGATTCTGAGTTTACGGGAAGTATCCTGTAGGTTTTGATTCCTTTGCGAGTGTCGAAAATTTGTTGAAAATATTGACATATCGGCTGTATCTTTTGATTGGCTTGGCTTAGAAGTTTGATATTTTAACAGCTTAAAGGAACAATAGACCTAAGTATTTGGTATAAATTTCAATTTGATAACTTTATTCGTTCGTGAGAAATAAGGTAGTAAGTTCCATTTTATTAAAATATGTTTATTATATTATATAACTAAAAAAATGAGATTTTCGCAATTTTTCCTATATTTGCATTATATCACAATCCTTCATGCTAAATTTCAAGATTCTGAGTTTACGGGAAGTATCCTGTAGGTTTTGATTCCTTTGCGAGTGTCGAAAATTTGTTGAAAATATCGACATATCGGCTGTATCTTTTGATTGGCTTGGCTTAGAAGTTTGATATTTTCACAGCTTAAAGGGACAATAGACCTAGGTATTTGGTATAAATTTCAATTTGATAACTTTATTCGTTCGTGAGAAATAAGGTAGTAAATTCCATTTTATTAAAATATGTTTATTATATTATATAACTAAAAAAATGTGATTTTCGTAATTTTTCCTATATTTGCATTATATGACAATGCTTCATGCCAATTTTCAAGATTCTGAGTTTACGGGAAGTATCCTGTAGGTTTTGATTCCTTTGCGAGTGTTGAAAATTTGTTGAAAATATCGACATAATCGGCTGTATCTTTTGATTGGCTTGGCTTAGAAGTTTGATATTTTCACAGCTTAAAGGGACAATAGACCCGAGTATTTCATGTGAATTTCAGCTTGATACGCCCACGCGTTCTTGAGATAAAGGGTGGTGACAGACAGACAGACAGACAGACAGACAGACAGACAGACAGACGGACAACAAAGTGATCCTATAAGGGTTCCGTTTTTTCCTTTTGAGGTACGGAACCCTAAGAATAATGTTGTAGATTACAAAACAAAATTTGTCTTTTGAAACGAACAAGAACAAACTAATGCATGAAATCCTTCTTTTTTAACCAACTTCAAAAAGGAGGAGGTTACTCAATTCAACCATATATGTCTATGCTTATTTTTTTTATGTTTGTTTGCTAAACTTAGACTTCGTCGTTTTGCTCATTAAATTGTATGCGCGGTAAGGTAGTCAGCATTAGTGGTTTAATCATGTTCTAATAAGATGTATGTATAGAATACACACAACATATTTTAATTAATAATGGATTCAGTGGCGGCAAGCGCAGCGCCGGACGCCCACTGACTAGGTGGTCGGATGATCTGACCAAAATCGCAGGGAAGCGCTGGATGCAGGCCGCATCCAACCGCTCTTTTCGGAAATCCTTGGGGGAGGCCTATGTCCAGCAGTGGACTTCATGTGGCTGAGATGATGATGATGATGGATTCAGAATGGAACACCTTAATTTAGAATTCATAAAACAAAGTGATACTACTTCTCTATGTATATCTTTTAAAAACCAAAAAGAAACTTACTTCTTAACATAAGAGCTAGCTTCCCACACCCTGTTATTGTTTCCATTCTTTTCCTTGGCCACCACAAAAACTCCCTTTTCTTTGAATGTGGTGTACAATGTGAGGATACCCATAAGTATGAAGTATGAGGACACGCAGATTATAAGGACCAGTCTGTAATTAACAAAAACACTAGAGGTTTATTTGTGTGGAGGGTCTAGAATCTACTAGTTCAGAGCTGCAGCTGTGTAGAGAAATTTTATTGACGTGAATAACACAACACTAATTTACACTATTCGCCATATGTCAGATAACCACAACAATAAATAAATTGTTTTGTTTATAAATATATATATTAGAGTTTGACATAAATATAATAGGTTATACATACCTTGACTGGGGGAATGGGTACAAGTAATCCCAGAGCAGAGCATAGAGAGCCACACCAACGGCCAAAGCACAGAGGAAAAGCCGTCCATCAATAAGGGCAAAGCTCTCCTTACATTTCAAATCTCCTGTTAGAACCTGTAGTCAAATATGATGGAGAATTTATGGAAATGTCTCGGGACGTAAAATATACACAAAGCAAAACAATATTCACCTCTCTGATAGCATCATCAATTGCATTTTTAGCGGCAGCACCGTCCCACTTATTGATTTTCACGTTCTGAAATAAACATTATAAGCTGTTATTTTAGAATGGGTACAATTATTGGGCAATTTCATAAATACTTGTCTGTACTGATAAAACCTACTAGGAACAAAAATGTCATAAATAATGCACGTTACAAATTGAACAACATAAACGTGACGTGTCTCTTGTGTTGTAAAGTTTAGCGATCAAGAAAGTAGACTTAACCGAATGACTCGAAATTACCTCGGGAGTTTCAGCCATATTAAAATATTTCTAAATAGAATTATTAAAGTATTAACAATAAAATACTTAAAAATAAATTATATCTATTTTTTTCCTCTACTCGTACGAGCTTTCAGCTTAGCTTGGTTAAATTTTCAATTTTGACACTTTCAAATTTGACGTATATAAGACGTGAATCTTGGAAACGTCATTTAGTTGCGTTCAAAATTTATGATCAACAGCGTGTAGTTGTATCGACTAGACACTTTTAGCTATAATAGGAGATATTGTCCGTATGGAAACGATAAACCGTCGATGCTTGCAATTATACATCTATTTTTTTTCGTTTATTGGTGTAAATAAAATTGTTGTACCTTTCCCCCGAATTCTTCCTTTTCCTCTTTAACCTTGCACTACGTTCACGATCACGTAGCAGTTTCTTTACATTATCCACATTTGAATAGCCGAAGTATAATAATACTGTATGTGCTTATGGCGCTCACTTCACTGAGTTTTGTGTAATTTTCCATATTCTCCAAGCTATACACAAAGAAACGTAGTTTCAAATACACAATGTTTTAATTTCTTATTGTATCTAGTATAATATTTTTAATCTGCATTGATTTTAAAATGTCCATCTGTCTTTGATAACCATCTTGTCCAAAGAGTATAGATCTTGTCTTAATTGTCTATGGCAGAGTCCTCAACAAAAAAAGCAATGAAATAAAATGAGAGAAAAATGTAATTTTGCTTGCTAGTAATGTTTCATTTAAATTGTGAGAGAGTATAGTAATTTCACATAATTTGAAGTATTTCAGTAAATAAAAGAAATACTATTAGATCCAAAAAGTAATGGTATGTAGTCCGATTGTATCATGAAATGTTATTGCTGCACTGTACCTACCATCAACACCAACCGGTGGCTTCGTTGTATAAAATCTTTCAAGAGTCAAAATAGAGCGTCCAGAGTGTCTAAAAAACAATCGTTATTGTAGCGAAGTTAATTGTTAAGAATTGTACCTTTTATTTTTTGTTATAACCATGTGGCATTGACAGCAACGAGAAACAACAACGATTGAAAGAGGTCACTATACCCAACCGTGTTCAGAGTATCTGTGATGTGATTAAAATTTATTTTTAGGTTGTATGTTGCTGCTTTAAAATAGAACAATGGCAAAAAGAAAGAAGGCAACAACAAAACCCGCGGCAACGCGTCGTACGACTCGACGCGCCAAGCAGCAGGCCGAAGCTGCATTGTCTGCCGACGGTGAAGCTTCTGGCTCCGTCGAAGCAACCTCCTCCGAAACCCATCAGCAAGACACAGAGACAGCGCCTAGTGAGGCACCTACTGCACCTGACCTACAAGCACCACAGGCATCAGAACCACCAGCAAATCCTATTACTAAACCATGCCAAGTCCCAATCGTAGCATTGCATAAGAAATTTGGTAAATATCGCTGTCTATTCAATAGTGATGAGACATTTACTAGAAAATATGATATTGGTAGTGACAGTGAAACAAATAGTAGTGTAGAAATTAGGGTTGTTGATCCATGTGCAAGCTCAGAGTCAGATTCAAATGCTGCACTTGATACACAGTCTGATACTAATAGTGGGGCTAACTTAAGTCCAATGAACAGTACAACAGTAGCACAGAGCAATTCTAGAGACATATCACCTGTACCTGCCCTGAATGAACTGATATCCAATACTGAAATCCCATTACTTAATACAGAAGTAAATGAGAAGTCTATAGAGTTAAATGCTATTGACCAAAGGCAAAGTGACTGTAAGCCCAGTGCTACTGCTCAACAAATACCTGAAAATGAGAATGACTGTCAAATTACTGATGATTCTTCTAAAGAATCAAAACCAGAGGAAATACAGGTGGACGATATTCCTTTGGAAGGAGAACAATTAGATTTTACTGGAGATGATGATGAAGTCATTACAGTTGTGCAGATAGTGGAAGATGACAACCCAGAGCTTTATTATAATATTAAGATTGACAGTTCGCAGGAGCATGTGTCTGCACCAATTGAAAATGAAGGGAATAAGGGTGTTTCACAAAACAGTGACTTCCAGGAACATTTCAAAAAGTTGAATCTTACATCAGCAGTAGAGCCTGACCTCCCAATGGATTGTTCAGATGTTACTGAACTTAGAACCCCACCTTGTTTAACTCCTGACATACCATTCAAAGAAAATCTGACTGAAGCTCTTACAAGGCCAGATCCTAGTCTAACACCAAGCTCTACTCTATCAGATGACAGCAACTCATCCCGACTAACTGAACAAACACAAAATAACTCAAATGATTCAGCTGAATCGTCACCCACGGGTGTGAGGAGGTCTAGTAGGATTAAGACAATAAGTAACCTAAAGCAGAAAACAAAAGGTTATGGATTGGTAAAGACTCCACTGAAGAAGGCTTTGATCACACAGACAAAGCTGAAACTTGAAGAAATTGGATCTGATAGTCAAGAAAAGACAAGTGAGTCTTTGCCAAATACCACACCCAACTCCCCATCATTTCCCGTACCTTCTGAGATGCCTGTGAAGGTAAAGTCTCGTTGGCGAAGGTCTAGTGAGCTGGAGATGGGTGCTGTCTCTCCTGCCAACTCACCTCTAGCTAGTCCAAGTCTGCCTCAGCGTATGCTTCCAGTGGCAGAAAGTCCCAACCCCCCTGAAGATGATCAACATGTTACTCCTCTCAGCAAAGAGGATTATGACAGAATAATTGAAGAAAGGTTGAGCCAGTATCAACATTTGGATGAAAATGAGTATTTATGTGACAGAATGATTAGTAAGGAAACCAAGAAGATGACTTGTGATTGTTTTATGACCAAAGAAGAACTGGAACGAGGAGAGCTGGCTTGTGGAGAGGACTGTCTCAACAGGCTGCTTATGATTGAATGGTAAGGCTTTAATTATTCTTAAAGTAAAACAGTTAATGTTCACATTCAAAACTACAATATGCGATATTGTTACACAGGTTGTATTTTGGGCACTATGTTATATTCTATTCTTACTTTGAATTGTCATATTTATTTTTAAGCAGATTTGTGTCAAACAAATCCAATCATGTAATGTTGTGTTTCCAGTAACTCTCGCTGCCCAGTAGGGGATCGGTGTACTAACAGAAGGTTCCAGTCCAAGGAGATGGCTCCTCTCAAAGTGTTTTATGCCGATAAGAAAGGCTGTGGAGTAGAGGCTATTGCTGATTTACCAATGTAAGTAATTCCAATGAAAATGTGTATTTTGTAGTTATAATGCTTCAGCGAAAATGTCTGATAAGGTGCTTGATAATTGTATAAATAATCATAAAACAATGACCGTTTAAGTAGTCAATTTACTTGAATTTCTAAGGATACTTCAACAAGGTAACATAGTATAGAAATATGAGGAACAGAGTGTAAAATTCACTTACACTCCATAGAATAGGGAGGACCTTCAACCAAATAGGTGTTGTGTCTGGTGGTTGCCTGACAATTGGATAATTGATGATCCGCAAACGGTGGGACACTTAGGACCGTATTACAGAACCTTACTCAAGATTTATGCATTACTTAAAACTAGTTTTAACCAATCAAATAGCATCAAATGAGATTTAAGTAAAGCTAGAGTTTTGAGTGAGGTTCTGTAATATGCTTCACACACAGCACACAGTACACACACAGGGCACTATATTAAGGTCCCTTAATATAGTGCCCTGTGTGTTCTGCATGTTACTGAAATATATGGATGGTGGTGTAGCGTAATGGCGGCAAACAAGTAGCCGAATTCTGGGCAGTATCCATTTAGATTGCTATTGGTATGCTAAAAAAAGGATGTGCCGCATAGTTTCCTTGTAGTGGTGTAGATACCGTTCCGTAGTAACAGTGTTGAACAATAGCCTAGAGAAATTGAAGAGCTGTAGCTCTTTGAGATGTAATTTATCAATACAAATCATACTGCTCATAGCATTTAAATACATACATACTAACAATGGTATCATTCTTAGATAAAATCATCTATGGTTCAATTTAACATAACTTTGAACAAACACTGCAGACAAAGTATTGTGTCCTTTAAGTACCTGCCGCGCGTATTGAAGATATAGATATGCTAATTGCCACATCTACTTCCTAAACAAATTATCAAGCGCTCATAAATTGATCATAAGGAAGTAACATTATTAAAGGTACTTATTAAAAGCAGACATTGATGAAAATGTTTTATGGATGATCAAATTCAATTAAAATGTTTTATTAGGTTAAATAAAGTCATTGTTGCAAACATTTCCTTCTTAATTTAACATGTCTGCCTTAAAAGTAGGGTTGTAACGGAGGCTTGTTAGCGGAGGCGGAGGCGGATGCGGAGGTTAACGGAGGCGGAGGCGGAGGTGAAAGTACATATAGAAAAAAATGAGATTTATGGTTAATTAAAACAAAATGTTTATTTTAAATACGTACATTAATAGTAGTATACTTACTTGGTAAAAAAGAATATTACCTCCTTGTAATGAGAATTAAGGAGAAACAAATTGTGTTTGCCGCATTCCCGCCTCGCTCTAGTTGATTCTTGACCATTTCGCGCTCAAACGCGGCCGGAGTGCCGGGCGGAGTCGAGCTTGCGTGTTATTTATTTTATAAATACGTAAATAAACCTCCGTTATAACTCCGCATAAAATTGTGCGGAGGCGGAGGCGGAAGCGAAGATACGATTTCTTGCGGAACTTCCGCAGTAACGGAGGCGGAGGCGAAGCTCCGTTACAACCCTACTTAAAAGCAAGAGTGAACATGCATCTTCTTCTATCATAGACCTCATTCATCGTTTTCCAGTAGGGGAGATTGTGATTAAATAATAATATCATTTATTTGCATAAAACATGGTATAAAAAGGTGAAACATGCATGGTAAAAACAGAACATACTTAATACATATTTTGCTTCATAGAAGCGTGCAAACTTTACATGCAAACAATAGCTAAATAATTCATTTAATCTTACTATTTCATTCTCTAGGAACTCCCTGACACTAAAAACTTTTAGCAGACAACAATTCATATAATTTAGTTTTAAACAATCTTTAAATTTTGTTGTATACCTAGACACACATAAACAAGCAGCTTTTGTTATACTTTGCAAGTCTTGGCAGGACATCTAGCGCGAGACTGTGAGGGTCACGACGGTAACTCCTTGTGCCTCCCCACAAATATACTAATTTCTAGTATATAAAGAGATGGCCACGGTAAAAGTAGGCCTCAATAGTAATTAAAAGTAATGAAGTAGACTATGTACTAATAATGGAATGGCAGCTGCAAAACATTACATTTTAGCAGCAACCTAATTGCGTTTCTCTCTCTCTATTAAGCACCAGTCAGTTGGAATAATTTTGAAGCTTATTGCTAGTCCATTGGACCATATCTTCGAAGAATGTCTATGCTTCTGTCTAGTCGGCAACGTAAATAACGTAATGAATGTTGTTCAACTGTCAAAATAAAAGCCATTGCTACTGATAGTGTGTTACGTACTTACCCTACAGGCCGGGGTCCGGAAGGATGCAGGGCCCTGGGCAGTTGCCCAGAGCGCCCTATGGAAAAGAGCCCTGGCTGTATTTTTATTTTAAATTGAAACTACGCCTGAACCATGCCATCAAAAATCCATGCTAATAAACCAACCATTTACATTACAGGGGCGAATTTCTTCTAGAATATGTAGGCGAAGTTCTTGACTATGAACAATTCTACAAGCGTGCTCAAGCATACTCCGACGAGAACAACTTGCATCACTACTTCATGTCTCTAAAAGGCGACACGGTCATTGATGCAACACTCAAGGGAAACATTTCCCGTTTCATCAACCACTCCTGTGATCCTAATGCTGAAACTCAGAAATGGACCGTGAATGGTGAGCTGAGGATAGGGTTCTTCAGTAAGCGGGATATTCTAGCAGGCGAGGAGTTAACGTTTGATTACCAGTTCCAGAGATTTGGGTAAGTTGGTTTTTTGTAGCCCCCTATGCATGATATAAAGCCTAAGCACCCAATCACTTTAAATTTACGAATGCGACTAAAACGCAATACATGCATGATGCATTTGCCGCTTGTATCTATCTAAGTATAGTTCCAGCCATTTCCTATTTAAATAAATTGATAAATCCCACATAACTGCTTACGTACCGCGCGACAAAGGTCGTTAGCAGTGTATTTTGAAGCCTGTTCGATTTGTCTATAGTTCGTTCGTTAAAGCACGTGTCTGTAGGATTAAGAATATATCGGAAAGTGTTCAGTTCAAGTAAGAACGAATAACAGGCCTACATTAACCTTCGGATTATGTAAATAATCTGTCTCAAGGAGCTCACCGTGAATGACATTGACTCTGTTTCTGCACTCAATAAGTTGATTTACTACATTTAACAAGAAACGGATTCACTTGTTACTTTTTAGTGATTAAAGATAACACTCTGAGTATTTGTAGCACAAAAGCGAAAATAATTCCTATTCATAGCAGGTTGCTATAAAATATAAATAAAAGAGCTCTAATGAGAAGCTTCTCTAATGAGAACCTAATGAATCTAACAAAATATACAAAATCCAGATTTTTTTAATTTATGATTCTCAATTCATAAGCATATACAACGTGTAACAAAAAGGGTATATACATACCAAGGGCATGGCATCTTTAGATGATATCAAACGATATCAGAAGGGATTCAACTCAAAATAAAATACTCAAAAAATTGGTACTAAATTTTCGGTTCGTGTGTTTCTTAAAATCAAATGATAACAAACGTGGCAGCACATTACATACGTTAATAACTACTCGTTACCCGTCACGTTACTTGCCAAAATCCAATAAATGTCTTCAATATCTCTGTGCGACTAGTATGATAGTAGCCTATCACAGGCGGTGTTTTTCCTCATAACTTCCTAACATAAAGAGATAGGATTAAAAAACCCTTCCAATATCGTTTGATATCATGTAAAGATGCCATGCCTTTGTTATGTATATACAGTTGCTCCAAGTAGTATAATAAGTTATTCCAAAAATGTAGCGCTATCATAACAACTTAACCTGAATCTTCCGAACCCACATCCTCTTCTAGCTTCAATTTCCACCTACCCTAGTTATAACTATGATTGTCAACAACTTATTAAGAATACAACGTTACTTTTTGTTATGCAAAACCTGAATATAGTTTGTTCAGAATAAGCAACTGAATCGATTACAATCACTACACCATGTTATATTTTTTTCCCAAATACATTTAGAGTGAAACCGCAGAGCGGTTACCATAGATCCCAACTGACGCCGGAAGTCAACGCCCGCGCTAGCCCGCCCGTATGGACCCTTGACAATATTTTTGTTGGGGCAAGCAAGTAGAATTGCAAGCTCATAACTTGATGGTTTTTCATGATATCTTTTTGAAGTTTTGTACATAGATTCTTTACTTAAAAATACTGGACACGTGTCTCAGGTTCCGCATAAACGAAAAATAATGTTGTATAAACTTTCGTATCTGACAATCCGGACTTATCGGTTCCAGTGGGTGTAAGGCTGTAATGCTGTAACGGTGATCGGTGATTGGTGGGTAACAGAGATGTGTTGTTTCGTGCAGAAAGGTGGCGCAGCGCTGCTACTGTGGCGCCAGCAACTGTCGCGGTTGGATCGGTGGCGAGCCCGACTCTGATGATGAAGATGACGAGGTACAAGCTCTTCGGGTATATATGTTTATTTTATTTATTTTGGAACTGCTTTCTCGCATGTGGAATTGAAGGACTGAATATACAATGCAGTTTCGAAGGTATACTTTGAGTAAGTGTATCTTGAAACGATAAGAACTGTGTGGCTACCATGAGTTTTCATTACGAGACTCATTGGTTGAGAGGTCTTACAACCTTGAAGCGGGCCAATCAATGATTCAAACGCGGTCGATATCGATGATCGAGTCTTTGTCGTAATGAAAACTCATGATAACCACACTGTTGACATTCTTTTGAATGTTAGCTGACTAAACAACAAGTTAGCCTACTTCTTTTTATCTTAAGCTTGATGTTAATTTTCAAATGAGTAATTTGCCAATTATTACTGTAGTAACTTTCATGTAATGCATGCTGTTTGTTTCTTTAAAATAAAAATATAAAAAAATACTGTCAACAAATTCTAACGTGTTATTAGGAGGAAATCGACTAATTCAAATATTAACATTACACTTTGCAACTATCGCAGGAGGAGGAAGAAATCTCGACCTCAAAATCTGGCACCACAGAGTCTTCAGAAGAATCCCACGCCACTCCCACGGAACAACCGCGTCCGCGGGTGCGTCGGCCAAAGAAGGATCGCACTTATAAACCGAAAGCACCAGATTTGGTGCAAGATGCTGATGTGAGTAACTCTTATTTAATTAGTAGGAGAGGAAAGAGTGTACTAATGTCACTGTGCCGCTCACACTCTTGTATACCATAATGTCCCACGCCGAAGACTATCTCCGGTGAGATTGGCCTTAGCCAAAACACGAACTGAGAAAAAATATTGATTAGATAATTAGTAGTTTTAAATACACCCTAGAAATTAGATTCATTCTATTTCTCAGTTTATTTTGTACTTGAGATATAATAGACTGTAATATCTTAAGTATCTGAACAATCCTGTAAGTAATTATCAGTATTTGTTTATATACTTAATTTATTATACATCATAGCTTAAACTACTTATTTACAGGTGGTATTAACTCCACACCACGTCATATTGGCGTTAGTCCTTAATTTTCTCAGTAATATCCTAATTTAATATTAATTCAGATCGAGGAAGACTTGGAAGCCCTGAGCCGTACTGGCGTGAAGAACCAAAGCCACACTCTCCGCCTCTCTCGTACCGTAGTTCGAGCTAAGACACGTCGCGCTCAGACGGCGTTGCTGCGACTACTGCGCGATGCCGACTTGCCCTGTAGGAGACTTTTCCTGGACTACCGGGGTCTCAGGCTGCTAGCGCCCTGGTGTAGCGACGCACCGCTTGAGTTCAAGTAAGTGTAGTATAATAAAAAAAAAAAATATTTTAGACTTACACTTAGTTAAAATTACAAAAATTAATAGCATGCAGTTACAACAGCAGAACAGCTTTTCATTTAGTTAGAATTAACAGCGGGTCCCAAACTAGGTGCAGCGTGTATCTTGGTGACCCCAAAAAAAAAAAAAAAAATGAAAAAAATAGTACAGATGGAGATATGAACAAAAGTGAAACAAAATAAAAAAATAAAGACAAATATCAAATATTGTAAACTTTAGCAGTAAAATACCCATATCGGATACATTTTGAACCCTCATTTGTGCATTGCCATGTTGTTGTAAAGGTCTTCTGTTGTTTCTTTTTCTTTTGTTACTATTAATATTTTTAACTTTACTTGCAACTACAGAATAGGCTACTTAAAATTGGTGCCTGCATCCTGTTATAATATTAATGTTATGGAACTCTAAGTCCATATGTATCTAATTGAATTGTAATCATTGATTTGTAAGAGACTGTTTGTTTCCTAAATAAAATAAAATAAATAAAATAGTCGTATGGGTTTGGGAAGGTCACTAGAGGGGACCGTTGTCTCAAAACCAGCAATTCTTTCATAACAGATATCAGTGGCCAGTTCATATTCAAAGTTTGGTTCATGCATAGCGGGGTGGTACCCCCGTCCTTTACAGGTAGATGATAACAACAAAACGAAATATTAATATTAAAAAAAAAACATTATTTATTCCACTTCTACAGGCTGGAAATGCTGCAGACAGTAGACCGCCTGCCAATCCCCAACAAGACGATG
Organism: Sesamia nonagrioides; assembly: GCA_017933935.1. Classification (NCBI taxonomy): domain Eukaryota; kingdom Metazoa; phylum Arthropoda; class Insecta; order Lepidoptera; family Noctuidae; genus Sesamia; species Sesamia nonagrioides. The sequence continues at coordinate 516,831 of JADWQK010001043.1, forward strand.
ATACAAGAGAGTCGCTTCTTCACTATCGTGGAGCGCTGGCTCAGCGCGGCCGACACGCCACAGCCTGCATCTGACGTATTCGTTGATGAGGCAACTGGTAAGAGCACTGTCTATATTAATGTGAACAACTGGTTCAGATAACTTATAGCCTGCGCAGACGAGGGATTTTTTGTCCGCTAAAATAGATCGCTTACAACTGTATCGAGTAACGCCAACGAGAGATTAAAAGTACCGCGTACAAAAAGTCCCCCGAATAACCAAGGACATGCAGAAAGCGGACCAGACAAAAGTACGGGGGAGTCCCTGAATAAAATAAAACTCATGTGACTCTGCGAAGCAACGCACATGGCGGACTATAGTCCGCGTTGTGTGCTCTCACTTTTTTACATTTACATTTCTGGGCAACAAATGACCGCACACCGTGTGCGTTGAGTTCGCGGTAAATCCGCGGTGGACTTTTTATTCGCGGAGCGTACTTTTTTCTCCGCCGCGGAGAAAACTCCGCCGTCTGCGCAGGCCCTTAGTGTAGGCAAGAGAAATTGAACCAGATATATTGTTTTGCATGTTACTTGTGGCAGTCACTGTATAGACTTGTGCTGCTGGGGAGGTTGCATCACTTATTCTCAGCACTAAGAAGTGATGAAGGGGACTGTCTTTAGTAACTTTGACGTTCGAAAACTGCTATCTTAGCTTAGTTTGAATAAATGAGTGAATTTTGAAGCAATTTTTTGAACATTATTCTTCTATCAGGCTAGATATTAATAGGTAATTATGCACTAAAGTTTATATCAGAAAGGTTGTAGCATACTGCCCAAGATCAGTTACCTGTGTTTGCACTTCAAATGATATTTGTGTGATGCTATTTAATAAACGTTAAAAATCTAGGGCAAGTCCATAATGACAGAGCTAGCTATCCTAGATTCTACTAGAAAGGTTTTAGTTCCCCAATTTACGCAAACTTATAAAAGCTGTAATTAAATATGTAATTTTATTTCACAGGTCTGCCTGTAGACATACTAAACATTCAGGAGAATCTCACAAGCCCAGAGAAGGCGAAAGAGAGTGCAACCATTCTAGAGAAAACCAAGGATTTGTGTAACCAACTGCTGGAGAGGTGGTCCAGTTTGAAGGTAAAGTTTTACATCCTTTATTGCTTCTTTTCTCGATTTGACTTTCTTTCAGCAATTTTACTGGAATTACTGACGCTATAATAAGAGTAGCTATTCGCTATGGTAAATAGAGCTCTGCCGTAAAGTTCAGATAGATGGTCACTGTATGTAAAAGTACTGGTCTACTCCATACTGGTGGACCCCAATTGTTTTGGGAAGATTATTAGGCAGTTGGTGGTATTATGATTTAATTTGTCCTTTAATTCGAATAATTTATTGTCATTGCAGGAAGTATTTAAAATTCCGAAGAAAGAAAGAATACAGCAAATGAAAGAGCACGAAAGACAAGCGAACGTCGAGAGGCGCGCGGCTGACTCCAGTGGATCGCGCGATCGTGACCGTGAACGCAGAGAAGAACGAGACCGCGACCGACGAGAAGAACGGGAACGTGAGCGAGAGAAAGAGCGGGACCGAGAGAGGGAACGAGACAGAGATAGAGATCGAAGTGAACGCGACAGAGCGGATAGAGACCGCGATAGGTATAGAGAGCGAGACAGAGATCGTGACAGGGAAAGAGATAGAGATGATCGGGATCGGAGGAAACGAAGGAGCAGTCCGGAGGGAGCCAGGAGAAGTATAAGGTGAGATAATGATTTGTTTTATGTTTGGTGAGACTAAAGAAACAATGGTGGATCAAGTGAAGGATGATGTAGTCAGAAATTTGGTTGCCTACCGGGATGACGTCTAATAGATGACGAGATATTTGTCTCAAGACAAAAGTCTTCGACCAGTGTGTGTTGCCAGTGATGACTTATGGAATTGAGACATGGTCGCTAACAATGGGCCTTATAAGAAGGCTCAAAGTCGCTCAAAGGGCAATGAAGAGGGCTATGCTTGTGGTTTCACTGCGCTATCGAATCAGGAATGAGGAGATCCGCAGAAGAACGAGAGTAACCGAAATAGCCCGAAGAATTGCAACACTAAAGTGGCAGTGGGCTGGACACATTGCCCGTAGGACCGATGCCCGATGGGGCCGACGGGTTCTCGAGTAGCGACCACGCACCGGAAGACGTAGCGTGGGTAGGCCCCCGACAAGGTGGACCGACGACCTGGTGAAGGTCGCGGGAAACCGCTGGATGCGGGAGGCGCAGGACCGGTCCTCGTGGAGAACCTTGAAGGAGGCCTATGTCCAGCAGTGGACGTCTTTCGGCTGAAATGATGATGATGATGAGATGACGAGACGACGTCTAGACAGTTTAGTCACGTTTAAAAACACGTCTACTAGCTTCAGGCACTGACTAATTTGACAGGATTAATCTAATATCTTTTATCTCGTGTCCTTTTTTTAATGAAATAGAAAAAGATGCATTGAACTTTTTTATTTTCATCATCATCATCAACCTTTTTATCGTCCCACTGCTGGGCACAGGTCTCTCATACAGAGAAGGATTTATTTTAGTAATTAGTTAGTGAACAAGAGAATAGGGGCCAATGTTTTAGTGAATCTTTGCAATAACAAACATCCTTCATTAATTTTATTAATGTTAAGATTGTCAAAAATATCTGTTCTAACTTCTTCTTTAAATTCACTATTACAATAATACCATGTGTGGTTAATGGACAGTTTATCTTAATTTAGTGGCATAAAAAAGACGTGTCAGAGACTTTTTGTGTTGCCCCAGGCTCAGCGAACGCGTTCTGGCGGCCGTGCCACCGATGAGCAAGGAGGAGCGGCGTCGCGCTTTTGCAGAGGCGGCAGCCGCGGCCGACGAGTCGCGGCGACAGCGGGAGCGCCTGCCGCACAGCTGGCCCACCTACTGGCCGCAGCCCGACGGCTTCCCACAGGTCCCTTAGCCAAATTAAGACATTCCATGTATACAACGTTATTTTTTATATGTGCGAAATCCGAAACACGTGTCCAGTATTTTTATGTAAAGAATTTATGTACAAAATTTCTAAAAAAAAATTGAAAAATCACCTGGATGTCCCAACAAAAATATGGACAACGCGCCGCTCGCATGCTCGCGCCGGCAGTGGCGCGACGCGGCGGTGTCCCTAGGACACTGATTCAGTGCGTTGTGCGCTCGGTAACCACCACTGTAATATTTTTTAAAAATATGTTTTTGGGAAAAAATATAAAATGATGTAAAGATCATTGAAATCGATTCAGTTGCTTATTCAGAACAAACCATATTCTGATTTCGTGTAAAGAAAAAAACAGCGTTGTAGTTTAAAAGTAATTAAAATCATGGTGACCAAAAATATGTCAATTTATGTCAGAAGTCGTCTAATTTGACGGTAATAAAGTAATATTTATCTTCTGTCTTTTCTCAATGAAATATAAAAAATAAGATGCACTGAATAAAGTTTGTGGAAAGGAAATTGGAACCAATGTTTTACAGTAACGTTATTTTCCCACAGCAAATGTTCCCCGGCGGCATGGTCCCGGGCGGCCCCAACATGATGGGCAACATGCCCAATTTGGGTGGCATGGTGATGGGCGTTCCGGGCATGATGCCCGACATGCCCGCCGACTGGTTGCCGCACGACTTCCCGCCCGCGCCCTTCTGCCCACCTTTCTGTATGCCGCAGCCCAAGTGAGTACCCAAAGGATTGAACCGTGTAAAATCTCTAACTGGCGACGTGAAGCCGACTGTACAGCAAAATCACATGTAACAAAAAAAGTATTATTCAATGAAGCGATAGAAAAACTCGTTTGTGCAGCTATGAGGCTCGTCTTCTTTTTACAAGCTTTTTACTAACTGCTACTAAATTAAGAAAATGTCAGCTACTCAGTTCATCAAAACTGGTTCAGACGTTTGAGCGTAAAGAAGTAACAAATATACCCACACACATTCGATTTTCTTAGTATCTTAAATTCCAATCATAACTGCACTCATCGACATATACTAATGGACATGCCTTAGATATGAGAATTGTGGCACTCCGAATGAAAGAGAGGAAACGAAGTTTCGTCTATCTTTATCTCTCTCAAAATCATCGATCATCTATGAGGAAAGAGATAGTGCTAGACCAAAAGCATAGGCCATCTCTCACTATTTTCAAACCAAAAAAATACTGCAGATTATACGCGTATGGCATGTCTATTAGTATATGTCTATGACTGCACTACTCGTAGGTCATAGACTACAAAGATGGTCTGGGTCCTTTGGTATGTATGTATACCCTTTGGCATACATACATACCAATGGGCACAGAGTAAAGGCATTCTGCCAATGCAGAGTGTAATGGAAAGCCGTTACACCCTGTATTAACAGAATGCCTTCTTATATTACAACTTTGTTAGCACCGACGCTTTCTAAACAAAAATCCTAATCAAAATATTTGATACCCTATTTTACATTCTCTTGAATGTTCGAATAGAACCCACTCCTAATCATATTCAGCCTGCACCACGTGATCTCCAATATTTACGGCACAAAGTACTGACTGACTTTAATAACTTTGTCTGCAGCATGATGGGTATGCCCGGGTTCCCGATGGGAGGCTTCATGTTCGGTCAACAGGTGGGCCCGCCCGGCCAGCCTCCCTTCCCGCAACTACCGCAATCTGACCAGCAACTTGTGAGTACTATACTTTATTAGTTTATGAGTTTCAAAACAAATCAAAATTCATTTATTAAAAATAGACTGGGAATCAGCGTTCGATAAGAACGAGACAGTTACATAAGACAGTTCACCAAAAATTAAATTAGAAAAAGAAAAAATTGTCACTGTACGCCTACTGTCAACTTGTTGTGCCCTCGGTAACCAGACTGCAACAATTTCTAAATATATTTGGAAAAACATGTAACATGGTGTAAAATAGATTGGAATCGATTCAGTTGCTACGATCCGGACGAAGCGGTTCGCGTCTTTTTTTTATATCGCATACAAACTAGCGCGCTTACCATCAACGATTGCATCCCTGCTTAGCATCGGGCGAGATTGAGATCAAGCAACAGTTTATAAAAAAAAAACATATCTTTTCGCCAACAGGCCGCAGAATCGACAGAAGACCCTAAAGAAATAGTGCTACCGTCTCTATGGCGCAGCGCTACGGATTCACGTGGCTACACCTACTACTACCACGTCAAGTTGCGGCAACCGCAGTGGACACCGCCACCAATGCCTAGTGAAGCTGGTACGTAACATTCATACAGAAAATTTGCTACAAATTCGCCAAAAATGTAGATATGAATTCATGGAAATGCGATTTCAGATTTTTAAAGTTCAGGTTTCACCTTATAACCAGTCATTGGTGTCCAAGATATATTTAAAAAGTACATATTTGCCTGACCTGGAATCGAACCCGCTCTCTCATAATTGAGTTGGTATCATATGAAAAAAAAAATCGAAACTCATGTCACTCATCTGGTTCATGGTGTCCCCGTCAATGTTACCCGAACCAATCAAAGTTACCCAGATTTGCCTTTATACATTTTTTAAAAAGTTGCACGGTTAGCGCAGTGGATAAGCTATTGACTGCTGCGCTGCGTGTCGCTAGTGCGATTCCCGTACGGAACAAATATTTGTATGAACTACAAGTAGTTGTTCCGGATCTGGCTGTTTGTGTATGTGAGTTTATATGCTTGTAAACGCACCCACGATACAGGAGAAATTCCTAGTGTGGGGGCAACGTTTTGTATAAAAAAAAGAGAAGGGATGGATGATAATCCATCACCCAAAAAGGCAATACGTAGTGATAAAACATTTTTTTTTAAATTTAATACCATCATGTAACAACTACATTACCCATATGTGCACAAATATACAGGGAAACTTTTTCGAGTGCGCAAAAAAATGGGTGGCTCAGAATCAATAACAGAACAAATCTGCATTATTAGTTTAAAATAAAAAATCACGTTTTTGTCCGCCCTAAAATCAGCAAATAAGAGACACCAATTATTCATATCAATATCGTAGTATTAGCATATGGCCGCGTAGTGAACATGCGGGCGGCGCGGGCGCGCGAGGGTCCTGTAATGTTGAATGGGACCGCGTGCGGTGACCATAACATCGATTTCATAATAAACATATTTCGTTATCAATAACTATTTTTTTTGTACTAAAACATATCAAAGTAATAATATTTTTATCTATAAAACTTATTTAGCTATAAGTTGATAAAGTTTGCGCACTGGATAAAATTTTATCCTGTATAAATAAGAATTTGAAAAATAAGTGAAAGGTAGAGAAAACTAGTCTAGTATGTAATGTAGACTTTGATTGGATGATTCAAAACAAAACGAATTCTGCTATGGACTACAACATGTATCGTTAGCAGTTATCTCTTTGATTCATAAATGTTGCATAAAGTTTAGTAGTCTGACCCTGCACCAACAATTTAACCATGCATTCTGACATTTAAACGTCTCTTAGCTTTATGCAATATTATATAACTCCATAAATAAGAAATAATAATAATAAAAGTTTTGTTAAAACAACTAATCTTTATGAGCGGCTTCACTCTTTGAAATAGTTATTGTGTGCTTATCAGGATATTCTCCTTTCTTCTTGCGCATCATATTATTTTACAAATATAATAATTGTTTTCCAATATTTTCTGTAGAAGAAAGTTCTTCAGAAGAGGAAGAAGAACCGCCATCCTCTGGACTGGACAGTCCTCTCGTCCGACGACAGACCAAGGGCAAAGTCGTGGAAGGAGTCAATGGCATATACGAAGGTGGGAACACAGATTGTATGTATTTGTAGAATTTTGTATATGTTTATGTGTATACAAACATAGAATGACATCCACTAGCTATTGTAATTGTATAATTGATGTCATTCTATTATAATATGTTTTATCTTTTAATTATTTTTTTTTTGTAGTATTTCATAGTATTTAATCCCATAGTTTTATAGCTGTTTTAAGGATATTATACTCAACTAGCGGCCGCCCGCCACTTCGTTCGCGTGGAGTTAGTCATTTGAACATTATTTTAACCCCAAACTAGTTATTCGTAAATAGTAGTATCTTATAAGATGTTAAATCGAAATTAAGTGATGTCAAGGACATTTTTATTCAGTAGTTCGTCAGATTTGCGCGTCCAAACTCTTCAGCTTTATGTATAGATAGTAGAGTATAGATTAGTTTCTGACAATGGATATCTTTAGACAGAAATTGAAACAAAAGCTTAAATTTAATTTCGTGGAAACTAATAATGCGGTTTTAGTTTTCTCAAGATCGGTATTATAAGCCCAGGTTCTCACGAGATTGTTTCTTGCTCACTTTGTTTTCAAAGCTCGCCTTAGCGTCTATAGTTAAAAGTCCAACAGTGATGTTTTCTGGCGTGCTGGTTCGTTCGTTCGTCCTTTATAAATACTGCTGCATTGAATAATCATTGATATATAATATCGAATAGATAAGATTTATTATTCCATCATGCTTACGTTTTCAATGTGAAGAATATTGTTGCGGGCTAGGGCTACTAAAACGCCGGTTAAGGGTTGCGAAGTTTATTAGGTACAGTCGATTGTATGCAATAACAAGTAGAATGTCGCTGACATTGCACCGAAGTCTTCACTTACGTCCACGAAGTCCGTATTGTAAACACACAATAACACTACAGATGTTACTTCACGAAGTACTCAAAGTTCTCCTTACAGTTGTCGCAGTAGGTATTCTAAAAAATGCTTCTTAACTGTCGCTTGTTTTCGTATTGCTAGTCGAATGCAGACTGACTGCCTACCTTTTTTTTTTTTTTTGATATGGCATCTCATAGTTGACCTAGAGAGGTCGTCACTATTTAACCGGGCTATCCTGTGGCTGCCTTAAATGAATTTAAAGCCTCCAGCCAGGGCTATTAAAAGCTAAGCGACTACGCTAAGGGCACCCCATAGTGGGGTACGAACCTCGGCTTAGGGTGTCACTAGAAAAACAGCAAGGGACGGCTGGATCGATTTCTTATATTTGATTCGGTTTGATGACCGCGGCGTTTCCTAGTACTAGCTCTGAGAAGAAACGTCCGAAACAAACTCAGAGGTCATAGTTGGGAGTTTATATTTACTGGCTCAGCTGCGGCGCGGGCTGGCCGTCATCGGACAAGGGACGGGGGAGGGGGCTACTACGTTGAACGCGTCGCGATGGACCTCGGCGGCGAGGTCGGTAGGTCGGTCTATTCTTGTGTATTGTGCTGGTGGCCCTATTGGCCTCTTGGAGGAGGGTTATGGGGTCATCGGGGTCTGTGAGGGCATGCCGTGGACGGCGAAGGCGGGAGATGGTGGAGGGGGTGTAGTTAGCAGCCGCTGCTATAAGAGGATTGCGGTGCTTGGCAGCAGTGTCAAAGAAACGCTTGGAGAGGCGTTTCATGAACTGCTGGATGGTGGGGATTTTGAGATCAAGATGGAGGATCTCATTACGGACGAACCAAGGGGCGTTTGTGGCTTTACGGAGGAATCGGTTTTGGACTACTTGCATCCTATGGATATGACGCGGCTTGGCATGTGCGAAGACTGGACAAGCGTATGTCATAATCGGGCGTATGCTGACTGCCTACTGGCGTTACGGCGCTTTATATAGGTCAGTTGATCGAACATTCCAGATTCGTCTAGATGTAATATAGCGCATAACTTCGAGAGTACATTCAGTAGGTACCTACGGTAATTCACCGGAGACGAGTTTCTGGAAATTTCAATGTCGACACTTTGTTGACAAAATTGTTGAGACCTGTACCATTCGATAGATCACCCTAGGTCTAGCAATGCGTTTTTATACGGCACCTCAACAATGTCTAGGTTTTGAGTTATAGGGCTTAAAAGTTACGCACTGCATGTCACGCGATATTGAACCTTATGCCATCGCCATAGGGTGCATTCGTAACAATATTTTGCCTATTACGTTTGTGTCTTATTACAGTGATCAAGGAGGACAGTCACAATGGGTTGATCCCTGACCATGCGCTCGTCAGCATAAAGCCAAGGAAACGAAGACCTGGACTTGTCTCCGAAAGGCCGATTAGCGTAAGTGCCACAGTTTTGTTTTTTTTTATACATTTTGTAGTAGTCTGTGCTTTAGCGAGTTTGCAGCCCCCCCGGAAATCTCACAGAACATGTATGAAATCCCCTAATTCCCTAATTACTAATCAAAGTATAAACGGGAACCTCAAATTAGCCGGGGATGATTCGACCCCAAAAACTGACTTGCTCCCCCCTCCCCAGGCCAGAAGCTGGGTGCGCCCTTAGTACCTTAGTACCTGCTTTTTTTTTTTAAATAGTCCTGTTTTCTCACATGTCAACTCTCTTCCATTCCACAGCCAAGAACAGAAGAAGACAAGCTAGCCGGCAGACTAGAAGTGAAACGGTACAAGCAAACGAAAGAGAAGCTACGTCGTCGCCGCGAGAAGTTACTGCAGAAGGTTCGAATGCTCGCAGCCAACAAGTCGCGAAGACTCAAAGGCAGCATGCTGGATTTGAAGGTTCGTTTCATAGTATTTTGTTTTTCTTTAAACATTGCCAGATATTAGGAATTTCTCCTGTATCGTGGGTGCGTTTACAAACATTTAAAATTCACATACACAAACAGACCTGGGATAACTGCTTGTAGGTCATGCAAATATTATTTTATTATGTGCGGGAATCGAACCCACGACACGTAGCGCTGCCAACCGTGCCGTCAAAAAGTTTGTGTTTCATATTACTTATGTATTTCTGTAAAGTGACCACAGGACAGGAAACTTTATTCATATTTATTTTATTATTTGTGTACACATTTGTATATAGGCTAAATATACAGTGGTGCTGACAATACGACAATAAATGAAAACACGAACAATGCTGGTTCATAAGAATAATCCTAAACCATAGAAAAAAACCTAGTATCAAAAATAAAAAAATAAACTAAATTGCATAAAATTTCAAACGCAATAGAACATCCTTTAAAAATATCTGCAATCGGCGACAGCGCGATCCTGTATCGACTTGCTTTTTTTGCGCCATTATTATTAAAGTTTGGTACCGCAGGATGCGGTGGTCATTAACCTGTAAGCGCTTCCTTATCGACATGTATATCATGTAGAAAATGTGAAAAATTAAAAATAATATCCTGTGACTAAACTAATGGACCTCTAGGTATTTATATGATTTTTTATGGGTAGACTAAGAATGTGTTGAGGTACACGATGTTTAGTTTATTGTCATATTGTCAGCACCACTCTGTATGTGAATAGGTTCTTAATAATCTAGCGTGCGTTATCATCAACGATTGCATCACTGCTTACCATCAGGCGGGATCGCTGTCAAGTACTAGTTTATAACATAAAAAAAATAACAGTAGAACAAATAGAGATACGATATACATAAGTATTGAGTACAAAAGTTATTAAATGAGTCGTTTAAAAAATTCCAATATGCATTACGTATGGAGGTTCTATGATTTGATTAAATTCTTCGTACGCAATTACGAGTTACTATATTTCTATACTCTGTTTTTTAATCTCGTAGACTAAACTGACATTACGAGTGTTGGCAGTTTATTGGAATTCTTTAAATAGTGCCGAAACTTAGCGTTCATAAAATCAAGTATCGTTTTTTTACAATAAGTTATCCTGAAATAATGTGTAGGTACTTATTAAAAACGTGATAATACAAAATTAATAATGTAAATTTGACATTTGCATGTGTCAATTTAGTCTACGAGATTAAAAAACAGAGTATAGTATCGCTGCTTATAAAAAAAATACAGCGGCGTTTTTATGAGCTATACTGAAAGTGTTCTTAGTGGGGTGAGCATCTTTGCAATGAATTGATACAACGTTCTCATACAGAACCCAAAAATTACCCTAGTAGAACTTCTCCTCTAATGATGAAACGAACTGCGTGTTTTGTTACTAAACGGGAGGTAATTCCGTAACACATCGTCAATAGCAATGGCTTTATTTTAGATGACGAAAAAGTTGTGATTCTTAATTAAGGTTCTATATGAATAGCTCTAGTTTCTTTTCTATTAATTTGTTTATATTCATACTTATATTATTAGATTTTATACTGTATTTAGTAAGTAAGAACGTTTAGTAAAGAGAACGATAGGGCTGTCATATCCCTATAAAAAGCTCCAAAATAGAATCAGATAAAAAAATGTTTTTTTTTTTTTTTTTTTATAAATTATAAACCAGCGCTTGACCGCAATCCTGCCTGATGGTAAGCAGTGACGCAATCGTTGATGGTAAAGCGCACTAGTTTATTAAGAGCCTATTCACTCTAGCCTTGAAGACACTCAAATTGTAGTCCGACGGAAACACCGCCGCGGGCAAATTGTTCCAGTCCCTCGATGTACGCGGTATAAAGGAGGAGGCGAAGCGCTTCGTCCGGATCGTAATGGTGTTAACAACGTAAGGGTGGAAACCAGCCGTACGACGGGTCGTCCGCTGGTGGAACGGAGATGGGGGAATTAAATCATTATTTTGCTGTAACAGTTGTACGACATTCATTGCGTTATTTACTTCGCTGGGCAGACTAGTTTTTTAGCACATGAAGCAATGTATCGGCAATATCTTTCAAAAATCATTCGGATTTCAATAAAGGTTACGCAATAAGGGTACTTTTTACTCTGTAAAATATGCCAGCTAGAAGCTAATGAATGAATTAGCCATTCACATTTGGCTAATTACATTTTATACTTGAAGAATCAAAAATAGTGTGCTTTTATCCTAATTTTGACCTTGATTTACCTACCATCATATTTTATTGTTAATGCTAACCAAAAAGGACACAGAAAAGGAGAAAGAGAAAGAGTTAGAAAAAGAAAAAGAGAAAGTTTTAGAAAGGGAGAAAGAATTTACAAGGAAAATAGAATTAGAGAAGAAAATTGAGTTGGAGAAGAAATTAGAAATTGAAAAGCAAATGGAGATTGAAAAATTAGAGATGGCGAAAGCATTACTGATGCAGAAGAATAAAGAATTAGAGAGTAAACAAGAAGCTGAAAGGAAAAAGGTATATCTGTCGCAAGCGTTTAGAATATAAGAGTCATATAGAATTTCTGCCTGCCAAATATGGCCGTCATTGCCTGATTTTCCAATACACCTCTCTTATAAATATACGCCTTAACGTATGGAAAGTGGCCTACAGATCAATGATACTTCGTAAATGACTTGTCTTTTATTTTGAAGACTTAATTATAAACGCCTTCGACAGATCTAGCATAAATATTTTATACAAAAGGTTTTACATAATCTATTCTATGTAATTAAGTTTTTTAAAGTCACATTATAATTTATTAATAAAATTTCTTGTATGTAACAATTTTTTATACTTGTTTTGTTTTTTTGGCTTGTGGTGAGAAATAAACACTTTTTATTATTTATTATAATTATCACTTCTTTGTTTATATTGTACTCAGAAAGTAGGTGAAAACGCTAGTAGATTCATGAAAATATAGACTAGTACAGCTTCCACGCCTACCCTTTATAGCTTAGTTGTCTTGGATTCAATCTAGCCATTAAAAAATTAGTATAGAGTAATTTCTAATCAAAACAATGTTTATAATAGCAAATGGTGGATCTGGTCGACTCAGAAACTGACTCCGAAGACTCTTCAACTGAGGAACCAGCCGCTGCTCCAGCACCCGTGCCAGTTCCAATCGAAAAACCTGTTGAAAATCTCATCGACGTGGAAGAGTCACCATCCCCTGTGGTGGTGATACCACCGTCTCCTCCTCTTGTAGATAATGCAAATAATATGAGTACAGAAGAGACTGCAAGAAAGATTAAGGAACAGTTCCGGTGCAGCATGGCGAGGGTTATGGTCCAGCATCTGAATCCTTATAGACACCCTGATGCACCTGCGGCTAGGATTACGTGCACGGCTGATTTTAAGCATTTGGCTAGGAAGGTGAGTGTACTTATCGAATTAAATTACAATTTTTCAATCTTCAGGGGGCTACCATGAGTTTTCATTACGAAGACTCGATCATCGATATCGACCACGTTAGACTCATCGATTGGCCCGCTTCAAGGTTTTAAGAACTCTCAACCAATGAGAGCGCCAAACGAGCTCGATGCGTCTGATCGAGTCTCGTAATGAATACTCATGGTAACCACACAAACACATTTTAGGTGAGATATGATAATGACAGCTTTTGAAAGAGATGTCAGACTACCATATTCAGATCACAATTATCTGACTATAGTAAAAACGACCTTAAAAGTAATTTAGCTATAGGTATTGTTTTATGGAGTTCTAATGTTTTTAACGGTTTTAAGTACCATGTGGTTAGGCGCCATGTTCTTGAGGCATTTCATAACAATGAATGAACATTTATCTATATCATTTTACATTAGAGGGTATTTATAAACTACTTCTAATACTTTGATAGGGTTATTTTGATTGGCAAAGGCCAAAAAATGTGCTATATACATATATACACAGTAAAAGGGTCGAGCTCTTTCTGTAGTGACTGTCTCACAACTAAACGCACGTTACAAAAATCCAGCCAAGTGCGCGGTAAGTCGACTCGCGTAAGAAGAAGGCCTCTATAACTCCTGAAGTGACATACCATCCAAGCCGTTATAGTTTTCCTTTATAGTTCATTGCATGGATATGTGTTTGCTCACCCCAATAAAAAAATATATATAGCTATTATATTAGCTAAAACCAGGCAAAGTTTCATATTTTTAACATTAACTGTTTGGAAGGTATGCCGAGGACGGACGGACGAACTTAACGAATTAGAAGGGTTCTGAGATTTGAACTACGGAACCCCAACAAAATACATACAATACCCACATACGTATTCGACAAAAACCTTATATATTATATTAAAGTATATTTTTTTGTCTCCACAGCTAACACACTTCGTGATGCTAAAAGAGCTAAAACACTGTCGCTCTGTAGACGAGTTGGTAGTAACCGACTCAGTGCGATCAAAAGCCAAAATGTTCGTCAAGAAATACATGGCCAAGTTCGGCCCTGTGTACAATCGACCAGCTGAAGAAGTTGACTAGCGCAGACAGGCCGCTCGACGGCCTAAAACTTAGCACTGAGCACGACTTTGGTAAAAACTCAATCACTCACTCCGGCTGTATGACTTGCTTATGGCGATAGTTTTACCATCAGATTATGTAAGGCGATAGACGTGCTACTTTATGTGATGAAGTCAGATGTGATGTCCAGGTATGGACTCGGTGATACATTGATAACTTTAACTTAATAAATGCATTCTCAAGTGCATCCAATTGATAGTAAATGCACTGACAGCGAATGTATTTTATAGTCGCCCAATGATTTCATTTATTTCACAATTAAATTAATAATGACACTTTCATACGATTGCTTTATTTTTTATGATGTTCGTTAGTTTTTTGATGATGGAACAAAGGATATAAATGTATAAGAAATATACTGTTTGATGAACTAAGCATCAGTTGTCAAAGGTATATGGAAAATAGGAAAATTATAACTGAACTAAATTGTATATATAGCGTTTGTAAGTCCATAGTTCTATTTATATTTTAAGAAACTCCTCTTTAGCGTTTAAACTGTATTATAATTAGATATTTCTATGTTCTTAGACATGATTTTTATTATATTTTCACTGAATTAATGCAAAGAGAAAGTATTTATGATAACATTATTACTAAATACTATGATCTCTGAGTTTCGCTAATACACAATCGCAACTCGAATATGAACTGCAACAGTTAAAGTACACAGTATTATAAATAGATTATATTAAATTTTATGAACAGTTGTATTCCACTGCGTTCTATCTGTCTGATTGTTGAGACGAGACTTGGGTTAATAAAGAGGTCGAAAGTAATTGATCTGTGCGTGATTGTTTCTCCCATGTTTATTCATTTTGGTAGACTGAATTCTATAAAACATTTTTTCGTTTGTTAGATAAATATAACCTAGTAGGTAATATTATAGATCAATTCAAAATTATTTTCCTTGTCAAAGTTACTGATATTTTTAAATATACTTTTTAATTTAATTTAAGGCGATATATAAATGTAAGAAAGCAATATGTATTTAAATAAGTAAAACACACTCAGTATATTTAAATCTGAGTAAGTACTGGCTCTCATACAAAAATTATACAGTATGTTAAATAACAGAGGGCGTTCCCTTAAACTCGTTAATATATATCACTAGCTTTCCGCCCGCGGCTTCGCCCGCGTGGAATTCGGTTATGATTTTCCTCGGGAATAAAACTAATTAAATGACGATTGATCAGTTTTCGGCCGGAGAAGAAAAATTATTATTGTGAAAAAGAAAAGGGCTGTTTTTAGGGTTTCCCGGCAATTATTCAATTTTTTCTCGCCGTAAGAACCATCCTTGGACTTTAACGAACATTTTAAAAAAAGAATTGGCCAAATTGATCCAGGCGTTGTTGAGTTATGCGCTTACCAACACATTTTGCGATTCATTTTTATATATATATATAGATTAATAGATTAAAATAAAAATATCAGCATAGAAAAATAAGCATAAAAAAATCCGAATAAAAAAAAATTATAATTGAAAATAAATTTGAAACCTCCTGTTTTAAATCAAAATAGTAGTCGTCATGTATAAATAAATTGCGACGTTGCCGTCTTTCAAGTTCGCGTGTACAGTGTGTTTCTTTTACATGTCAATTTAAAATTTTTATTGAATATTTTCATATTGGAAAAAATTTTAAAACATTTTGTTTTCGAATGGAAATATTTTTTTAGTATGTATGTAAGTCATGGTGGCCTAGTGGTTAAGACACCAGCCTCTCAAGTATGAGTGTGCGAGTTCGATTCCAGGTCAGGCAAGTACCAATGTAACTTTTCTAAAGTTATATGTACTTTCTAAGTATATCTTGGACACCAATGACTAAAGGTGAAGGAAAAACATCTTGAGGAAACCTGGACTTTATAAGTCTGAAATCGCCAATCCGCATTGAGCAAGCGTGGTGATTACGCTCAATCCTTCTCTGTATGAGAGGAGACCTGTGCCCAGCAGTGGGACTATAAAAGGTTGCTGATGATGATGATGATGTATGTATGCTATACTATTTCGGGTTAACGGGAACGCCCTCTGTTAGTTAACATACTGTATATATTTTTATTACTAACGCTCGAAATAGAGTCAATTCAGTTGTTATCTCGGACAGCAGCCTGCCTATAAGCTACCTAATTGTAACGAAAATAAAGATCATAGTGATGCAACCCAATAGCGACTTTATTACTATGAAATTAAGGATCATTGAGATTTAGAAAAGGATGAAAATCTGAGGTAAAAATAACTGATTGAAATGTAATATTAACCGATGCTGGTCAAGCTAACTGAAACTGTCAACTTTTCTTTGTACCTTAATGATTTAGCAAGCGATTCGTCTTGTTCCGGCATGATGTCTGGTGAAGCCGTAAGGAGGACGGGTCTGAGCAGTTGTGTTGCGATGTGTGGCGGGTACGATACGCCAAATGTTGGTGTGTTGGGAGTTTGGTCGTGGAGGGCCTTCAGATCAATCTCCCTCTGGCGCAGCATCGTTGGTCGTGTTGTTGGGTTTAACATAGCATCACCTCGCTCAACTGCCGTCTTCCTTTCTATTCGCTCAGTTTTTCTGAGTGAATAGGCCCTTAATAAACTAGCGCACTTTACCGTCAACGATTGCATCACTGCTTACAATCAGGCGGGATTGCAGACAAGCACTAGTTTAAAATTATTAAAAAAAAATGTATTAAAGAAATTTGGCAGATGTTAGTAGCTCGATTTGGCGTCTGTACCTCAGTCTCAATCTTGATCTGCTGCCTTTGACGGCTGCTTTTAATTCGCCCTCTCATTGACACAAGATTGACAAACTCTCCTGCTGGTAACAGACACAGATAATGATTGTGATTGAGATACATGATTAAATCAGGACATACTAGCTATTGACAATACAATGTATTTTAGATAAACCGATGTATGAGGACAAGATATTCCTACTATTTGATTTTTGCTACTTATAGCGAACAGATGTAAAACTTCTGCTGAACTGCTTCCGCTTGCTGTAAGCGCTTTCGCGGTCCAGAAGTATATTTTCGAAAATACTGAATATTAAATTATGTATTTACCTAATTAGTGATAGTTGCTCGCAACCACAGTTGCGGAACAAAACCAAACATGAGTTTGTCGTGAAATTATATAATAAGTTGATATGATGAAATTATGTAAGCAAATGTCTCCGATATTGAGATAATTTTTACTTGATTCACAGTGTTTTGTAAATAGTTGTAAATATGAGTGACATAGAACTATTGTCTGTTCGGGTTATAGAGTGAGCGATTTTATTTTTATGTGGCAAATGTGTGGTCACGGTTGTCGCGACGCGCTGACGAAAACGAGTTCATAGTTTAGGTTGGCGATCAGATCGAAGCCGTCAGAACAAATAAAATGTTATTTCTTTTAATATGATCTTGTTTTATTTATTTTTCAAACTAGAGCATTATCCTGATACTCAGGTCGCCCGATGATGCAACGGAGATGGAGGAATCAAGTCACGCAATTCCCTCGTACAGTCTCCAAAATGCACCCGACATGCTGGCTCTTCGCCTGGGCTCCAGGCTTTGGAGACCGTTTTGAACTAAATCTGAGTCGCCAATTAGCCTCTTTGCATGACACCACTGAATCCAAAGTAGCAGGTGGTATTTTGCAGCACCAGCCCAAATGTGGGTACTCTACACACGAACAGGCCTGTGCTTTGTATAACATTAGAAGCTGTCCTGGTGTGAAGTAGTCGCCTGTAATGTAACAGTTCAATTTCGAGCATTGCACCAGTCATCATCATCACAGCGTTAATCCCAGTCGCATCCGAAGCCTTTTCAGCTTTGGAGTCTGGGGTCCGCTTTACCAGTCCAACTGCTGATATGGCTAAACTTCGACATTTTCCGTGAAGCGACTGCCGTCTGACCTCCACAACCCGAAGGCGACGTCGAAGCATTGCAGTTAGACCAATTGTAGGACTTTTGAGGGCTCCAACAACCCGTAACGGCTGCCACTATATTTGAGCCAAATGCGATAAAGAATAGAGGTAAACAAACCGTTGTTAGGGAACAAGTAGTTTACGCTTAAAAGACAGATGTTAACAACCTTTTCTACATAGATGATTTTCATAAAAGTAATAATCCTAGTTCCTACTAACCTAAACAGTTTATTTATCTTTAGACATTTATGATTTGCATAGGATGCTTAACCGATTTGAATGAAATATGACACACATGTAAGCTAATTTCCTAATAGGTAAAATTTTTTGATACATATACAACGTGTAACAAAAAGGGTATATACATACCAAGGGTATGGCATCTTTAGATGATATCAAACGATATCGGAAGGGTTTCAACTCAAAATAAAATACTCAAAAAATTGGTACCAAATTTTCGGTTTCGTGTGTTTCTTCAAATCAAATCATAACAAACGTGGCAGCACACTACATACGTTAATAACTACTCGTTACCCGTCACGTTACTTGCCAAAATCCGATAAATGCCTTCAATATCTCTGCGCGACTAGTATGATAGTAGCCTATCAGAGGCGGTGTTTTTCCTCATAACTTCCTAACATAAAAAGATAGGATTAAAAAACCCTTCCAATATCGTTTGATATCATGTAAAGATGCCATGCCTTTGTTATGTATACACCCTTTATGTTACACGTTGTATATTATACTTAGTCCATACTTGAAAGTATTACGGTATTACAATGCATGTGTTATGCAGTTGATTTGAAAGTAATTAAAATGGGCAAAATTGTATTGACAAATGCCTCAACTTTATTCATTGGTTGAATTCCACAAAATGTGTTTAATATCTGGATTTCATCCATCTTTCTTTTCTTGTTGGGCTATCACGTAAAATTAATGTCGACTTTTTAATGGTTTTTCGAAATACCAAGTTATTACGCATTTTATTTTAGGGATTATTTGAATAGGAATTGTTAATAGGTAAATAGCTAGCATGTAAAAGTCGATAATCATGTAAATAACAGGAGATTTGTTAAAACGTGAGTTGTGATAACCCTAAATTGGTTTGTTTACCTCTATTCTATATGGAGCTTGGCGAGAATATAGATGCTCGAATGGCAACCGGGACCAACGGCTTAACGTGCTTTCCGAGGCACGACCAGACCAGTGCAAAGTGCAGAGCATTGCACCAATGATTGAGGAAAAACCTAGGAGGTAGTGGTAAAGGTAATCTCAGGCTCAATAAAAAGAACTTTTTTTTTGTGGTGTGGCACTAGTTATGACTTTGTGCCAATTTCAAGTAAAATAAAAATCTTCAAAAGTTATTCTTTCTTTCTTTTTTGGCTTCGCACGGTTTGTGAATTTAGCCAATGTCACTTAATGAATTATTCATGTCGAAAAAGTCGGCCGCGTGATCCGTCTTACGAGGGAGGTTTGGGGCAAAGTCATGATGTGGCCACTATGCTGCGATACTTCACTGTTCTTTATAAATTATTTACTAAATGCACTTTTTACTACATAAATCACGCACTTTTATTTAGTAAAGAACACTAAATAATTTTAAAAGTCCAATGAAAAACGAGCGTGACATTCAACTTGACTTTCCCGCCAAAACTCCTAAAAAGAACTTTT
This sequence comes from Sesamia nonagrioides, assembly GCA_017933935.1. Taxonomy (NCBI): domain Eukaryota; kingdom Metazoa; phylum Arthropoda; class Insecta; order Lepidoptera; family Noctuidae; genus Sesamia; species Sesamia nonagrioides. The sequence continues at coordinate 536,480 of JADWQK010001043.1, forward strand.
ATTTTTTAAACTAGTTTTTTTACTTCAAGCCCATAAAGCGCTCTAGTTTTAATAGAGCCTATGCACTCTAGCCTTGAGTACACTTACCGAAATTGTAGCCTGACTGAAAGACCGTTAACAGAGTAATACTTAAAATCATCATCTGCCTACATTGAACACTTATATACTAGATTCACAATCAGCATAAAAAATGGTTGAACTGAACAAGCGCACAACGCAGCACTTGGGTGCTTCTTTCATTTAGTACTTACTTTATATTTCTAACTTTAATACATGCGTGTAAGGTTGAATTTGGTTTGATGTACTGCTTTGTGATAAGAACTTTATACACTGCACTTAAGACTGATTTTAAATTAATGTATGTATATGTATTTTGACTACTTTAGACTACTTAATACTTGTCGCCATTTTTGATAAGAGTTTTGTTCGAGACTGTGTATCTAGTGTATAAGTGATTGATGTCTGCCTATCATTTCCCCAACCATGTTGAGGTCAGCTTCCAGTCTAACCGAATTAAACTGAACACCAGTATTTTACATGGAGCGACTGCCTATCTGACCTCCACAATCCAATTACTGGGTAATGCGATAAGACCTTGGTAAGATCAGTTGTCAGACTTGGACTTCTGACCACTGGTAACGACTGTCAAAGATATGACACGCATGACCAACAGCGCAAAAGCGTGTTAGGGTGAATCACACGTACCACAATCACACCACGTCGCAGCGTCAAAATGTGGTCAAGCTGTGGTTACGTGTGAATAGTGTCGCAGTTTTGCAGTTGCGTTGTGGTACCGACAAAATGTCCATGTGGTTGTGTTGTCGCTGTCGTCAGCGCGCGCCAGCTAGGCGCGTTGATGACTTCATGTCGTGGCGACGGTGCTGCCGCCGGTGGTGGGAGTGCCGTCGCGATGTGGTCGTATTACACAGGTGGTCGATATCAACGACAAAATGTGGTAAGTGTAAATTGTAATATTCATTTTCAATACAAAATATACGCCCGACCACATCGCGTCGTCGTGGTGTGGTTGTGGCTGTGGTGTGGTTGTGGTACGTGTGAATTGAGCCTAAAGCAGCCCGTCGCGCGTCGGTACCTATGTAATGATGGTCACGCATCCGATTGTTATGTTACTGGCGCAGGTTCGGTGTATGAGTCGCTAAAACATAACATGTTATTTGTTTACCCGACGATAACATTTTTCCATGGTCCTGGGTTCTAGTTAGCCGGTGGGCGGCAAGTGAAGTACGATGCAGTAAAGGTGGCGATGATCGCTACCTTATATGCCTTGATATAGTTACTAGTTTTCAATGTGTAGGTAGATGACGAGGGACGAGCAATTTTAGCTAATATTAGACGGACTACACTTAAAAAAAGCATAAATGTTTATTTCATCAACTACATTTATTGACTATGATTTCTGAGACCACGTGGCTTTTTCAGGTTTATCTTGTACCTAACTCAAACTACAACTAATTATGTATATGTAAAATAAAAACAACATACAAAGTAATTTTTTCTTTATACGAAACCTGAATATAGTTTGATCAAAATAAGCAACTTAATCGATTCCAATAATTTTTACACCAGGTTAAATTTTTTCCCAAATATACAATAAGTAAAGAAAACCTTGTCCGATCCGTGAAGGTATTGTTAGGTATCGATAACTGATTCTACTAATGCCCACAAAGACAGGCTAAACTTAAAAAAGATCCCCCTAAAAAAATAAATATTATTTCATAAAAAGAGGTAACTTAATACATGTGCGGTATCAACCCCTTCCGCGGGCGGCGGGGGGCAGGGCACGCGGCACCTGTGACGTGTTCGCGTCGCTATTCGCTTATAATAATACCGGTGTTGTCACTTTTTTAAAAATTACCAAATTTCGGGGAAATTGGAATTAATTCCCGGGAAAAAAGGATTATTTCAAAATTCATTAGTATTGTTACTATGATGATTATGTAAAATTTTATATTATATTTGGTCAAGTATTTACCTAACCTTTATTATCCTTATGGGTCGGACAGGGTTTTCTTTACATATTGTATTTAAAAAAGTTGCAGTGTTGTTACCGAGTGCACGTTACAGTTCACAGCGGATCATGGTGTCCTAGGGCCGCAGGCGCGAGCGCGCGAGCAGTGCTTTGACCATTTTTGTAGGTACAACCAGGTAACATAACAAGCTCATAACTTTATGATTTTTCGTGATATCTTTTTGGAATTTTGCACATAAATTCTTTGAATAGAAATGCTGGTCACATGTCACATGTCTTTCGGGTTTCGCATATAGGTACAAAAAATAACGTTGTATAGATCCATCTCTTGATGACCAGATTACGTAGTAGTTTGCTGCTGTCTCCAAAACTCTTCGCGGTTTTCCAAAAACCGTATTGCCTCCTCAGCTTGTCTAAGGACAACATCGTTCTTTTTGTCTGCTATGGCCAAGTCCGGATTCTTCAGCAAGTTTTCAAGGTATATTTTATCGGAATTCAATTGTCCTAGGACTGGTCTAGCAGATTTTGATCTCTTTTTTGGTGTTTTCTTTACTACTTTAACGGACCCGATCGTGTTTTCTATGGCTTCCTGAAAATTATTTTGTTAAGAGTTAGTAAATATCTATTTGTTTATTTATACAACGTTATTTTTAATTTATACGATAGCAGCTGACGGTTGATCATAGTACTATATAGGAGCATAGTGAGATAGAGACCCACGCGACGCGCCGCTTCAAGCGCAGGCCGGCGAACGGTGCATTGACCATACTTTTGGTGGGACAACCAAGTAAGATAACAAGCTCGTAACTTTGTGGTTTTTCATGATATCTTTTTGAAATGTTGTACATAGATTCTTTACTTAAAAATACTGGATAAGTGTTTCGGGTTTCGCATAAACAAAATATAACGTTGTGTAACAATTGATTGCTGCATTTACAGTAGGTTTACACCAGAGGGCGCAACAAGCCCACAACATAACTAATAAACGTTTGTATGAAACATTTAACATAGTTGCTGTTTATACATACCTAAATATATCAATTTCAGACTCCTGTTTAATTAGAGTTGTTAAATACCTCCACCCCGAGTCGTCGTTTTCGTTGGTTTACCTATTGTATCTACGTACTTTGCTTTCAGTTGTACTAAACTAATGCCGTTTAGATCGTTTTTGGTCCTAAACCAATTCAGTTTATAGGGGAAGGTGAGGTATAATGATCCCCTTAAGGGGAAAACCTAACTGTGGCTAAAGTTGAAGGTAAAATCGCAAAATTTCTATTATTAGAGGTAGTGAATTTACTTAACTATGTAACTGCATACTATTTTTTTATTATTTAATTATTATTTTTTTGTATTAGAGGTTTTTGCTAAAGTTAAGTAAAGGATCATTTTATACACACCTATGTATAAAATGATCCCTGGGGTAGGGGTAAAATAATCCCAGGGATCATTTTATACCTTATGTTAATAAATATCAACGAAATGAAACAGCTGCTTATTTTAATCATAATTATGTATTGTTCATAACAATTTAAGTATGTAAGCAAGTTAAACAAAACTTTTGCAGACTTTTAGTTTCATTAGAGATATTTTTTTGTAATTATCTACTACTCATTCAACAAAACTAAACATTAGACATTGCAACACACTTTTAAAAGGTACACTACACAACCAACAACATACCTAGTCAAACAATAAGTAAACAAATAAACTCTTCTAAATAAAAATAGGCAGTAAGTACTCATTTCTATCAAAAGTTTCTTTTCAATGTCATGAAGCAATAGAAAAATCAAATCTTAATTAAAAATGATTATTTTCTTGTCAAGAAATAGACATATAGCTTTTTCTTCACGATTAATATAAAGTTGAATATCGCAAATGAAGTCGCCTTCATCGTCACTATCTCCTCCCGCACAAGCTGCATGTCCCCATTTAAGACACACAACGCACCTAATCCACCCTTCGCCTTTATTGTCTTTGGAGTAGCTTGAAAGCTACTGTAGTACAGAAGAGACATTCGGTATCCCTTGCTTCTTCTGAAGAATCTGATCCGTTTTACTTCTTTTTTTGCCTTTTCTCTTTCCGCTTCTCTTTCCTTTCCCGACTCCTTTTCCTTTCCCTACACTTTTCAATTTATCGTTCTGTTTGTTGGTCACCTTTTTTATGTTATGTGTTTGTTTTCTTTTTGGCTTCCTCTTAAAAGTACTTTTTGTAGTGTGTGCTGGTCAATACTGATGTGTCTCCTCTGACTCCATGGAGCAATACTCTTATTCGTTTTGCAGTCGGTCTTTTTCCACCTATCTTTGGTGTTGGTCGTACTTTCCTGGGTGTAACAACCTCAAAAGATGTGGATGGAAGACCAACAGTCAAGGCTGGAGATAATAATGAAACAAATAATCTTTCAGAAGATTCTGAGGCCGAGGTGTTTTCTGGAAAGGACGAAGGTTGCCGTGATGACTGTGGTGTTTGTGGAGATTTTTGAATTATAATTTAAACTTTTTACTTAAACAGAGCTTAAACTGTCTACTTACGGTTTTGTAAGGCTTACCATCTCTGACGGCGTTAAATACCTTTTGCAATTGTTCTTCAGGCCAATTTTGACGATTAGTTTTATGTAGGTAGGTACCTATATAAATTCTCTGTATGATCTGTAAAAACAAAAAATACTAATGGGGTAAAATGATTCCAGGGATCATTTTAAATACACAGGAAGGGATCATTTAGCCCCAAACACAAAAATCGAAGATATCGATCAAAACTTTATCCTTCGAATGCCGCGTACGGAGATCAAAATATCTTAAATATTAGCTAACTGCTATTAATATCCGCATATAAAACAACATTTCAATAAATACGAACATGTAAAAAGTAATGAAAGTCTGAAAACATGCTTACCTTAGATCAGAGCCACACTTTTTAATAATTTTTTGATAAAATCACGCCAAGCGGTTGCAACGCCATAACACTTGGATAGGCAACTGGCAGGGACGCGGGGAACATGTTTCATGCTCGTTTGGATAGATAGCACTAGTTATGTTTGATTCAAGGTGGGGGATCATTTGACCTCCAGGGATCGTATTACCTCACCTTCCCCTACCTAAACGAAAATTATAAGAAATATTCACCTGCGCTTTCTGCACTCCAAGTCTGAAATCATTCAGATCTGGCCTGGCCCGACGTCCACGGTGGTAGTGCACAAGGCTCATCTCAAATTCTCCACAGTAGTACAGGGCTTCGGCCTTCCGCAGCAGCGCTTTGGCGTCCTTAGGATCTAGTTTTAGGGCTACCTCGGCATCGGTCAGTGCTGACCGAGGCTCTCCTAGCAGTAGGAAGCATTTGCTGCGAGAGATGTATGCTGCTTTCTCATCAGGGGCTAGTTCGATGGCCTGAAAATAAAGGAAGGCGTTAAAATTTTTCGAAGGTAATGGTTTCGGTGACATAGTTAAGCAGCGTTAAGTGACTGGATGATGCTAGCACAGAGCCATCAGAAATGACATTCAACATTTGGTAAAGTCGGGCTGTAGGCTGTTTAATGGTTTACAGGTAATGGTATTACATCTTTTGCTCTCTTGCCAACCAGAGACCTGTCAGACATGGCAATAAAAACGGCTTATGAATTAGCGTTTACCAACACCCGTGGACATTACGTTAAAACCGCGAACAAGAATCGTGCAAATTACTCAAGAAATATTTTATTGATAACTTTAAAATATGAAGTTTTCCTAAAATTCTTTATACCTATTATAAGTTCAAACTTCAACACTGCCCATCTCATTCAATCACCTGTACCAAACTCATAAGACCAAATTAAATAATGCTACACCTCATTTAGATTAACGAAACGAACACATGCGCAAAGCAAAAACCCGAAGTATACCTTACTGACGAACAAAACAGCAGTACGATATCGCTCCCTCATCATCTCAGCTCGAGCCAGCGCTAGTAATGTCCCGGCATCTGCTTCATCAGGTAGCTGCAAGGCACTACTCCTTTCCGCTTTATCCTTCATACTCAATGAGTGCTTGATATCCCTCGAACCCATCACCACAGCTGCTGCACGGTCTTTATCAGTATACACCTCCTCTTCCCTCCTCCTTCTCTCTCGTTTCGGCTTCCTCTTCCAATTTTTCTTCGACTTAACCGACTCCTTCCTCTCTTTAACAGTAAGTTTCTCATCTTCGACCTGCTCGTGTGCTTTTTCAGAGGACTGAGGCGCTCTTTTGCTGATTGATGCCTTTTGTACTGGCGTTTCGTCCTCCTCATCGCCAATACCAACTCGGACGAAGCTTTGAAGGAATTCTGCGTCCTTAGTCGTTCCAAAGATGGAGCGAGCTTGGGCTTTGGCATTGTCGAAATCCATCGGGAATCCGGGATGTTACGGTACGTCCTCCAGTGAGTGAGTGTTACGTAATGTGTAAGTATGTGGACGGGCGTGAGTATCGACGCCTCTGCTGTCGTCGTCATGGCTACTGAATATGTTTTCGCACCCACTTCTGACACACATAGTGGTGTATGGGCCGTTCTGAGGGGCGGCTGTGTCGCGGAACATGCTGAGCTATGTTGTGGCTTATAGTTTAGGTAAACATTGTTATGTTTCATGACTTAGAAGATATTATTTATAAGCAAGTACGTGCCGACAATTATTTATCATATCTCCGAAGTATCTACGTAGATATGAAAAACTACGTAAATATGAAAATAGCCTGCTCTACAAATATTAGCTTATTTTTACAAAAAAATAATTTTTGGTCTTTTTTTTGTTCTGGATGGAACATTATCAGATGACCTCTCCCGCTCTGGATGGAGCGGAAGGGCGTGTCAGACTCTTAGTGACTAAAACACACCCGTGTTTCTTCACTTGCCTGTGGGCCAGGACCACGGTTTCTTTTTTAACCAACCGGCAACCCTGGCCCAGGAGGCATCGGTCCTCATGAACCCCGTCACGATCTGCTGACATCTCTTTGAGGCGCGCATGAAACAATACGCCGTCGAGCCGGGCCTGGTCCTTGCAGGCGGCGAGCAGCAGGCAGCTCACCGCCCGCAGGCCCACGCCTACGGTGACCGGGAGCTCGATGTTGTCTCCCGACCAGGGCGTATCCTGTGGCGGCTAGTGACGTGACGGCGCTGGGATTCCCGCCCCCTCACTCGCAGAAGGAGGTGAAGGCCTGCCATGTACTCTCGCTCCGGACCATGGCCTAGACCAGGGGCGGATGCGAGAGATCGCCGCCGATCGCTGTCAAAATTAGGTCTAACCATGGTCTAACTTATATCGTACAACGAGGGAGTCGCTTTAAGTAAGAGTTTATCTTCGATCTTTAAATTAATCATTTGTTGTCGTTTTAATTTTCTTAGTATGAAGATACTAAGGTTCTACCTACTTTTCTAAGCGTTAACAACAAAATATGAACGTGCAACCAATTTAAACATTCAGGACTAATTTACATAAGCTTAATAAAAATGCTTCCGTGACAGACTTAATAACACTACGATTTAAAAATCAAATTATAGCCATTTTAATTGAACCACTAACGTCATAAATATGTACAATTAACAAAATTCGATTGAGATGCAACACTGACTATAGTTATGATGCAATAATGACCTTTAAAATACTTACCTCATGCTTAATTATAGTCACAAGCGCCTATACAAAGATTGATGCAGTGCTATTAAGATTAATTCAAAACATGTATTTAATGTGAGCAATTAAAACCATTATTTTTGTGCATTTAATAGCCATAAACAATAAAAAAATATGGTAAAACAAAAAGATAATGATCTGCTACAAATGCTACGATACACGTTGCAATGCTGCTACGACGTAGCGAGCGTAGTTGTGGGCATAGGGTAGGCCCGGTAGGACATTATGAACAAGATATAAGAGAACGAGAAAGAGAGAGAGAGATAGATGAGATGGTAATTCACGAAAATTCTGAAATTGTATAGCCTCTATTACGCTTAGTGCTCCGCGTAGCCGACGGCGTAGCTTAGTAACTATATAAGGAAATCGGAAAGTACTTTCGTAAAACTCTATTATTATGCTCCTTAATTTTCTCTTGAATTTTTCAAAGTAATGTAGGTACCTTGATTAGTGAATTGAGTCCTCGATCGTAGTTGCCGTTTTTGATGTGTCCTGTAGCCTCATCGCGATGTTTCTTCGCTTCCACAGGGTTCGTGATGGGTAGCTCAGGTTCCTTGCCACGGCCCATTGTGTATCCCTATGAAATTCTCATCAGGGCGTACTGTAAAAAACATAATAGGCTTTAGCCATTTATAAAACAGCCTGCGATCGGAGATGTACAATTGACAGCACATCAAGCTACTACAGTCTGTCAGATCTCCTTCAGTTCTTCAGTTCCAGACAGATTGTGGAAGCTTGTGCTGTCGTCTGTACAATAGTAAAAGTTTTTATTTTGACAGTTTATCTCGATCTCTTCATTGCGTTATTTTCGTAATAGCAATAGCTTTTCTCAGTAATATCTTATTGTAATTGTTTGATTGAGTCTTCGTTCCCGTGACATAGCAGACAAACTGCAGGAGGGTTGCCTACGTTGGTACGATCACGTATTATGAAAACCAGTTAGCCATGTTACGTGGGTGCAAAACAGGATGCTAAAGATCGCGCGAAATGGAGGAGATTGAGCAAGAATGGACCCCGGGCTCCAACGCGATAGCCGCGGTACTTACAATCTACCTAACTACCTCTTTAATCTATATCTATACTAATACATAAAGCTGAAGAGTTTGTTTGTTTGAACGCGTTAATGTCAGGAACTACTGGATCGATTTGAAAAATTCTTTTTGCGTTGGATAGCCCATTAATCCAGGAAGACAACATAACATCACGCTGCGACCAATAAGAACGGAGCATAATTAACTCCACGCGAACGAAGTCGCCGGCGGCCGCTAGTCAGTAATAAAATTATTCCTCAGAGAGTTTTTACACCACCCACATAGGCGAAGAGCTAACAAAATGCCAAAGCAAGCCGATCCAGTTACCAAAAAATGATTAAACTGTTCCCTAAAGTACTCAGTAAATATTTAGCGTAAAGCAACCTTCCTGTAATGTATTAGGCAAATGTTTGTTCAGCTACTGACCCCGGACTATGACGGATGATCCCACAACAGACGATGTTATCGTAAATCTTGCTATTTCTGCCCTTTATTCGTTCCGTTTCTAATCTGATAATTTTGAGTATTGAGCGCTTGAGCAAGCTCAATCTGTGGTACAATTTGGCCTGCTCATGAGCTGGTCTACCGTTTAAAGGAGTTTTAACTGTTTTATACTGGTTTTGTTTGCACTTACTTACGTGCCACCAGTCCTTACCGGTTAATGCGCCCCATTGGCAGGAAAGTATTGCATGTGTTGGTAAAAGATAATAATATTCTTTATGCTTTCTTAGGCGTTTTTTTCACTGATTAGCATCGGCATGGTAGCAGAACGAAATTTTACAAAAACATCAAGATCTTGCTTTTTAAAAATGTTACCCCACACTTAGAATTACTTGTGCACCGTGGGTGCGTTTACAAAGCGTTTTTAAACTCACATACACAAACAACATGGTATGGACGTTGCTGTTGTGGAAGAATATGTATACCTAGGGCAACTAATAGCCGCAAGTGATACAATGCCTAAGGAAATTGACAGGAGGATATCCAATACTTGGAAGAGATTTTGGTCTCTTAGCGAAGTAATGAAAAACAAAGACATGCCAATCAAAGAAAAAGTGTTCAATGTGTGCATTCTGCCTTGCTTAACATATGGTTGCCAAACATGGGCATTGACAGAAAAGTTGTTGAATAAAATATGTATATGCCAAAGCGGAATAGAAAGAAGTGTTATAGGAGTGAGAAGGAAAGACAAAATAAGATTGGAAAAAATAAAAAACGAAACAAAATTTAAGGAAGTGAAAAAAGTCTGTAAAGCACTTAAATGGCAATGGGCAGGACATATGTTAAGAGAGGACAATGGAAAATGGACCAAAATAATATCAGAATGGTACCCTAGGGATGGTAAAAGAAGTAGGACGACGAACGAAACGCTGGGAAGACGATATTAGGAGAGTGGCTTTGCTGGTCCACAGTGGATTAGGATAGCCAGAGACAGAGAGAGATGGAAATCTTTAGAGGAGGCCTTTGTCGAAGGACAAGCTGTTTCAAATAATACCGATCGTCAAAATGTTAAATTGTTAATAAATTAGAGATATAATTAATAATAACGATATTAGTCATAAGATTCAACTTCAAAAAGTAATAAAGGCTTATTTTATTTTATTATTTTTTTATTACACAAACAACCGGGCCCTGAACAACTACCTGTAGCTCATACAAATATTTGTTCCGTACGGAAATCGAAACCGCAACACATGACGCAGCAGTCGATCGCTGTATCGTCTACATGGTTTAAATGTAATGAAAGATAGATCAAAAGATTTGTTTTTTCGAACCCTTCATTTTGCTGAGCGATGACCCATCTCGCGAATAATATATGAAGCACGTTATCCCAAAACTTATTTACCGCAAAGAAAAGTATTTCTCTCCATTTATTTTGATGTTATAAAACCGTTTGTTCAATAGTGGTTTTCGCCGTTTTCATGGCCCAGATCCAACTTGCCATTGAATCGCTTCCGTGATGGTCGCCTATTACTCTCTCGGGTTATCGAAATATGTATCTCTTGTTCAATGTCATTACCGAACTCGTTGGTAGAAGGGTGCATTCATTTTACATTTTAAATGGTGGAAATTAATCGTTTAATATTGTTTTTTTAGTTTGTTTGAGATATAGGGGAAGGTGAGGTAATACGATCCCTGCAGGTCAAATGATCCCCCACCTTGAATCAAACATAACTAGTGCTATCTATCCAAATGAGCATGAAACATGTTCCCCGCGGCCCCGCCAGTTGTCTCTCCAAGTGTTATGACGTTGCAACCGCTTGGCGTGATTTTATCAAAAAATTATTAAAAAGTGTGGCTCTGATCTAAGGTAAGCCTGTTTTTAGACTTTCATTACTTTTTACATGTTCGTATTTATTGAAATGTTGTTTTATTTGCGGATATTAATAGCAGTTAGCTAATATTTAAGATGTTTTGATCTCCGTACGCGGCATTCGAAGGGTAAAATTTTGATCGATATCTTCGAATTTGGTGTTTGGGGCTAAATGATCCCTTCCTGTGTGTTTAAAATGATCCCTGGAATCATTTTACCCCATTAGTATTTTTGTTTTTACAGATCATACAGAGAATTTATATACCTACCTACATAAAACTAATAGTCAAAATTGGCCTGAAGAACAATTGCAAAAGGCATTTAACGCCGTCAGAGATGGTAAGCCTTACAAAACCGCAAGTAGACAGTTTAAGGTCTGTTTAAGTAGAGAGTTTAAATGATAATTCAAAAATCTCCACAAACACCACAGTCATCACGGCAACCTTCGTCCTTTCCAGAAAACACCTCGGCGTCAGAATCTTCTGAAAGATTATTTATTTGATTTTTATCTCCAGCCTTGACTGTTGGTCTTCCAACGACATCTTTTGGTGTTGTTACACTCAGGAAAGTACGACCAACAGCAAAGATAGTTGGAAAAAGAGCGACTGCAAAACGAATAAGAGTATTGCTCCATGGAGTAGACACATCAGTATTGACCAGCACACACTACAAAAAGTACCTTGTAGAGGAAGCCAAAAAGAAAACAAACACATAACATAAAAAGGGTGACCAACAAACAGCACGATAAATTGAAAGGTGTTTGGAAAGGAAAAGGAGTCGGGAAAGGAAAGAGAAGCGGAAAGGGAAAAGGCAAAAAAAGAAGCAAAACGGATCAGATTCTTCAGAAGAAGAGAGTCATACCGAATGCCTCTTCTGTACTTCAGTAGCTTTCAAGCTACTCCCAAAGACAATAAAGGCGAAGGGTGGATTAGGTGCGTTATGTGTCTTAGATGGACATGAAGCTTGTGCGGGACGAGATAGTGACGATGAAGGCGACTTCATTTGCGATATTCAACTTTATATTAATCAATTTCATAACGTGAGAAAAAAAAAGCTATATGTCTATTTCTTGACAAGAAAATAATCATTTTTAATTTTTTAATTAAGATTTGATTTTTCTATTGGTCATGACATTGAAAAGAAACATTTGATAGAAATGAGTATTTACTGCCTATTTTTTATTTAGAAGAATTTATTTGTTTACTTATTGTTTGACTAGGTATGTTGTTGATTGTGTAGTGTACCTTTTAAAAGTTTGTTGCAATGTCTAATGTTTAGTTTTGTTGAATGAGTAGTAGGTAATTACAAAAAATATCTCTAATGAAACTAAAAGTCTGCAAAAGTTTTGTTTTACTTGCTTACATACATAAATTATTATGGACAATATATAATTATGATTAAAATAAGCAGCTGTTTCATTTCGTTGTATTTATTAACTTAAGGTATAAAATGATCCCTGGGATTATTTTACCCCTACCCCGGGGATCATTTTATACATAGGTGTGTATAAAATGATCCTTTACTTAACTTTAGCAAAAACCTTTATTACAAAAAAATACTAATTAAATAATAAAAAATTAGTATGCAGTTACATAGTTAAGTAAATTCACTACCTCTAACAATAGAAATTTTGCGATTTGGCCTTCAACTTTAGCCACAGTTAAGTTTTCCCCTTAAGGGGATCATTATACCTCACCTTCCCCGGAAGGTGAGGTAATACGATCCCTGCAGGTCAAATGATCCCCCACCTTGAATCAAACATAACTAGTGCTATCTATCCAAATGAGCATGAAACATGTTCCCCGCGGCCCCGCCAGTTGTCTCTCCAAGTGTTATGACGTTGCAACCGCTTGGCGTGATTTTATCAAAAAATTATTAAAAAGTGTGGCTCTGATCTAAGGTAAGCCTGTTTTTAGACTTTCATTACTTTTTACATGTTCGTATTTATTGAAATGTTGTTTTATTTGCGGATATTAATAGCAGTTAGCTAATATTTAAGTTGTTTTGATCTCCGTACGCGGCATTCGAAGGGTAAAATTTTGATCGATATCTTCGAATTTGGTGTTTGGGGCTAAATGATCCCTTCCTGTGTGTTTAAAATGATCCCTGGAATCATTTTACCCCATTAGTATTTTTGTTTTTACAGATTATACAAAGAATTTATATACCTACCTACATAAAACTAATAGTCAAAATTGGCCTGAAGAACAATTGCAAAAGGCATTTAACGCCGTCAGAGATGGTAAGCCTTACAAAACCGCAAGTAGACAGTTTAAGGTCTGTTTAAGTAGAGAGTTTAAATGATAATTCAAAAATCTCCACAAACACCACAGTCATCACGGCAACCTTCGTCCTTTCCAGAAAACACCTCGGCGTCAGAATCTTCTGAAAGATTATTTATTTGATTTTTATCTCCAGCCTTGACTGTTGGTCTTCCAACGACATCTTTTGGTGTTGTTACACTCAGGAAAGTACGACCAACAGCAAAGATAGTTGGAAAAAGAGCGACTGCAAAACGAATAAGAGTATTGCTCCATGGAGTAGACACATCAGTATTGACCAGCACACACTACAAAAAGTACCTTGTAGAGGAAGCCAAAAAGAAAACAAACACATAACATAAAAAGGGTGACCAACAAACAGCACGATAAATTGAAAGGTGTTTGGAAAGGAAAAGGAGTCGGGAAAGGAAAGAGAAGCGGAAAGGGAAAAGGCAAAAAAAGAAGCAAAACGGATCAGATTCTTCAGAAGAAGAGAGTCATACCGAATGCCTCTTCTGTACTTCAGTAGCTTTCAAGCTACTCCCAAAGACAATAAAGGCGAAGGGTGGATTAGGTGCGTTATGTGTCTTAGATGGACATGAAGCTTGTGCGGGACGAGATAGTGACGATGAAGGCGACTTCATTTGCGATATTCAACTTTATATTAATCAATTTCATAACGTGAGAAAAAAAAAGCTATATGTCTATTTCTTGACAAGAAAATAATCATTTTTAATTAAGATTTGATTTTTCTATTGCTTCATGACATTGAAAAGAAACATTTGATAGAAATGAGTACTTACTGCCTATTTTTTATTTAGAAGAATTTATTTGTTTACTTATTGTTTGACTAGGTATGTTGTTGGTTGTGTAGTGTACCTTTTAAAAGTTTGTTGCAATGTCTAATGTTTAGTTTTGTTGAATGAGTAGTAGATAATTACAAAAAAATATCTCTAATGAAACTAAAAGTCTGCAAAAGTTTTGTTTTACTTGCTTACATACATAAATTATTATGGACAATATATAATTATGATTAAAATAAGCAGCTGTTTCATTTCGTTGATATTTATTAACTTATGGTATAAAATGATCCCTGGGATTATTTTACCCCTACCCAGGGGATCATTTTATACATAGGTGTGTATAAAATGATCCTTTACTTAACTTTAGCAAAAACCTTTATTACAAAAAAATACTAATTAAATAATAAAAAATTAGTATGCAGTTACATAGTTAAGTAAATTCACTACCTCTAACAATAGAAATTTTGCGATTTGGCCTTCAACTTTAGCCACAGTTAAGTTTTCCCCTTAAGGGGATCATTATACCTCACCTTCCCCTATGTATACAATATGTTGAGAAAACCCTGTCCGACCCGTAAGGATAATAAAGGTTAGGTAAACACATGACCAAATAAAATATGAAATTTTACATAATCATCATAGTAACAATACTAGTGAATTTTGAAATTATCTTTTTTTCCCGCGAATTAATACCAACTTCCCCAAAATTTGGTAATTTTTAAAAAGTGACAACATTATTTTTGACGGTATAATTCTGAGCGAATAGCGATGCGGCCGCGTGCCGCGTACCCTGCCCCTCTTCGGCCGCGCCTGTATGACCTACCGCACATGTTTTAAGTTACCTCTTTTTGCGAAATAATATTTATTTTTTTAGGCGGATTTTTTTTTTAGTTTAGCTCGGCTTTGTAGCCATTAGTAGAATCAGTTATCGCTACCTAACAATACCTTCACGGATCGGACAGGGGTTTCTTTACATATTGTATAATAGGTAATATTTTTAACCACTTGAGAGCTTTGCAGAATGTTGTATCACAATGAACATTACTAAAATCTTCAATTATTTATCATCTTTCCGAAACATATTGGTTTCCTTATCTTGAAGCCATTTTTTTTAAGGTTTCACATACCAACCTGTCGTGGCCGAGTGCGGAGTGAGGTTTCACTTCTACCATATGACACGTACCACGGTACCACGTACGTACGTACCACGACGACAGCAGGTCAAGCTACATGAAACTGTCAAATATTCCCAACCAATCTTGTGCCTTAATACTTGAGCGATAAAGTTAAATATATTTGACAATGAGAGTTGAGATCCATGAGATTTTTTTATCAGAGATATTTGACAGGTTGTAGTAGTAGTAGTCTGTACCTAAGTAATATAAATCGTCAATAAGTTTTATAATAAATTGAGTATTACCAAGGAATTATTATTTAGAATTTTATTTTCCTTTTTTTTTGTCTTCGCAGTTCGCATGTTTTCCCATATCACATCTGACATTGGTAGAATTCTCGACCTAGGCATCATTGCCATAGAGAAAAAACAAAGATATAGGTACATGTATTGTTATTTTTAGAGGATTAAAGCTAAGTAACAACAGCAGCACAGTTCGATAGATCAGCTCTCTAATCGGCGAACACATTTTTGTCAAATGATTGTGACTAGTTGGGAACA
Organism: Sesamia nonagrioides; assembly: GCA_017933935.1. Taxonomy (NCBI): domain Eukaryota; kingdom Metazoa; phylum Arthropoda; class Insecta; order Lepidoptera; family Noctuidae; genus Sesamia; species Sesamia nonagrioides. The sequence goes on from JADWQK010001043.1 coordinate 552,192, forward strand.
GTTGAGATCATTTGGGCCGCCCATTGGTCTGTTCGGTCCAAACGAACCCAACTAGTCGCAATCATTTGACAAAATGTGTTCGCCGATTAGGGGACTGGTTAAACTACGCTTTCCGCGGTCGTTTCGTAGATGGGTGAATATTTATACATACCAAGACCCTCCGTGACTCGGAAATCACGTTACGCCGTTGGTCCCGGCTGTCATTAGTAGATCTTTGACAGTCGTTACGGGTCTGTTCTGTCTCCTGCTTGTTATGGAGGGAAGTGTAAAAAATATCTTTTTTCTTACTCCTCCGCTATTCTTTTCTGATTAATTTCGTTGCTTGCTTTCAACTGTCTTGGGTCCCCAAGACAGTTGAATCGTTTCTCCGGGTCGCGTCCAGCTTCATTGCTCGGCGTTTTTCTGCCCGTCTCCTCTCTTGATTCTGGCTTTCAGGAGTTGCAGTGGGTGGGAAAATGTGTGGAGGGTTTTGTCCAAAAAAGAAGTCGTTACGGGTCGTCAGAAGTCCGAAAGTCTGACAACCAGTCCACCTTGGGGTGTCGTATTACCCAGTAACTGGGTTGTGGAGGTCAGATAGGCTCCATGTAAAACATCGATCATCATCATCGTCATCATTTCAGCCGAGAGAAGTCCACTGCTGGACATGAAAGGCGATTTTGCGATTGATAGAGACGATGCCTCCTCCAAGGATCTTCACGACGACCGCTCCTGCACCTCCCGCATCCAGAGGTTTCCCGTCACCTTCACCAGTCCGCTAATCGGCGAACATATTTTTGTCAAATGGTTGCGACTAGTTAGGATCAGTTGGGATCGCTTGGTCCGCCCATTGGTCCGTTCGGTCCAAACGATGCAGGGCAGGTCGTCGGTCCACCTTGTCGGGGTAAGGCGCTGTGCTCAGTAAAAATAGGCTTCTTAAAACAATTTTTTAGCCAAGTGTATACATTTCAGAGCAGGCAAAAATTTATATGTTAATCTTGATTATATGTAACAGGAAACCATTGTTTTCAAAACACGTTTTGAATTAATTTTCTCGATAGAAAAAAATCCTAAAGTAACCCCTAAAATTGAATTTATAACAGTTGTAACTGTATTATTAATCATCAAATCTTGATAAAATTCAGAAGAGCGATGTAAAATATAATAGTAAATGAAACCATTGTTTTTGTTTATCGATTTAACTAAGATATTCTAAAATAAATAATGTATTTAATGATAAATAACGTGAACGAAACGTCGCTCCATCGCGGCGTACATTGCCTTCTCTTTCACTTCTATGCTTAGCGACAGTGACCGCTGAGGCGCGGTGCTTGTCGGACCTATGTCACTTTTTGCTTTACCCCGCACAGAAAATAATTATATTTACGTGTCTGTTTATTGATGAATAATCATATTTCGTTTTTGCCCGGGTTCAAACCCCAGGTTTACATTATATGCTTTTTGTAGATTTTAATTGAAATAAATGCTTTTTAATTTACTGTTGTATTTTTGCCGATATTTTATTTGATTTTTTTTCTGTAATTATTCTTTTTACTTTTTCGCGGCACATTTTTCTTCACCTGTATGTGTTCGGGTTCAAACCCCAGCTTTACGTTGTATGCTTTTTGCTGGATTTCTTATTTGCAATTGTTTTTTTTTTTTATTATTATTAATTTATCCGATTTTCTGTATTTTTTGTAGTAATTGTTCCATCTTTTTAAATATATTCTTTTTGTAACAATTATAATGCAAACTAATATTTAAAATCAATTCGTTATCATTTTCTTTCTACAAATTTCTAGAAATTAATAATAAATAATAATAATAAGCCTTTATTTAACCATGAATTTCTTAGTTCATAATATAATTTAAAAAAAGAAAAACAATAAAAATAACAGTTAATTTGATAATAGTTCAAAACAGTAAATTTAGATTTAATTTTGTTGCATTATTCATGGCCCCTTTCAGTATAGGCCTCCTCCAAGTGCCTCCATCTATTTCACTCGTACAAACCCGATTTCGATAAGAGTTGCAGTTTTGAAGAAAAAATCTTTTATTTTTTTAAATATCCGAAAATGCATTTTTTTTAACAGTTACTCTAAATAGCTGTTTATAAATAGTAATTTCTAGAAATGATATATTTCTAACTGTTTCATGAAAAAAGGACATAACACAAAAAATTTAAGCAGAACGGACAAAGTGCATTATAAAAATAAAAAAGAAAACAAAGGTAAAAATAAAAAATGAAAATATGTAAAAAATGTACATTTTCGAAAATCGCAAGGTAAAGTGGGATTCGATCCTGGTGCTCGTCTAATGCGAACCGGGACTGTGACGAACAGAGCCAACCATGCCTCGCGGTTGGGTTGTGAAATTACCCTTCTAAATTTTAATGTAGATGGAATAGAAAAGAAAAACAATAAAAATAACAGTTGATTTGATAATAGTTCAAAACAGTAAATTTAGATTTCATTTTGTTGCATTATTCATGGCCCCTTTCAGTATAGGCCTCCTCCAAGCGCCTCCATCTATTTCACTCGTACAAACCCGATTTCGATAAGAGTTGCAGTTTTGAAGAAAAAATCTTTTATTATTTTAAATATCCGAAAATGCATTTTTTTTTTAACAGTTACTCTAAACAGCTGTTTATAAATAGTAATTTCTAGAAATGATATATTTCTAACAGTTTCATGAAAAAAGGACATACCACAAAAAATTTAAGCAGAACGGACAAAGCGCATTATAAAAATAAAAAAGAAAACAAAAGTAATAATAAAAAATGAAAATATGTATAAAATATACATTTTCAAAAATCGCAAGGTAAAGTGAACGGATGTGGGATTCGAACCTGCTGCTCGTCTAATGCGAACCGGGACTGTGACGAACAGAGCCAACCATACGTCGCGGTTGAGTTGTGAAATTACGCTTCTAAATGTAGATGGAATAGAGAATGGTTGGTATAGATTTAATAGAACGTGCGTATTTCTCGATGCACGACGCCTCACGCATCGATGTACTCGCGCGGAGCGCCCCGCGCCCCGCAGTGGGCGGGGCTAGTCGTGTCCCACTTCGTCTGCTTCACCCCCTCAAATACCTAATTTTAAAAGCCCAAAGCTCAAAATAAATAATTTTTCATTGCAGAAGTCAAAGATTTTTATCAATGAACAAAACATGTAAAGTTATGTGAAGCGAATCGAGAGTTTCTTGCAAATTCTTTATAATTAAGTATATACGTTTTTTTTATGATTTGGAGGTATTGAGAGGCTTTGATTATTAGGTAAATAGGTACTTATAAAAACAGAAGTCGGTATAAAATAATAAATAAAATAAATACCATAGAAATTTAAAGCGTATCATAACCATGCACACCCCTCCCCCAAAACATGGCGTAGTTTTTCGGGATTCCGTTAAACCGATTAGCTTTTTTAAAGCAAATTAGCGTGACATCTCCCATTTTACCCGTCGAGGGAAAATTGCTCTGCTTCGGAAGGTAGCATTATGAACGTTTTTTGCAAAACTTAATGTCTGATCTATTGCTTTATTCAACTTGCATTCCGTTTTCTACCCTGTATTTTAAACTTTGCTGGTAGCTTCGTTTGCGTGGCATAACTGACATTTATTATAGCAGATTATGTTCTGAATTTTTATTTTTGTTTACAAACAAAATAATACATAATGTTTGTTTTTTTTTATAACGTTGCCCCACACTGGGAATTTCTCCTGAATCGTGGGTGCGTTTACAAACATGTAAAACGCACATACACAAACAGCCACACTCGGAACAACTACTTAGGGGCTGTCCATTAACATGCGAGGCTCGAAGGGGGGAGGGGGATCCACAAAAAAATCACGAAATATCACCAGGGTGGAGGGGGGGTGTAGTAATATATCACGTGTATTTATTTTTTCGTCAAACGCATACAAATTCGTAAGCGGTTTGCAGTGTGACCTTGATTTTTCGCATTTTTTTCATTATTTTCATGTCAGTCCAAGAGAACTTACAACCTTTCTATTTACCTCTTTTTTTCTCTCTCTTTATTTCTTATTGCAATCTGTCTGTAGACATTCAACAATACTTCAGAAATTATGTATGGTATGTGAGGTGCAGGTCCAGTGATAAGCCCTCCAAAATGGTGTTTTAAACAATTAAGTCTTGAGGACTTAAATTGAAATAAATTAATGGACTTAAGTCTTGAACTCTCTTCTTTAGTCTCCTTGCACTTGGAAGTAAATCGTCTATAAGGTGGTGTGCCAATATGTTAGGGTGCTGCTGCAGTCTGTGTACCTATATATGTTGTGACTCTCTCCTTTATTTCCTCTTTTGCACTTTTGATGCCAAGCTCTCGGTGAAATTTTTCGTTAGTGACATACCATGATGCGTCTACTATCATCCTTAGCATTTTTGATTAAAATCTTTGTAGGATTTCCAGATTGGAGTTGGCAGCCGTGCCCCATATGTCCATATTGGCTTTATTATACTCTTGTATAACAAAAGTTTATTTTCCATTGAGAACTGGCTGTTTCTATTCATCACTATTGGCCACATCTTGCGCACTTGTTGTCCCATTAAAAAAAAAAAAAAGAAAAAATATGTAAAAAAAAAAAAAATTATGACGGATTAAAATAAATAAATTATTATTATTTAAATTTTGGCGGATTTATGTAAAAGTAAAAATATGTATTCTTCATGTTAGGCGTCGTACATTCCAATATATTTCGCTTCGTCAGATTGTGGAAGCTGGACAGCATTCAGTGTGACGGGGGGACAAGTCTGTCGCCGGGTAGCAAATGTTACCTGAAGTGATTTTGTTGCATTGCGTGCACCCAATCTCTTTCATGATTATTTGTTGGGGTTGTTGCTTCAGTAGGAGAATCTTCTATGATATGTACCTCAGTATTTATACTGGTACAGTACATCTACCTCTTAAGGCCATTACGGTAGTTCTTAAAAAAAATAGATTCTTTAGGTAGGTACTAAAAATACACGTGATGTAGGTGGGGGGGTAGTCTAGAATCTCACCATGTATCACCAAGGGGAGGGAGGGGGTTCAAAATTCCGAAAAAACATCACATGATTAATGGATGTGATTATGTACTTTTAGGTCATAGAAATAATTGTTCCGTGCGGGAATCCAACCCGCGACACGCAGCGCAGCAGTCAATAGCTTTACCACTAAGCCAACCGTGCTGTCAATATTACATACCCTTTATTTACCGCTTAAATTTTCCCAATAACCTGATTAACTAATGACTTCACGATTATGCAACGGAGTCATAAATTATTGTTTGTACTAGCAGGGAGGCCATACCTCATAACTTTGGCATCGGTTTTTGTTCATTATCATGGATATTATTCATGCAAACTTGGCAGCTACTTGGTACACGACATGCCATAACATAATGCAGGGAAGCCTATGTAATCGTAGGTTGTTGATAGCAGTGCTAGTCCATTAATTAGATTTAGATTAAGTAGATGTTATTTCTGCTGAAGAAGAAAGAAAATATGTTCATTAGCAGCAAATATGACGCTGAGAAAAAACACAAAAAAGTCTAGTTTTATAAATATCTGTCACATCCACGCAAAATGTCCATCGTTCAATATAACTACGACCTTATTATGCGCGTCGGTCTCAACACGATTTAGAGTGATATATGCTTTAGTTATGTGTAGTGTTGCCTTTTATTGGTGAAAATGTCTTTTATTGGTAAGTATTATATATTTTATATAAAGATTTGCGACCCGCCCCGGCTTCGCATGGGTGCAATGCTGATACTAAATACACTACAAAAACACTGTTAACGTTGTTTATAAAAACATAGCGGCCCGCCGCTCACGCTGCCCCGGCCGGTTATATTGTAAGGGCCCATAAATCTATATTATTAAATCAACAATGTATTTAAGGAATTACCTACGATACCTTAAATACATTGTTGATTTAAATGACACAAACACAAATGTTACATATCCATAATAGATAGACATATGATATACCATGGCGGACTTTTTTGTAGACCTTTTCAGTGTGTACAATATTTAGTAAGTACATTAATTTGATAAATCTCGTAGGCCTCGTAGGCCTTCAGCCTGCGTTTGCAATGTAAGCAGAAAAATTATTTATGACATCACATTAGAAACCTCAAAAACAACATAATTTCTCCACTATTTAATGGGTGTCAATATGTTATTATACATATAAAACTTCCTCCTTTTCAATCACTCTATATCCACCAAAATACACATCAAAATCCATTGCGGAGTTTTAATGATTTAAGCATACATAGGGACAGACAAAGCGGCTTTGTTTTATACTAAGTATGTACTAATTTTGATGTCTAATATGGAATTGCTTCATCATCATCAGCCTCTATTCGTCCACCGCTGGACATAGGCCTCCTTCATGGCACGCCTACAAGCTCGATCCTGAGCAGTTCTCCGCCAGCCACTCGCCCAAGGGCGCAATTGCTTATGAAACGCTAATTAATTTATGGGACTAACTTCAAGTTTATACCTTTCGAAAGTATCTCATCAGCTCAAATATTAACATTAGCAGGTTTTACGAGATATTCCATCATGCGTTTTCATAGCTATATTAAGTATATGGTATCTAGGATCGTGGAACACGCGAGCCTATGATACGGTTCTTTTACGACCACAAAAATAATGAAATTAACCATTATTTGCCCTGTAAACTGGTTCACGAAATCCGTGGGCAAACACAACCGGATCGAACTAGATATCTCTGGAAGATAGGGCATTATTTACTACTGAAATACCGGCGGAATGTCAGTTTGATTTGAATTGATGGTGCTGTTATGAGGACTGTCATTTGTTTTGGTCTTTATTTTATCGTACAAGGTTTCGGAAGGTTACTCGACAATCAATCAAGCTGCTTTGGTTCGGCCTACACAAAAAGGGACGACTGATTTTGATTTGATTTTGTGACATAAAATGATATTAGGAATATAAATGATATGGTGGTTTATGCCTTAGCGCTTATAAATGAATTTAATATATATCTTTTTTATGAATTACATAGTGGAATCCACCTTACCTATTATTTAACTCATCTGTACCTACCACGCTCATCATCTTAATGAACGAACATCAAGTTTGCTACAGAATCCATACATGATGGCGATTTATTCACTTGAATCCGCCAAGGTGATGATTCTATCAGACATTTACATTTACACAACTATTGTTTTTATTTTTTACCATTCGGATATGAGTTTCATAGCGAATATTAATTTTACAGTGATGTGTAAAATCATCCCTTTGATGGATGCAGGTGCAGGTGACTAAGACCACCCTGAGCATGGGCGTACCTAGCTTCTAGCCTAAGAACTCAAACCCCCCTGGGTTGGGCAAGTCAGACCTAGGGGAAGGCAAGTCAGGCCTAGGGCAAGTCAAATTTTTAGAGTGGGTAATCTTTGTGCGCTATAGTCGCACGCAGTTTTTTTTTTTGGCAATTTCACCATATGTTTTGTTAGTGTCTACTGCTTGGTTTATTTAAAAGTTAGAGATAAGTTCTCAGATGCCTGCCCTTGCCCCCACTTGCCGCCGCGGGGTACGCCCATGACCTTAGTAATGATATTCCTAGGTGCCTTTAAATGAGAAATGTATCTTCATTCAAGGCACCTGTGAACAAGATTTCCTCTTTTTCCCAACGGGCCACCTTCGTCATGTTATCAGCTCCAGCAATTCAAACATTCATTTGATGTTTACTTGGTTTTTGAATTAGGCTGAGAATACTTATATAATAATATCCTGTTTGAAAGTCAAAACTACAAGAGTTCCGCAAGATGTAGGTACGCTCTTTGACACTTCCTAGTGCGTTCGCTGGGAAGAAGTAGATCTATGATAAAATTTTCTGAAGTTTCATACAAACATCATTATTAGCCTTTTTGTTGATGCGTTTAAGGATAATATAATCACATGTCATTGCGCCAGATGTGTTTAAATCCGACGTAGTACGACGCAACTCTGCCTATACGTTAATGAAGGCTCCGAGCGGCCTCTGGGATGTATTTGATTTTTTTATTTCTGTGTATAGGATTGTAAAAACAAATACTAAGTACTTAAATTTGGCCGACGTTCACTGTCTGACAACTCTGAGAAAGTATTCGAAACATAATCAGGGGTCACAGTTTCTTTTAAAATTCAGTCTTTTATGGATTAATGATTTTAGTTTACCTTAAATTCTTCCTATATTCACTCGCAAAACACACACACTTCAATTAAATCTTCTTCTTCGCTGGACAAAGGCCTCCCCCAAGGTTTTCATTCCATGCAAACTCCCAATCCCCCCAGGTTTGCCCTAATCCCCATTCTTGACAGGCGGGTTGGGGATCGCAGTAATTTGATATTCCAAAGGAGAAGCGCTGCTACCCGCTTCCCTGGTGAGAGTTCCCTTAGTCGCCTCTTAGGACAGCCCCCCCGGGAGGATACGGGTTGGTACTATTCTAAGCCCGGTACCAGACGGGACCTTAAGGATTAATAATTTTAGTTTACCTTAAATTCTTCCTATAGTCACTTGCAAAAGACACATCACTTGAATTAAATAATAAATAGATATTAATTATCTTTTAATTCCACAATTAACTTTTTAACGAGCCAAGTTTATTAGTAGATACGGAGTAGGATGAACCACAGTGAGTCGCAGCAGGGTGCAGACTGAGCCACTAGTTGATCGGCTTCGACTTACCCCTAATGAAAGGGTTGTTTACACTGCACGATACTGCAGGGCTTACGATATTATGAGCATTTGGCATTTTTATTTGATATTTTCTCTAATGACTGATGACTATGTGGTTTATGGCTTGTAGAGAGACCGTTAGGTACATTGTGGTTTTATAAAAAATATTTAGTTAAGTCTTAAACTACCTATGTACATTAAGTTATTTGCATGTAAAATAGATTACCTACCACAACTAAATCTAAATAAAGTTAAAGAAAGGAAACTGGGAACTATAAAGGGACTGTTCGTGTTGTTCTTATCTTTAACGGAAATCTAGATTAGCTATCCAGTCCTTCGGTTTATATTACCTCGGAACGGCAAGCTAAGTTTTCATTTCTCATACTCGGAAAGTAGGGTTGTTTTGATGTGTAGGGTAATTACGTAACATACTATACTACAATATTCATTACGTGATTTACCTTGTTGAGCAGACACATTTTTCGAACATATAGAGCAATGGATAAGCGATATGCTTCGAAATTATTCCAACTGATCTGATTATTGGGTGGAAAATGCTGCTTTCTTCCCTAGAGAGGAAAACATCATACAAATTATCGCCCACAGGGCCGGAAAGAACTTTAAAAATAGAACTGCTATCGGCTCTGAAGAGTCCTATCTAAAAAAAAAAAATGCTGCAATCATGTGTTTCTAAACAGTCAGTGTGAAAATTCTTTGAGCGGAATAAGTCGCAGAAATGACGCCGTGAGTTCCATATTCAAAATTTAAAAAGTCGTCATTAATTGCGGGATACTAATCTGTTATGTATTTGTAAGGAAATTAAAAAAAAGTTTAAATAAACAACAACGTAGTTTTATTTTCCTCATATTTGAGTTAAAAAGTAGAGTGCTTAACCCGGGTGAAAAAAACAATTCCTATTTGGACTATAATAGCCGGGAATACCTCGGGAATTGATTCTTTCGACCCTAGGTTAACAATCCTTCCATAAAAGGTTAGTAGTCGGTACTGCCAAATTACGTTTCATTGTCACAGTCCACTGTCCACATTGTGTAGATTTAAAGATTTGGAAAAGGTTATCACAAGTGTTAGTAGTGACTATGTAGCAATTTCTAAAAAGCCTCGCACTATTAAATACTGGCTGTGCCCAGCGGTTTCACCTGCGAAAGTTTAAATACCGTGGGAATATCGGGATAAAAGGTGTCCTTTGTGTTAAATCTGGTTATAAACTGTCTGTGTGCCTTTCACTGTTTGTGTGAATTTCATCTTTATTCGTGCAGTAATTTTTACGTTAAAGAGTAACAAACATCTATCCATACTCACGAACTTTCACATTTATAATATTATCCGAAACGTAATTTGTAAAGTTTACCCAAAATGACGGTCTTTGTTTATTTTTTGCTACAACACCGGTAACCTGTCCGTGTTTATTTCAATAAAGAAATGAGCGAGGGCACGCAACGTCAATAATGAAGCCTGTAATTTGTTCACTACGGAATTTATTTATGAAAAGTTACGATTTGTGCAAATAAAATCATGCGGTGAACAGAAAATATCTAAATTATCAATGTCTGGAAGCTTCGCTCGATAAGCTCGGTTGAACAATAGTATACAGTAGTACTAGGATTTAAATCACTATCACTGCAAGAACTGATGTTTTAACAGAATTGACCAATTTCAATAGTCGATCGTCTTGGTGTCCTAGTGATTAAATCACCAGCCTCTCAAGTATGAGGGTGCGGGTTCGATTCCAGGTCAGGCAAGTACCAGTGTAACTTTTCTAAAGTTATATGTACTTTCTAAGTATATCTTGGATACTGATATGACAGACTGATTGACTGATTACAAGCTGAAGGAAACATCTTGAGGAAACCTGGACTATAAGTCTGAAATCGCCAACCCGCATTGAGCAAGCGTGGTGATTACGCTCTATCCTTCTCTGTATGGAGGAGACCTGCGCCCAGCAGTGGGACGATAAAAAGGTTGATGATGAATAGTTTATAATATTATAGAATTATATATAATATATATATAATACTAGCTTTCCGCACGCGGCTTCGCACGCGTGGAGTTCGGTTATATCGCGTTTTTTAGATTTCCCTCGGGAATATCAAATTTTTCCGGGATAAAAGGTAGCCTATGTTCTTTCTCAGGGTCTAAAGATTGTCTGTGCCAAATTTAATCAAAATCGGTTGAGAGGTTTAAGCGTGAAAGCGTAACAGACAGACAGACAGACAGAGTTACTTTCGCATTTATAATATTACTAGCTGCGCCTCACGGTTTCACCCGCGTAGGTTTCGATATGTTTTTTTTTTATAATATGCTCCGCTCCTATTGGTCGCGGCGTGTTGTTGTAAAGCCTAAAGCCTTCCTGGAATAATGAGCTATCCAAGACAAAAGGAATTTTTCCATCGGACCAGTAGTTCCTGAGATTAGCGCATTCAAACAAACGAACTCTTCAGCTTTATATTGTAGTGTATAGAGTACTAGCTTTCCGCCCGCGGCTTCGCCCGCGTGGAGTTCGGTTATATCGCGCTTTTTAGGTTTCCCTCGGGAACATCAAATTTTTCCGGGATAAAAGGTAGCCTATGTTCTTTCTCGGGGTCAAAAGATTATCTGTGCCAAATTTCATCAAAATCGGTGGAGAGGTTTAAGCGGGAAAGCGTAACAGACAGACAGACAGTCAGACAGACAGACAGAGTTACTTTCGCATTTATAATATTAGTATGGATATATTACTAGCTCTCCGCCCGCGGCTTAGCCCGCGTGGAGGGCGGTTATATCGCGCTTTTTAGATTTCCCTCGGGAATATCAAATTTTTCCGGGATAAAATGTAGCTTATGTTCTTTCTCAGAGTCTAAAGATTGTCTGTGCCAAATTTCATCAAAATCGGTTGAGAGGTTTAAGCGGGAAAGCGTAACAGACAGACAGACAGAGTCGTTCGCATTTATAATATTAGTATGGATTATAGTGTACATATTTTATAGAATATAATAGTCAGAATTATCATGACCTTACTTACAGCAGTCCGCTGTTGGATATAGGACTCTCCAACACCATTCAGCTCGATTCTCGGCAACTCACATCCAACCGTCCTCTTTTTTCTTTTTTTCCGGGGTGGAAATCCTCATAGGATGTCCGCCGCCCTGGGGTGGGCGACGGGGTCTGTCAGACTTTTACTGACTAAAACCACCCCGGTGTCTCTTCTATCACGAACGCGTGGGGCCGCGGTAGTCTAAATTCTTCCACGGACATCCAACCATCCTACCTTAGGTTTGCCGATTCGCGGTCTCCACTAAAGACCTCTTATCAGGATAGTAAAAAAAATGTTATAGGTACAATGGTAGACAAACTATATCATTTTTTTTTACCATTCAGATATGACTTTCATAGTGAAAGTTATGTTTACCACGACGTCTAAAATCGCCCTTTTGACGGATGGAAATGCAGGACTCTAAGGTCCGTATTACAGAACGCCACTCAAAACTCAAGCTCTACTTAAGTCTCGTTTCAAGCCATTTGATTGGTTGAAACTAGTTTTAAGTAATGCTTAAGCAGAGATTAATGCTTGAGTTTCCTTCTGTAATACGGACCTTAGTCAATAATCTCTTCTTTTTTTCCAACGGGCCACATTCGTGGTATCTAAGCTCCAGCAGTCGACGCTTAAACATGCCTTTAATGTTTATTTGGTGTATAATATGGGTTTTAATAACAACTTTTAAAATACCTACTAATAAAACATCCGTTTTAACAAACCGATTTTTCATTAATCGTCCGTTGACACTGCAGCTTGCTTATTCTCTAAGTTATGTCTAAGTACACCTCTTTGCAGATTCGATCCTTCAGAGAGACTCCAAGCATGACTCGCTCTATATTGTTATAGTTCGCTGGGGGACCATGACACCTTGTATAGTATTTATGGTGAGTGTCCATGTTTCGACTCCGTAAGCCACTAGGCATGACACACATTATGACATTAGGTATGCCCATAGAATAAATATGATATGACATATGATATCTATAAAGACGGAAGCGAGAACCTCAAAACTTAAAATATGATATAAACGTAATATATAATATAAACGTAAATAATGAATAAATTGCTTGATATGGCACATGATCGTATAAGGTTCAAATGCAGTTTGGAGATCTGCCCGGCTTTTTGGTGGAGCACCGCCGTGCTTTCGTGGCGGCGATCGGCGGCGTCTCTTTCCGCCCTGGTTCAGGCCATAGTCCAGAGCGAGAGTGCAAGGCAAGCCGTCAACTCCTGCGAAGCAGTGATGCTGGCAGAGGAAGCGGAACGCATGAGGGAGCGGGAATCTCAGCGCCCTCACGCCTCTAGCCGCAGAAGATGCCCTGGTCTGGAGACAATATCGGACTCCGCACCGGCACCGGCTTACAGGCGGCGAGCAGTGGGTAGCTCGCCGCCCGGTAAGGATTTCCCATCCACAACAAAAAAAAAAAAAAGGTTCAAATGCAGCTCAAAATGCCGATGCTAATTTCTTTTTATATGTTCTCTCTGGACAAACCTGACAACGTCCAATCACTGCTTTGACCCTAGGTACTCAATTGTCACCGATCCTTTGGTAGTCACAAACATCACTAAGACTTAGGTGAAGTGAGTGTGGAGTTGTGAGCTTTTACAGATTAGCCGTACCGAACTAGATAACTTTTTGGGGTTCCGTATTCCAAAGGTGCCAATCGAACCTTCCGTTGTCCGTCCATCCGCCTGACTGTTACTAGGCTGTATTTCATGAGCCGTTAAAGGTAGACAGTTAAAAAAATGTCTGTAGCGCTATGTACAAAAAAAACTTAATAAAAATTAAAAAGGGCCTCCATACAAGAAAAGTTTTTCGGCCTTTTTTCGCCTTATAGCGGACGACAGCAGGTCAAGGTATCCGAAACTGTCAAATATTCTCAATAAAACTTGAGCCTTAACTCTTTCGAGATAAAGTTGAAAATCTAATAAAGAAATCTGACAGAGTGTAGCAGCTTGACGTGCTGTCGTCTGTACCTACGTACTTTATCTTTATTTTTTGATGCGAGTTCGAATTGCAATTTTATTTATAAAGCAAGGCTAAGGCCATGTTTAATTCGTTATTTATGATGCCTACCTAGTCGTAAAAGGGGTAAGCATCGATCCGACCGACTTAGTACGGGAATCTTTATGTCGATTAAAACCCTCGCTAACCAAGGTAAGTAAAAAACGTCCAGCCATACTAAAAATCTACACCGACTATCGTAAATTACCACTCCAATGCTTTTGAACTGATCTTATTGCCACAGAATTGAGTTCAATGTGTCTTGCACAAGGTGAATATATAAGTTGGTGAACGGTTTTCTTGTCACCGAGTTTGATGCACGCAAGGTCGACGTAATGAAGTTAGTCACTGTCGTGAAGATTTGCCTTTTAACTTAATGATTGGTTCAGAAGCTAGTGTAGAGGGTACCTACGGTGATTTCCTGATTTGCTCGCTAGTAATTATAGGAGTATATACGGTTAGGTTAACTGTTTACAAGGTGAAGGAAAACATCTTGAGGAAACCAGCCCCCTAATCGGCGAACACATTTTTGTCAAATGATTGCGACTAATTGGAATCGTTTGACAAAAATGTGGTCGCCGATTAGGGGGCTGGACTTGTAAGTCTGAAATCGCCAACCCGCATTGAGTAAGCGTCGTGATTACGCTCAATCCTTCCCTGTATGAGAGGAGACCTGTGCCCAGCAGTGGGAAGATAAAAAGGTTGATGATGATGATGATACGGTAAGGTGGTGGTTATAGCTAGATACTACTTAATTTTGCCATAGAAATGTTGAGTCAACTTTACCAGATGGATTCTGTAAAAACTAGACCGTGGAAACTGACGTGAAGTGAGTTGTCAATAGTGGTAATGCCTAACAAAGATTGGCACAGCTCACTTCGCTTAAGACGCTGTGAATAGCAAACTTTTAGGTATTTGAGGGGGTGAAGCAGACGAAGTGGGACACGACTAGCCCCGCCCACTGCGGGGCGCGGGGCGCTCCGCGCGAGTACATCGATGCGTGAGGCGTCGTGCATCGAGAAATACGCACGTTCCGTTCTATTAAATCTATACCAACCATTCTCTATTCCATCTACATTTAGAAGCGTAATTTCACAACCCAACCGCGAGCATGGCTGGCTCTGTTCGTCACAGTCCCGGTTCGCATCAGACGAGCACCAGGTTCGAATCCCAACATCCGTTTACTTTACCTTGCGATTTTCGAAAATGTGTATTTTATACATATTTTCATTTTTTATTATTTTTTTTGTTTTCTTTTTTATTTTTATAATGCGCTTTGTCCGTTCTACTTAATTTTTTTATGTTATGTCCTTTTTTCATGAAACTGTTAGAAATATATCATTTCTAGAAATTACTATTTATAAACAGCTGTTTAGAGTAACTGTTAAAAAAAATGCATTTTCGGATATTTAAAAAAAATAAAAGATTTTTTCTTCAAAACTGCAACTCTTATCGAAATCGGGTTTGTACGAGTGAAATAGATCGAGGCACTTGGAGGAGGCCTATACTGAAAGGGGCCATGAATAATGCAACAAAATGAAATCTAAATTTACTGTTTTGAACTATTATCAAATTAACTGTTATTTTTATTGCTTTTCTTTTGTTAAATTATATTATGAACTAAGAAATTCATGGTTAAATAAAGGCTTATTATTATTATTTATTATTATTTCTAGAAATTTGTAGAAAGAAAATTATAACAAATTGATTTTAAATATTAGTTTGCATTATAATTGTTACAAAAAGAATATATTTAAAAAGATGGAACAATTACTACAAAAAATACAGAAAATCGGCTAAATTAATAATAATTAAAAAAAAACAATTGCAAATAAGAAATCCAACAAAAAGCATACAACGTAAAGCTGGGGTTTGAACCCGAACACATACAGGTGAAGAAAAATTTGCCGCGAAAAAGTAAAAAGATAATTACAGAAAAAAATCAAATAAAATATCGGCAAAAATACAACAGTAAATTAAAAAGCATTTATTTCAATTAAAATCTACAAAAAGCATATAATGTAAACCTGGGGTTTGAACCCGGGCAAAAACGAAATATGATTATTCATCAACAAACAGACACTTAAATATAATTATTTACTGTGCGGGGTAAAGCAAAAAGTGACATAGGTTCGACAAGCACCGCGCCTCAGCGGTCACTGTCGCTAAGCATAGAAATTAGAAGTGAAAGAGAAGGCAATGGACGCCGCGATGGAGCGACGTTTCGTTCATGTTATTTATCATTAAACATTATTTATTTTAGAATATCTTAGTTAAATCGATAAACAAAAACAATGGTTTCATTTACTATTATATTTTACATCGCTCTTCTCAATTTTATCAAGATTTGATGATTAATAATACAGTTACAACTGTTATAAATTCAATTTTATGGGTTACTTTAGGATTTTTTTCAAAACGAAATTAATTCAAAACGTGTTTTGAAAACAATGGTTTCCTGCTACATATAATCAAGATTAACATATAAATTTTTGGCTGCTCTGAAATGTATACATTTGGCTAAAAAATTGTTTTTTGAAGCCTATTTTTACTGAGCACAGCGCCTTAAGGCCGGGTTTCGAGCGGGGCGGAATGAAGCTTAGCTAGCGTTGCACAATTAACCAATCACTATGCTCGAAATCTCCGCTTCGCATCAATGGAAACAGCACTTTCTTGGTGGTAGGCAACAACATCAACCATCGCATAAGTTACCGCCCACCAGACAAAGTCTTGCCGCCAAGCAATTCGTCGTGTTCCGGCATGATGTCTGGTGAAGCCGTACGGAGGACGGGTCTGAGCAGTTGTGTTGCGATGTGTGCCGGGTACGATGTGCCTAATGTTGTTGTGTCGGAACTTTGGTCGTGGAGCGCCTCCAGATCATCCTCTGGCGCAGCATCGTTGGTCGTGTTGTTGGGTTAAACATTGCATCACCTCGCTCAACTGCCGTCTTCCTTCCTATTCACTCAGTTTTTTGAGTGAATAGGCTTAATAAGCTAGTGCGCTTTACCATCAACGATTGCATCACTGCTTACCATCAGGCGGGATTGCAGTCAAGCACTAGTTTATAACTATTAAAAAAAAAAGCACGAGCGGGGTGGAGCAGATCGGAGGACAGCGGAACGATGCTATGCGGAGGATAGCGGGACGGTGTTGTACGGAGGTCAGCGGGACGGTGCTGTGCGGAGGTCAGCGGGGCGGTGCTGTGCGGAGGTCAGCGGGGCGGTGCTGTGCGGAGGTCAGCGGGGCGGTGCTGTGCGGAGGACAGCGGGGCGGTGCTGTGCGGAAGACAGCGGGACGGTGCTGTGCGGAGGACAGCGGGGCGGTGCGTGATTCACGCGCCGTGCCTTAGTTATCATCGTTATGTCATTAGGAGCATAAGTATCAAAACGGATAAGAAGTTCAAAAGTATGCTCCGCTCCGCTTCAGTGAAAACTGCACTCACCACTTGTCAGTAGAACCGCGGCCTAACATTTCTCGGTGAGATGATGACAGAACGCACACCAATTTAACAAATATAGACCTTTTACACCGTGGAACGGACAACTAACTTCATATTTTCTGACAGTAAAAATTGCACACTTTTGTCAAACTCAAGCTTAATTAAAGTGTCTTAGTCATAAAGTAGCAGTAATGGCTGAAGGCAAATTTAGTAAAAGCAAGGTAAGGAAAAGGCTAGGCATATTGAAAGGATAGCTATAGATAAGTAAAGATAATTCATACTATTCTTGAGGTTCGTCGAATCAGTAGGTAGGTGGGGTGGGTAGGTGTAACAAAAATTGATACTAGGTAAGTGATAAATAAAAATGGACCATTTATATTATATACGATCTTTATTTTGTCACATCAATACATTAAAGTAGTGACTTGTAGTAAGAATGATGCACATCAAATCCGTTTTTTTTTTTGCAATAATAAATTAATTATAAAAATAACACCTATAAGTTCTACGAAGGTACAGATTGAGCTAAAATAGCTTAAACATCAATATTTTGGTACAAATGTGTATATTTAAAGGTATTAAAGAATTATATACCTACAATATGTAAAGAAAACCCTGTCCGACCCATAAGGATAATAAAGGTTAGGTAAACACTTGACCAAATATAATATAAAATTTTACATAATCATCATAGTAACAATACTAATGAATTTTGAAATAATCCTTTTTTCCCGGGAATTAATTCCAATTTCCCCGAAATTTGGTAATTTTTAAAAAAGTGACAACATCGGTATTATTATAAGCGAATAGCGACGCGACCACGTCACAGGTGCCGCGTGCCCTGCCCCCCGCCGCCCGCGGAAGGGGTTGCTTACCGCACATGTATTAAGTTACCTCTTTTTACGAAATAATATTTATTTTTTTAGGGGGATTTTTTTTAAGTTTAGCCTGTCTTTGTGGGCATTAGTAGAATCAGTTATCGATACCTAACAATACCTTCACGGATCGGACAGGGTTTTATTTACATATTGTATATGGTACCTATATTACATAGCATGGTCTAAATGCAATGCTTCGATATCGCCTTTGGGCTTGTGGTGTTTTTATGACTTAAGAAATTGTGAATAAACTTATATAAAAATCTTAAAGAAAACTATATAGGTAAAATAAATATTCAATAATAATGAAAAATAATGTAGGTAGTCCGGCCGTCCCTGACACTAGTCAGTGCGCTAATTCTAATAAACATCAAATTCGCTAAAGCCGTATTCGTTGACACTTTTTGACGAGTGTCAAAAAGGTATTCTCTCGTCGGTTGCACTGTATAAATCGGTTTTCATAATTTATAAACAAGTCTATAATAAGTTCACGATGTATATGCCAAGATTAGGTACATAATATAATGTTTACTTATATATAATTAATACAGCTTATGTCGTATACAATATTATAAAACAATCGAGCTTGTAGACAACTCGCATTCCGCCCTACCAAGATTGATTTACAAAAAAAATATTCCATCAAAAAGTTTCTTCCATAATGCACGCTTCATAGTCTTTTCTGGTTACCATCTATAATTTGGAGATTCCAAAAAAAAAAAAAACGTTCAGTTGTCTTTGTTCAAAGGTTTTTAGTTCAATCCCCGGACAGAACAATTGTTGGTATAGGCGTTCGGGCCCTGTCGCTGGACGATGCCATTTTCACTGCCTGTAAATCAAGTCAAAGTCATCAAGTTTAAAAGCTTTTACCAAAACTGTTCATCACCAATGCGTTATATAAAAATCCACTGTACTAGTTGTAAGTTTTTCTTTTAAATTAAAAGAGCACGCTTTGCCAAAGTGTATATGAAGTAGTGTTTATGTGTGTGTGTCATATTTGTCTATGCCCGTAATCTGGTTTTATGCTTCATTGATCACAAGGCTCACCCCTATTACGTGGGACTGAAATAAAATTACTATAGGTACACCACAACCGACATGTGTGGTGTGTGTGGTGTTCGACATGGACACCTAATGGACATGCCGTACGCGTATCATCATCATCATCTCAGCCACATGAAATCCGCTGCTGGACATAGGCCTCCATAGACATAGGATTTTGGTCAGATCATCACGTGGTCGCCATTCAAGAGCCTTTCTGCCCCATCGGCCATTGGCTCTACGAACTATCTGCCCCGCCCACTGCCACTTCAGAGAGCTAATCCGCTGGGCTATGTCGGCGACTTTAGTTCGTCTACCGATTTCCTCATTCCTAATTCGGTCACGTAGAGAAACACCTAGCATAGTCCTCTCCATAGCTCTCTGTGCGACCTTTAGCTTTCTTATGAGGCACATAGTGAGGGACCACGTTTCTTGCGTATAATCTGCAATATTTTTTTTGGTTTGAAAAGAGTGAGAGAGATGGCCTATGCTTTCGGTCTAGCACTATCTTTTTCCTCATAGATGATTGATGATTTTGAGAGAGATAAAGATAGACGAAACTTCGTTTCCTCTCTTTCTTTCGGAGTGCCACAATTCTCATCTCTAAGGCATGCCCATTAATTAGTACATGTCGACGGGTACACTTATATTCTCGCTAGTTTAGTAGCTCAAGCGCTTAGGCAAAAAATAATTACTGTTTTTTATTTGCTTAACTACCCACTATACCATCGCCTAGCTCTATAAAGAATAGAGGTAAACAAACCAATTTAGGGTTATCACAACTCACGTTTTACAATTCTCCTGTTATTTACATGATTATCGACTTTTACATGCTAGCTATTTATTAACAAATCCTATTGCAGCATATTTCAATAGAATCACTATAATAACATGCATAATAACTTGGTATTTAAAACCATTTAAAAGTCGATATTCATTTTACGTGATAGCCCTACAAAAAAAGAAAGATCAAATCCAGGTATTAAGCACATTTTGTGGAATTCAACCAATGAATAAAGTTTAGGCATTTGTCAATACAATTTTGCGTATTTTAATTACTTTCAAATAAACTAAATAACACATGCGTTGTAAAACTTTCAAGTATGGACATATCGAAGAGATCGTTATGTATGTATCAAAAAATATCACCTATTAGGAAATTAGCTTACATGTGTGTCATATTTCATTCAAATTGGTTAAGCGTTCTATGCAAATCATAAATAAACTGTTTAGATTAGTAGGATGTAGCATTATTATTTTATGAAAATCATCTATGTAGAAAAGGTTGTTAACATCTGTCTTTTAGGCGTAAACTACTCGTTGCCTAGCAACGGTTTGTTTACCTCTATTCTTTATCGAATTTGGCTCAACTATAGCTGCTGTTGAACAAATTTTTGCCCTAATACGGTATTTGATTAAAAAAACTAAATAGTCCGTCAGTCAGATTTCCAAAAAATACTAGACACGTATTTTTCTTTTTTCATATAAACAAAAAATTAAGACGACACAGTGCGTTGAAAACCCGTGTGACGTCACTGCACGCTACACTTTTTAGAGAGCAGTGACGTCACCAGCCACCGCTCCTGATCTTTGATGCCTTTTATTTGTAAATTTTTATTAATTTGATAAAACAAAATATACGTATTCAATATTTTTCTATAATCTGAATGACGGACTAAATAGAATCAATTTTTTCTTACCCAGGAAACATCCCTATTGTAAATTTTATATGTATTGTATTGTTTTTGTATGTTGTTTTATATAAATATAAATTACAAACTAGCGCTTGACTGCACTCCCGCCTGATGGTAAGCAGTGATGCAATCGTTGATGGTAAAGCGCGCCAGTTTATTAAGCCTACTCACTCAAAAGAACTGAGTAAATAGGAAGGAAGACGGCAGTTGAGCGCGGTGATGCAATGTTAAACCCAACAACACGACCAACGATGCTGCGCCAGAGGGATATTGATCTGGAGGCCCTCCACAACCAACAAACTCCCGACACAACAACATTTCGCGCATCGTACCCGGCACGTACATCGCAACACAACTGCTCAGACCCGTCCTCCGTACGGCTTCACCAGACATCGTATAATCGTATAATATTGTACAACACTATGCTTATATCTTGCTGGCATATTTCCGTTAGACAGTGTAACAATTGTGGTTAGGCCGTTAAATAAATATGTTTTGAGAACTCGTTATAAAGACGAATTTTTACAAACCTCCTCTCTTTTCTTTGTGCCTTCCTGATCGCCAGTCTCGGAGACAGCAGACAGTCTTCTCCTAGACATCGCACTAGCCGACCTCTGTCGGCGGCCTTCAATTGTCAAATTCGAAGCGCTGGAAGTATTAGACATCCTCCTTTTCACAATAGTTTCGTCTTCATGAATACTGACGCTTTTCTTCGCTTCAAGTCTTATCAAGCGCTGTTTTGCTTGACGAGCAGCGTTCTCTCGGATGATTTGATCGGCTCTAATGCGTAGTACCTGAGCGGCTTGCTTGTGATGTTTCAGTGCAGCTTCGAGATCGTTCCTAGATAGTGCGAAAAGACTGGCGTAGCCACGAGATCTAAAGGATATTAAAATAAACTCAATTAATTAATTGATAACTCAGAGAAACAAAAGTTAATCTATGTAATTTAATTAAAACCCGTAACCGTTGGTTGTATATTTTGGCGCCCAGCATGGGACTCTTTCGAAAAAGATACGGACTTTAAAAATTTAAACAGATTGCATTAATTAACTATCATTTTATTAAATTTTATTTAAAATAGTGAAGGTATTCTGACAAATTATAAAAGTTGCCCCATGCTGGGCGCCAATTGTTTAGGAATTATGTAAAACTCTTACAATTTTTATTGCATGTTATTTTACCTAACGGTAGCAGTTCGCCGTCGTAGTCCGTCAATGCCCAGTAGGCTGATCTCACCGAAGACGGACCCTTCTTGTAGCGTCGCCAAAACTTCTTTCTCATCCTGTGACATTACCTGTAAACACAATAGATTTTGAATAAATATACCTATACAGATATTATATTTATAATTTCTTGTAGTAAAATGAATGGCAGTAAAGTCTACTTATTTATCAGAATAGGCTATTTGACAGTATGAAATTTCTTGTGATTATTTGTTTTAAATGCATAAAATGAGGGTCCTTTATGGCATTTACATGAGTTTTAATAAAAATAATAACACAAAAATATATCTGAAAACACAAAAATATGTTTGACTTTTTGTATCTCGCGCCACATATTGTGAAACGATCCGGATTGGCTAATGTCACGATGACGTCATATGTGCATCAGAACTTGTTGTTGTTCGGTGTTCTCAGGTGTTTTATCGATGTATTTGTACAATCCTGTACAGCACATCACTTGTAAACCATTTTATAAAATAAACAACAACAAATAACAGATAAATACAAACACCACTGCGGGACCGATAATCGTTTATATCGTATTGTGACGTTACTTACAAGGCGCACCGCCATATTGCTGAATAAAGCGTTTCGGCGGCTTATTTGAATTTTGATTTTTTAGTTGCATGTTTCTTACGAAATACTTAATTAAAATTAACTTTCGGTGAACTTCTTAACCGCAACCAAGTCATTCAAGCTAAAAATTATAAATCTGTCAAATAGCCTATTGTTGCATAATAATGATGTTAACTATTGAAAGAAAAGACTAGTTCTAATTAGATACATACGCAACACTCGCCAGAAGCAATAATATACATCTGATGGCCGACATCACCGCGCCGCACAACTACGTCCCCGGGGAGGAAGCAGACCGGACGCAGTTGCAGAACCAAATCACGTAACAGAGAGTCTGAACAGTCGCGGAATAGTTGTACCTGCGAACAATTATTTATTTTTTGACTAATTATAGCATTTTGTTTTGCGACAATCGTATAAGTTTAAATACAATTATTGAATTCAATACAATTATTCAATTATTGATTTATTAGGTTAAATAAGATTCAAAAAGAGGGTAGTATAAAACTGGTGACTCACTTTGCTAAGTGTTGACATATGAACTTCAAGTGCTACATCCCGCTTCATATTGGAAGGCAATGAGTCCAAAATTCTAGATTCATCTGAAAATAATAGTTTTTTTTTCGAAATTCTACTTCAATGTTTTAATGACAATTCTGGATCAGATTAGAAAAAAGTTGGCGCCCAACGTGGGACAGTGAATATAGTTTGGTGCCCAACTTGGTACTGAGTTTCTTGGACAAAAATTCTTATTTACCAAAACATCGTTGTGTATTCCAAGTGTAGTCGAACCACGACGCGACTCGTCTTTGCAGTGGCACCGGCATGTTCAGACGACGAAGGTAGCGACTACTGCCATCCAGCGTTTTACGATATTCCGTCTGTAACAAGATAAGCGAAAACGAATATAAACGAATTTTAAACAAGTGTTTTATATAACTTTCGTTTATGCTATAGTGCCGTGGATTACACCGATCTTTCCCAAGGAAAGCGCTAATTAGTTTTTATTTTTATTGATAATTCCCGGGAGCCTGGGGTAATTTGGAAGGTGTACGAGGGGCCAAAGCCAACTCGCAAAGATCCTAAAAATAAAAATAAAATACAGCGTAGTTTAACTTACGATATAAAAGATGAAGTCTGCTTACCTTGGCCCTAGTAGCAGTCGCAATGATATCCCTTATCTGACCAATCAACAAAGCAAATACGAACACTCCCATCAGCCAAGAAGCTGTCATAAACAGATACTCAATGGTATTCTCAGGTTTCGGGTTTTTACCGATAGATGTCGCAGTCTTGGTTGCGAAGTAGAAACAGCGGATATAGGCAGAGCCTTGGTTGTCGTAGACCCATCCGTTGGTGCCAAGACCTATGTAGTCACTCATCCCGTAGTAGGCGCAAGCGTTAAGATGGATTAAGTAGAAGATGTAGAAAAGGGTTTTGCCGATGCGCACCTGTTGAAGAAAGTTTATTGTAAAAAACTATTGTAGCTGTATCTACAAACGCCATTTGCAAACAACGCGTCATGTTGGCGTCACACCGATCCTGCATCTCGAAAGCGTAGTTTACAACAAGCATATACAAAGTTATTTTTTATTTATGCGAAACCTGAATACAGTTTTTTTAGAATATTTAAGCAACTGAATCGATTCCAATCATTTTTACACCATGTTATATTTATTCCCAAATACATTTAGAAATTGTTGCAGTGTGGTTACCGAGCGCGCACGGTAGTTCATAGTACTCCGCGCTCGCGCAACAGCTGATGTCAGAGGTCAATGCACCGTTAGCCCGCGCGAGCGGAGCGTGGACCATATTTTTGTTGGGACAGTCAAGTAGGATAACAAGCTTATAACTTTGTGCTTTTTCGTGATATCTTTTTCTTTTGTATATAGATTCTTTATTTAAAAAAAACAACCGGCTTCCAAAAACCACTAGAAAGTGAAAAATAACTAATTTCGGAAGTCGGTGTCTTTGGTTTTGTATATTCGTTTTTGACACCGACTTCCGAAATTTAAGTTATTTTTCACTTTGTAGTGGTTTTTGGGAGTCAGTTGTTTATTTGTAAAAAAGTTTTTATTTTACTCTTTTTAGTTGTTAAAAGTAGGTACTATGTATTCAGTTGCATCCGGTCAGACTGGAAGCTGACGCAAATATAGTTGGGAAACAACGTAATTTTGTTTACTTTAATTTTTACCCGTAAGTATTCTCTCAACTGCCTATGGTCTTCATCATCAAATTTACCGCAGACCATTATTTTAACCCAATGGGTGCAAAGGTCTCATCAATATAAATTAATTAAGTCCAACCACAAAGTAGCTACTGTAAACCGTTGAGGAGTTCCCGGAACTGGCCTCTATCTTCATCATCAGAGCTCTTATGACAGTCACAACCCATATAGGTGTAAAGTTCTTATCAATACAAATTAATCGAGCCCTAACACAAGGTAGCTGCTGTGAATTGTTGAGGAGTTCCTTCGACTGTCTCCCGGCTCCATCATCAGATCTACTCCAGACCTTTATTAAATTGTAGTGCTTTAAAATACTTAATGAAAATGCTAAGAAATGCACTAGTCGCCCCTGCAATTTTTGATAGTTCCCCTTGTTTTCTCTGGTCTTCCACCATCAAACCCTGATATCTTATCATGGGACCACCTTGGGATCGTCTTATTTTATACAGTTATATTTAACAGTAAAAGAATTATCAAAATCGGTTCATAAACGACGAAGTTATGCGCGAACAAACATAAAAAAAAGCATATACAGGATAAAATTTTATCCAGTGCGCAAACTTTGTCAACTTATAGCTAAATAAGTTTTATAGATAAAAATATTATTACTTTGGTATGTTTTAGTACAAAAAGAAATAGTTATTGGTAACGAAAGATGTTTATTATGAAATCGATGTTATGGTCACCGCACGCGGTCCCATTCATGTTCGGCGGAGTGGGGACGGCGGGAACATTACAGGACCCCCGCGCGCCCGCGCCGCCCGCATGTTCACTACGCGGCCTTATGCTAATACAACGATATTGATATGAATAATTGGTGTCTCTCATTTGCTGATTTTAGGGCGGACAAAAACGTATTTTTTTATTTTAAACTAATAATGCAGATTTGTTCTGTTATTGATTCTGAGCCACCCATTTGTTTTTGCGCACTCGAAAAAAAGTTTCCCTGTATACGGTCGAATTGAGTAACCTCCTCCTTTTTGAAGTCGGTTAAAAATACTGGACACGTGTTTCCGGTTTCGCATAAACAAAAAATAATGTTGTTTATAACTTCTCTTGGGGCAAGTGCCCGCCAGACACAACACCCGACTGGTTGGAGGTTCCTTCCTTCTCTATGGAGGAAGACTAAACTTTGCACCCCTTATTCATCTAAACTATAATACTTACAATAGATGATCAAAATCGTTATCATCATACAACATAAACTATACTTACAACATATGGTGAAGCAAGCACTCTGTCCATAGCCTGGTGGAACTCCCAGAAGGTCTGCAGTTTCAATAGTCGTGGGATACGGAGGATCACTTTTTGGGTGCCGAAGTAGATGTACAGTAAATCTAGAGGAAGCAGGGATATGATGTCAAACTGAAAAATAAAACACATCTCATAAGTACTTACCCAACTACTAAGAGCATTAGAAGCCCCGAAATGTTTTTTTTTTACTAATATTAGTGACCAGCTTCTGCCAAAAACTTCTTCCACATGAATCCTTCCTTCCCCCTTACCCAGTGCCTTTACTTCGTTTACGCTTAGTGTCCTTTCTGACTTTTTTCTTTGTTTTGCTCTCCAAGGGTCGTAGTGTGATGTTATAATTATAATACCCTAAAACCTTCCTCAAGAATTAGATTATCAAACACTTTTTTTTTTCACTTCATTCACTTCACACGGAGCGAATAGCGATGCAACCACGTGCCGCGTGCCCTGCCCCCCTTCACCCGCGCATGTATGCATACCGTGTTGCCTACCGCACATGTATTAAGTTACCGCGCTTTCTCGAAATAATATTTTGTTTTAGAGGGTTTATTTTTAAGTTTAGCCCGACTTTGTAAGCATTATTAGAATCCTAGTTAACGATACCTAACAATACCTTCACGGATCGTACAGGGTTTTCTATACATATTGTAGAGGGAGATGGAACTTAGTGCAATGTCAACTCAGGACATTGTCCTGGCACCGTTGTACAAGAAGACCCAACCCCTGACAATTGGGTCAGGGTTGCGGGTTGGTTAAACAAGAAACCGTGGGGCGGCCGTCCCACAGGCAAGTGAAGAAACACGGGTGGATTTTAGTCAGTAAAAGTCTGACACACCCTTCCGCTCCGCCCAGAGCGGGAGAAGTCATTTGATGATTTCTCATCCCTACAAAGAAAACCCTGACAATAATGGATAGAAGTAAGTTACAATCACGAACTACAGTAGGTAAATTATTTTTTCTTACCTTATACTGCGACTTCCTTCTATAATTTTTCCTTGTCTCGCTACTATCATTGACCCAGAATCCTTCATCCAAGAACATAAGCCTGGGCTTTACAAACGCCGCGTCTAGGACGTATACGATATCGCAGAAGTAGTCGGCAACCATCCAATATGGCGTGTTCTCAGGAGTCTGGTAGGGGAAAGTAGCGCGAAGAGCGACGCACCAAGCGTTGTAGCTGTAGCAGCAAGTTACAAGGAGAAGCCAGCTGATATAGCGACGACCTGAAAGTAAAATTGTAATGAAAGGAACACGAAAGACCGCTTGTAGATTACCTACAGCCAGATATCTAAAACAAAAAGTATCCACAGTTTATTTTGTTTACGTTGTTCAGTATTTATTTAATTACTGAGATACGCCCCTTAGTAATTCCCTTTGGTCGGTTGCGGTTCCAGTATAAACTGATCTAATAGTTCTTTAACAATTGTCGTGGCACTTAATTGGCGCCCAACAGGGACTAGCTATTACAGCAATTTAAAAAGACTACTACAAATATATAAATCACTTACCTTGGGGATCTATGGGCATGAAAGGATTGCAAAACGACGTCAATCCTGATAAACCTTTGCATTTTAGTTTACGCGAAGGAGAAATTGGTACAGGACTTTGAGGGGTTTCGATTATTGCGTCAAGTTTTTCTTCAGAAGCTGGTGGCCTGGAGAAAGAAAAAAAAAACACCTACAGTATTTGTACGACTGCGTAATTGGTTATTTCCAACTGACTGCGATATAAACTTACTCTTCTGGTGAGTCATCTTCCGGTTTTGACTGTTTGAACTCTTTCAGTTCTGTGTCTACTTCCGTTATCTCATTATCAGATTTATATGCGGGAGGAGGACTAGGTGAGAAGAGTTGAACTTTATGCAGCTGACTTATAATGCTGAAAGATCCACAAAATAATTTTGTAACCTCGAACGTTATCATTAAACATATTCTTTCTAAGTGATTGCCCAGCGGAAAATTGTTTATTTACGGGTAGTATGAAATTATCGAATAATGATTAGTGAGGATGGGCCTATAATCATTTGGTCAATTTATATATGGACTTTTAATATACGCTCCCATGGAATTATTAACGTTTAATAACCAAAAAGTGTTGGTGAGTCTCTCTTATAGAATTCATAAATAGTGCCAAATGTTTATAGTTATAACAACACATACCTTTCTTGATTATGCACATCTTCATGTAGGTCAGTTTTGGTTTCGATATTCGACTTGGTTTGAGTCAATCTGAAATAATTGTTATTCATATTTATTATCATAGCATCACCTTCCTTTTACCCAGTGTTGAAGGTGTGTCATACTTGGTACTTTTGCATTGTACTTACGTATTATGGGCCGGTGTCGAGTCCGGTGTGCACCAAGAGCCACACGTTCCTTTTAGTACTGGGGGTTTTTCCACCTGTTTCGCTGACGACGGGTGAATCGTGTGCTGTAAGGAAAGAAATTCAATCTATAAGTAGGTAATATTTTCCTGTAAAGCCGGCGCCAGACATAGTTCAAATATTTGATCACTTATTTGGACACATGTGTAGCACGGGTATTTGAGTATGTGTTCAAAGCTTTGTTAAAACATTTGTACTTTGCCATTCGTTGTCGTTTCGAGCGCATATCAAAGCGTTCAAAGTTGTCTGTGTTCAAATGTTTGCGTAGCCTGCTACACACGCGCAAATATTTGTCTGGCTTCGGCTTAAAAAGAGCGCTGGGGTGCAATCGCGCTAAAATAATTCAACCAAAACAGAAATGGATCGCAACGAAACCATAACTCTTGTTATGTTTCGTATCGCGCTAACCTTTTGACAGATGGTTTAACCATAACTGGATCGCAATTGGAATGTAACCGCTGTCAAATGAAACTGTTGAAACAAAGCTAACTTTTTCTGTGCCATTTGTCAAACTTACGTCTAAACGATTAGATTTACTTATAATTTATTTAGTTTTAATTATTATCTCTGACGAAATTACTCATACATTGATTTTACTTCAATCGAAGTTAAAACTTTAGCGCGATACGAAATGTGATCGAAACTAAACCATAACTTTAACTGGATTAGATACGAACCAGAGTTGAACTTAGAATCTAGCTGTCCAAGAAATGTAGAGGTGTACGGTTACAACTCTATAAAAAGGATAGTCGAAATACATAGTAACGATATGACAGCACAGTCGGTCTCGTGTTCATTTCAATATAGGACGGTGGACTTTTAGAGAGATTTCTTATGTCACACTTGCACATACGCGTGATTCAGATAAAGATAATTAATAAAGTACTTAGTTTTTTTTTTCAGCTATGGGCTAGTTATTTTAACTCGTCTATTTTCTGAAGTTTAGCCATGAATATGAGATAAAGTGAACAACACTCACATAGGTACCTACGTAATAGGTTGCAACTGCAAAGTCGTAAAAAAACACACTAGTTTCCCTCTTATGTCAACAATTGATGTGTACGATACTACCTTCCGGTTGACACCATTTATTCATCCATAGTAATGCTTTGTGTTATACCTACATTGTGATGTCATAGAAAATTTGCCGCCACTGGATGAGATCCAGGTCAAGCACTGTTATATTTGATAGTAAAATAATACCTTAGCAGAACGCTAGTAGCGTGTGATTGTTGAGCTATTTCTCAAACCATCTTCACCTCCTATTCTGCCCTCTCTGTCCCAAAACAAGCATTCAGTGCAGTGGTAACCTCTGCGGTGTCAAAGACAACTCCGTGGAAGTGAATACAGTCGGGCCCACGAAGGAGTAGAACGATTAATTTATCCTAATTTTCTGACTGATATACAACGGAGTATGGCAGCGTTTATCGTCAATTTTACTGCAGTCGTAAAAGTCATAACTCATAAAAGACGTCCACTCCTTATGTAATTTTCTTGGCAATGACTGTTATCTATAAGTTTGGTTAGTTTTAATGCCGTTACCCATTGTGTGATGAGACGATATCTTGATATTGGATTAATAAAATCTACGGCGGTTTTTTCTAGTACTTTTGTTTTCGTAATAAGCTGAATTTCGAGACAGAAATATAAAATTCGATAGATCATTTCTTAGTACTGACTAACTTAGTACCGGGAGCGGATAACCCAACCCGACTGGTCGGTAAAAATCGTGATAACTTAAGTTAAGCCCCCCCCCCCCCCCCTAATTACGCCCCTACGCACCCTAATTACGTAACACACTATTATTAGTAGTTGGTATCATTTCGATTGCTAATCCATTGCTCCTTATGTTTGAAAACATGTCTGCTCAACAACGTTAGTAACGCAATCGATGTTGTTGAACTGTCAAAATGAACCCCATTGCTACGGTGGGTGTGATACGTAATTAACCTGGAGTTCTCACTTCACCTCAGTTTTCAATCGACTGGTCCTTGTTGCATTTGTATTAATCGTTTACTTCGAAATTTGTATAGTCTCATCATCATCATCATCATCAGCCTTTACTCGTCCACTGCTGGACATAGGCCTCTTTCATGGCACGCCAACAAGCTCGATCCTGAGCAGTTCTCCGCCAGCCACTACCAGCCACCTTTTTGATGTCGTCGCTCCATCTCGCCCAAGGGCGTCCCACGCTACGTTTGCCGAGACGCGGTCTCCACTCAAGGACTCGTTTACCCCAACGGTTGTCGGTCCTGCGGCATATGTGACCAGCCCATTGCCACTCCAGCTTGCTAATCCTCTCAGCTATGTCGGTGACTGTGGTCCTCTGTCGGATCACCTCATTTCTGATGAGGTCCTTCAGAGAGACTTGTATAGTCTGTCATCTGATTATTATTTACGAACGCCTCTACTTATAAATATAAATTTTTGTAGCTACTAAGGCCAGGCTATAACAGATAAATTCGCGCCATTACGACGTCTGGTTCCAGTTCCTATACAATAAAGCTATCAATATGTTCATCAATTCATTACGGAGTGTCGAACGGACGGCCATAATATTTCATTGTTTACTGGCGCAGTAAGAAAGCACTTAACGGCTTTTTTGTATTCAAATCACAGGGAGGTGTTCAGAGGATAATGGTTGCGGCTCGATGGCCTCGCTTCATTGACACCCATATCGGGCCCAGATCTCCATATTGCGGGTCTTTAATTTTGTTATTTTATCGATTTTTGGTGCTGTAAGATAGTTTCCAATGAATTCGAGTGATTTTTGGATGATTCGATTGAACATTTTGGTTTAGACAATATACGTAATTATTGTGTACCGAATGGATGGCGGCCTAGTGGTTAAAACACCAGACTCTCAAGTATGAGTGCGCGGGTTCGATTCCAGGTCAGGCATGTACCAATGTAACTTTTCCAAAGTTATATGTACTTTCTAAGTATATCTTGGACACCAATGACTGAAGGTGAAGGAAAACATCTTGAGGAAACCTGGACTTTAAGTCTGAAATCGCCAACCCGCATTGAGCAAGCGTGGTGATTACGCTCAGTCCTTCTCTGTATGAGGGAGACCTGGTCCCAGCAGTGGGACGATAAAATGGTTGATGACGAATGGACGTTGCCTTCTTTTCTAATAGGTGTATCTCCCTGTTACAACGCTTAAACATTCATTTCTGAATTTCATTAGCTATGTAATTGATTGTATTGCAAACTACTATAAATATATCACTTCAAATTGAAAAGGGTGAAGTGCCAGACTCCCCTGGCACTTCGCCCTTTTCAATTTGAATTGCAGACTGCATATTTTCAGTTGCTACCTACCTTTAATATTTTTTGGTCATGTACATATGTCTATTTGTCTATATACATATTTTGACCCATAGGTCGCATCGTGATAATATAGTAGTAATCCATAATAAATGCGAAAGTATCTCTGTCTGTCTGTCTGTCCGGCTTTCGCGCCAAAACCACTGAACCGATTGTAATGAAATTTATATAGGTATACAGATAGTCTAGAGCCTCAGAAAGGACATAGGCTATAAAACATCCCGCTATGACCAAGAGGAGCAGAGCAGGAACAAACAATGTTACGAAAACGGGAGCAAATGCGGACGTACATATTGCTCCTATTATTTTAACAGGCGCTTATTTTATATCAACTGAGCTCTTTCGGTTCGAAGCTTACGCGGGTGACACCGCGGGACACAGCTAGTAATATATATATTAGTAATAATAGTCCTCAAGACCGAATTTTGTATATATCCGTGACGTATTGACGTATTGTGACGTCCTCCGTGGCGCAGCGGTCAACACGCTTGCCTGCGACGTGGAGACCCAGGGTTCGATTACCGGCCAGCCCTCTAATAGGCGAACACATTTTTGTCAAATGATTGCGACTAGTTGGGATCGTTTGGACCGAACGGACGGTCCGAACGATCTCAACTGATGCCAACTAGTCGCAATCATTTGACAAAAATGTGTTCGCCGATTAGGGGGCAGGTCATGATGGAAAACGATCTTTTCCTGATTGGCCTGGGTCTTGGATGTTTATCTATATATGTTTATATATATAGATAAACATCCATCATATATATATACAGTATGTTAACTAACAGAGGGCGTTCCCGTTAACCCGAAATAGTATAGCATACCTACATACATGCTAAAAAAAATATTTCCATTCGAAAACAAAATGTTTTAAAATTTTTTCCAATAAGAAAATATTCAATAAAATTTTTAAATTGACATGTAAAAGAAACACACTGTACACGCGAACATGAAAGACGGCAACGTCGCAATTTATTTATACATGACGACTACTCTTTTGATTTAAAACAGGAGGTTTCAAATTTATTTCCAATTTGAATTTTTTTTATTCGGATTTTTTTATGCTTATTTTTCTATCATCAGACGCAGGACCAATGGCAAAAAGGCATCGAAAGACCTAATACGAGTCTTTTCCTACTACGTCTAATACAGGCTCCAAATAAATACCAATTAATTAGATAAAATATCTAAGAGACAATCACGATAGGAAGCCAACGATATAGAAGTTTAAGTGTTTGTAAATGCACCCACGATACAGGAGTACTTACTAGTGTGGCGTAAAGCCTTTTATTAAAAAAAAAACAATCTAGCCATAGCATCAACTTCACTGTTATTTAAAGCAAAAACTTCCACAGCGTTCCTCAAACTATACCGTCGCCTAGCTCTATAAAGAATAGAGGTAAACAAACCAATTTAGGGTTATCACACTTCACATTTTACAAATCTCCTGTTATTTACATGATTATCGTCTTTTACATGCCAGCTATTTATTAACAATTTCTATTGCAGCATATGTCAATAGAATCACTAAAATAACATGCATAATAACTTGGTATTTCGAAAACCCATTAAAAAGTCGACATTAGTTTTACGTGATAGCCCTACAAAAAAAGAAAGATGGATGAAATCCAGGTGTTAAACACATTTTACGGAATTCAACCAATGAATAAAGTTGAGGCGTTTGTCAATACAATTTTGCGTATTTTAATTATTTTCAAATCAACTACATAACACATGCATTATAATACTTTCAAGTATGGACTAATTATAATGTATAAAAAAAATAACCTATTAAGAAATTAGCTTACATGTGTCATATTTCTTTTAAATCGGCTAAGCGTTCTATTCAAATCATAAATACTTAAACAAATATAAACTGTTTACATTAGTGGGAAGTAGAATTATTACTTTTATGAGAATAATCTATCTAGAAAAGGTTGTTAACATCTGTCTTTAGGCGTAAACTATTTGTTGCCTAGCAACGGTTTGTTTACCTCCATTCTTTATCGAATTTGGCTCAACTATAAGTAATTACTTATTGTTATTTCATCACTATCAATGCTACTTCCGGATAAAATAATGACCTAATACACCAGTGTAATGTTAAAATTAATGACAAATAGGCATATTCCTTACCTACTACGGTCAACGTGGAGCTACTACCAACTGATCTAAAACACAACAAGTAGCTATTTAAAGTAATTGAAGACTGGGTGCGGTGAATTAGCAAAGTCATCTGTAATACCGGAATGAGTAGATTCACATGTAGATTGGTCATGTTACTTAGAATATTTACGTGTTTATATGTTGCTAGTAGATTGCAAAAGAAATGCTACGTTAATTGGAATTGCAAGTGCAGAAGGCTGTTAGAAATAGTAAAGCTAAGCATCGTACTCTTAGTTTTAATTTTGTCAATGCTTGTCCGCGACATTGACGACATCACCCTTAGCGTTGGAGCGACGATCTTTGCAGGATGGCTGGTAGTAACTGGATGAGATATGGTTTTTAAAACAAAAACGACTAAAAGTTCAAGTAAACGAAGAGTCGTTTGCTTTTTACAACTCATGAACTGCCTAGCTTTTCCCAACTAAATAGTGTAATATAAAACTTATTTACATAAAAAAAAAACAACCGACTTCCACAAAACACTAAAGTGAAAAATAATTATTTTTGTAAATTGATAACAAATTTAAGTTATTTTTCACTTTGTAGTGGTTTTTGGGAGTCAGTTGTTTTTTTGTAAAAAAGTTTTTATTTTACTCTTTTTAGTTGTTAAAAGTAGGTACTATGTATTCAGTTGCATCCGGTCAGACTGGAAGCTGACGCAAATATAGTTGGGAATCGACGTAATTTTGTTTACTTTAATTTTTACCCGCAATTTTGAAGAATTCTCTCGACTACCTATGGTCCTCATCATCAGATTTACTGCAAACCATTATTTTAACCCAATGGGTGCAAAGTTTTCATCAATATAAATGAATTAAGTCCAAACACAAAGTAGCTACTGTAAACCGTTGAGGAGTACAGTCACAACCCATTTAGGTGTAAAGTTCTTATCAATACAAATTAATCAAGCCCAAACACAAGGTAGCTGCTGTGAATTGTTGAGGAGTTCCTTCGACTGTCTCCCGGCTCCATCATCAGATCTACTCCATTACCTTTATTAAATTGTAGTGCTTTAAAATATTTAATGAAAATACTAAGAAATGCACTAGTCGCCCCTACGATTTTTTAAAGTTCCCTTTGATTTCTCTGGTCCACCTTGGTGGAACCACCTTGGAAATATCTTATTTCCAACAAAAAAAGAATTATCAAAATGGGTTCATAAACGACGAAGTTATCCGCGAACAAGATAAAAAAAAGAAAGCATATACGGTCGAATTGAGTAACCTCCTCCTTTTTGAAGTCGGTTAAAAACCAAAGGAACCGGTGTCCGAAAGTAATTATTACACTTCTCTCAGATATAAGGCAGAAACTGTTTGAGAAATTGAGATTTGATTAAGTATGTTTACCCTGCTGCAGTAGCAGGTTTAAGTTTACGACGGGTTAACTTGCTTTCAGAGTGAGTTTAACTGCTTGTATTTAATAATCGCTTTGTATTGAGAATAAATACTTAGGTACCAACTTAGTACTTTAAAGTGTTAATGGGTAAGTAGGTACATATGACAAGAATCTAGTAGACAAGCAATAGGTCCGTAGACTTATACTTACTATGTAAATCTACAGGCCAAACTATGTAAGTAAATTTCCATTTAAATATTTGTAGGATATTTCGTAGAAAAATAGACTACCCAACCAAATTTGTTTTAATATATTTTTAGCACCGAGACAAAAACAAAATTCTGTTTTTTTTTTGTGTGTTTTTTTTTAACTCAGCGCATCCAGATCTATATGATTATCTATAGTGGTGAGGGTTCTGAGCAACTTCGGGCACATACATACAGACAGACATACAACCATACGCACTTTATAGGGATGGATACTACTACATATATGACATGAAATATTACCTACATTATATTTATAATATTTTCCTGAATACAACACGTTTGGTCACCAATATGCTGATAATTTCCTAGGATTAGCTACATAATGGACTGAAAAAACAAAGACATTAAACAAAAAAAAAAACTCACCACATCAACTTTAACTTCCATATTTGAAAGTCACAAATAAGGTCACATTTTAAAAACCGTTGGTTCTTAAATTGAATTTATGGGGGCAATGCAAATAAGAAAATTATCGAAAGGAATTTTCCGGTCAACGACACACGCGGCCACAGTGGACGCGTTTAAGCGACTGTTCAAATAAACTTGGCCTGCTTGTAGTTTGGAACAATAACGATGGCTGTATTGGAGCCAATGTTTGGGCCAAGGGGGATCGAAATGGACTGACTTGGAATATGCACTCCTATTGGATTGAACTTAACGTAGTCAGATCTATACGCTTAGCGCGACCCAGGGTGATTGCGGATGATTGGGTTTTGTTTCATTAGCCAAAGCTTTCATTTTAACAGTTCAACAACATTTATTGCGTTATTTACGCTGTTGAGCAAACAAATTTTTCGAACATTATAAAGCTATGGATTAGCAATATTCTTCAAAATTATTCAGATTATGATTGATAGAATCTGCATGGGCAGTTAGACACATTGCAGCCTTATATGGTTAACGATATGGTCTCCTAGAAAAGCGGTGGCTGACACATAGCGCCTGCCGGCGACTGAAAAGTTAGCGAGTGATTTGACAACTTAAATTTAAACCCCGCTGCCGTCACTGCGGTCTTTTATTTAGCGACCACACTCTACTAAAATACCTAATATTTTTACATAATCAAATCTCAATTTTTCAAACAATTTCTGCCTATCTGAGAGAAGTGTAATAATTAATTTAGGACATCGGTGTCTTTGGGTTTTGTATTTTAGTTTTTTGTCATCAACTTCCAAAATGAATTATTTTATTGTTCAGTGTGTCGGTTGTTTTTTTATGTTATAAAGTTTCCTTTCACTATTTAGTTGGGAAAAAGCTAGGCAGTTCATGAGTTGTGAAGATCAAACGACGCAATTTCGTTTACTTGAACTTTTACTCGTTTTCTGTTTTAAAAACCATACTACTACACCGATTCTGCTTAAATTTCTTTTGATGGGACCAAACTTTTATAAAAAAAAAGAATCATCGATATCAATTGGTGTAATATTGATTGCTTTTATTGCGCCATCACCGGTGTATGTTGGGAGCACCATCCTTGAAGCTGTAGAATCAGTATGTATATCTGGGATAGCTGATCTAGATCGATACTTCCGGCTTCAAGGACGAGGTGTTTCGACGAATCCGACTCGACGGGGCAGCGTTCGGCAATCTCCGTGGTGTCTTCTTGTAAAATACCTTAGTGCCTAAGACAAAAGCCTTTAACCAATGTGTGTTACCGGTTGACATACGGATCAGAAACGTGGTCCCTCACTATGGACGGCATAAGAAAGCTCAAGGTCGCACAGAGAGCTATGGAAAGGGCTATGCTAGGTGTTTCTCTACGTGATCGAATAAGGAATGAGGAAATTTGTACAAGAACGAAAGTCGCCGAAATATTCCAGCGGATTAGCTCTTTGAAGTGGCGTAGAGCCGATGGCCGATGGGGCACAAAGGTTCTTGAATGGCGACCACGTACCGGCAAGCGTCGGACACCTACCGTGGTCCGACGCTGCGCTGGTACCGTGGGAAGCTGGAGTTCTACATAGGAATAAATATGTATCTATTTGCTCAATTTAATTAGATTAAACTCCAAAAACTTAGTTAAATGAGTAAAATCGTTGTACAGGCATACACAAATAGGCACTTATTAGTACTAGATATGCTAAGTCTTAACAACTATTACTTTACCCTATCAGAATGGAGAAGTCTTTCAAAACCACATATGACTAAAAAGTCGATTTGCAGAACTCAATAT
This sequence comes from Sesamia nonagrioides, assembly GCA_017933935.1. Lineage (NCBI taxonomy): Eukaryota > Metazoa > Arthropoda > Insecta > Lepidoptera > Noctuidae > Sesamia > Sesamia nonagrioides. Next base: position 589,891 of record JADWQK010001043.1, read on the forward strand.
ATTTGGAAAAGGACTACCTTTTCCAAATATCTTGAGTTTCGCTGCCGGTTTAACAGAATGCAGCTGATTACCGATATTTAATATTGAGCTACTCAGACCCACAACAACCCAGTTACTGCATGGGTAAGACGGGCGATAGCGATTCGTCGTGTTCGAATGTTGATGATGTCTGGTGAAGCCGTACGGAGGACGGGTGAAATGATGCCCCAAACGTTACTGTGGCGGGAGTTTGGTAGTGGAGGGTCTCCAGATCTCCGTCTGGCACATAATCGTTTTTCGTGTTGTTGGGTTTAACATTGCATCACCTCGCTCAACTGCCGTCATCTCATTTTTTTTGAGTGAATAGGCTTTTAGTAAACTCGCGCAATACCAAAGATTACATCATTGCTTACTATCAGGCGGGATTGCGGTCAAGCTCTAGTTTATAATTATAAAAAAAGATACCCCTTGTTAAGACCGGCTATTGGACTTTCCGGCTTCTGACAGTCGTCACGAGTCGAATGTGTGAAATCGGGAATCGAAGAATGACAGCCGTTAAGTCTTAATATGTAACGATGGTCATCTGTCCATCCGACCTAGCGCTGCAAACGTAGCTTATTCTGATCGAATACTTCTTCTTCTTCTTCAGCCTTTTAGAGGTCCACTGCTGGACAAAGGCCTCCCCTAAGGCTTTCATTGCTTTGGGGAGGTTTGCCATAATCCCCACGCTTAGTAATTTGATATTCCACAGGAGAAGCGTTGCTGCCCGCTTCCCTAGTGAGTGTTCCCTTAGTCGCCTCTACGATACCCACGAGGGGATATGGGTTGGTACTATTCTAAGCCCGGTACCACGAATCCTTAACTAGTCCAATCATTAAAGCAAGAATATTGGGTCAGCCTCGGACTGTGAGATAATAAGCTGAAAACTTGTATACACCCCCATTTTGGTGTTTTAAAAGTTGTACCACTTTCATAAAATAAATATCGTAAATTATTCAAGGCCACTAAACTCGCAAGCATTGGTTTCATCTCAAGACAGTTCAACAACATTCATTATGATTATAGATATCAGAAACAAAACATCGACCTTTACATTAATATCTTTGTGATTACATAATAGGCTATTTGACAGATTTATAATTTTTATCTTGAATTACTTGGTTGCGGTTAAGAAGTTCACCCAAAGTATTTTTTTTAATTTTAAATACGTATTTCGTAAGAAATATGCAAATAAAAATTCAAAATTCAAATAAGCCGCGAAAACGATATAATCAGCAATATGGCGTTGCGCCTGGTAAGTGACGTCACAACCGGTTTTCGGTTCTCAGTGGTGTTTGTTTTTAATTATTATTTGCTGTTGTTATCTAATAAAATGGTTTGCAAGTGGTGTGCTGTACTGGGTTGTACAAATAAATCGATAAAAACCCCCGAAAAACAGTTTATAAGTTTGCCGAAAACGAGCGATGATGCGCGTATGACGTCATCGCGACATTAGCCAATCCGGATCGTTTCACAATGTGTGGCGCGAGAAACAAAAAGCCAAACATATTTTTGTGTTTTTGATATAATAATTGTTATTATTTTTTATTAAAACTCTTGTAAATGATATAAGAACCCTCATTTTATGCAATTAAAGCAAAAAATCACAAATAATTGAATACTGTCAAATAGCCTATTAACGTTGTTGAGCGGACGCATTTTTCGAACAATGAAGCAATGAATTGGTATTTGGCAATATCGTTTATTTTCTTTCAATTTTGTTTAGATAGGTGATTTTTTTATACGACTGTTGTGATTAGGTAGGAATCATTTGATTTAGATAAGTATTTTTGAAGGTAAAAAGTAGTCCCCTGACGCGACAAAATTTAATCAAAAATTTCATAAGTAAGTAGGCACGGTCCGGGTGCGGTTATGCCTCCGGCATAAAGGTGGCACAAAGTCCCAAGTAGATAGTCTGACATGCTTTAGTTGGTACTAACGTAGTGTAGTGTCTTTTGTTCTCAATCTTTATTGATCTCATTACTACTGAACTTCAGTGTGCGTATCATCTTTACGCTGATGACCTGCAGCTCTACACTCGGGCAAGTGTTGACAACTTATCGGATGCGATTGAGGAGCTGAACCGGAATTTGGAAGTGGTGAGGGATTGGTCTAATCGTTTCGGGGTAGCGGTTAACCCTACAAAATGCCAGGCCATTATCATAGGGAGTACTTTTAGTCAGCGTAGGCTGAGTGGTTTAGTGGTGCCACCGGTTATTTATGATGACAGAGTCATTCCGTTCAGTTCCGACGTCAAGGATCTGGGTCTGCATGTTGACACTTGCCTGGACTGGCGTAAGCAGGTTGCAAGTGTGAGCAGAAAAGTCACCGGGACGTTGCGGTCGCTTTACAGGCTAAAAAATGTTCTTCCTTCACATATAAAGGCAATGCTTGTTCAATCCCTTATCTTCCCCATTATTGATTATGGTGATGTGTGTTATTACGACCTGAATGCAGATCTACTCAATAAACTCGACCGACTTCTAAATAACTGCATTCGATTCGTATTTAATCTTCGTAAGTACGATCATGTATCTACTCACCGGTCCATCTTAAAATGGCTACCCATCAGGCAGCGCAGAGCTCTAAGAGCCTTGACGACCTTGTTTTCACTCCTACACAAACCCTGTTCTCCTTCTTATCTTACTTCTTATTTTCAATATTTATTCACTGCGCATAATAAGAATCTTCGTTCTTCCAATAATTGTCTTCTACGATGTCCTTCTCACCGCACTGGTTTTCTTAAATCTTCATTTCTTGTCCAGGCGGTTTTCCTTTGGAATGATCTTCCTCAGTATATCAGGACGTTGACAAGTCAGTACACATTTAAAGTTAAAGCTCGGGAATATCTACGTAAGAAATTGGCAGATTCATCCCACATATAGTTTATTTATTTTTTTCTCTATCTATTATTTTTATCTCTCTCTACTGTTTATATTTTGTATGTATGTATTTATGTATTTATTATAATATTTTTAATACTTTTTTTCTCTCTTTTAATTTTAATTTATTTGCACCTACCATGTTTGTCTCTGCATCACCTCAAGGTAGACTGGTAGAAAATGCCTGAGGCATTAAGTCCGCCATTGTGCAATGTTTGTGCATAAAGTTTTAATAAATAAATAAATAAAAGTAATTTTTTGCTTTTTTTTGGGTTTAGCATTTTAATCTTTTGTCATAATAATTTTAACAATCCTCATGACAAATTGGCTCGTGGAGAATTGCAGAGATTAAGAAACAGTAGGTAAAGATTAAACTTAGGTCATTCTAGATTTTCAGCAAAAATATAAATCGGTTTATCCGTTTCATTCCGGCATTCCAGGGCTTCATCCACCACATCCCAATTCTAGCATCAGTTCCTAGTCAATTAGAAACATGAAGAGAACCAGTCAAGACAAATTCAACGAGCCAAAACTCGATGACTTTACTAAAAGGTAGACCAGGGTTACATCTCCTACCTTCGAGCCCTATCATCAGACCAGCTCAGAGGTTCCAGATTTTCAGCATCAGGTCCTCGTCAATTAGAAACATAAAGAGAACTAGTTAAGACAAATCCAACGAGCCCAAACTCGATGGGTTTACTAAAAGGCAGTCCAGGGTTACGTCTCCTATCTTCGAGCCCTAACAGCAGACCAGCTTAGTGGTTGCAGGAGACAAATTAGTATTTTAAATGTCAGATCCCACATATGATTTCAAGCAAACTGAGCTTGTAACATTTCTATCACACCTATCAAACGCCCTGATGCCCTTGAAGACCTGAAACGATTTCCACCAAACAATAAAATCGGATCATCCGTTTGGGAGCTACGATGCCACAGACAGACACATACACATTTACACACACAGACACGTCAAACTTATAACACCTCGTCGTTTTTGCGTCGGGGGTTAAAAATGAAACCCATTTCATGATATTTTGACTTGGGTGTCGTGACAGGGGTTTTCGGGGGCGCTGATCACGAAAATGACGTCTATTATTAGCTATGGCATAGCTTCTATTTCTTTATCAAAGTCAGAAATAAAACATTAAATATAATTTAGTCGCTAAATCGCCACCATTTTTCGCACTCTTTCGATGACGTCACTGGTAAAAAATAAATAAATAAACTACAAAAAAGAAAAGACATACTTATACAAATGTTTTTTTGTTTTAATTATAAACTAGCACTTGACTGCAATCCCGCCTGATGGTAAGCAGTGATGCAATCGTTGATGGTAAAGCGCGCTAGTTTATTAAGCCCATTCACTTAAAAAAACTTAGTGAATAGGAAGGAAGCCGGCAGTTGAGCGAGGTGGTGTAATGTTAAACCCAACAACACGACCAACGATGCTGCGCCAGAGGGAGATTGGTGTGGAGACCCTCCACGACCAAACTCCCGAGTCCGACACAACAACATTTGACGCATCGTACTCGGCACACATCGCAACACAACTGCTCCGACCCGTCCTCAGTACGATAGTGTAGTAGTGATAGTGTACAGACGACAGCACATCAAGCTACTACAATCTGTCACGATTTCTTTATTAGATTTTCAACTTTATTCCTAAAGCATTAAGGCTCAAGGTTGATTGGGATAATTTGGTAGTTTGGGGTAGCTGACTTGCAGTGTCGTCCGCACCTATTACGCAATTAGTTTGCTGGTCATACTTAGTATCCCTCCTCATCAATATGAGGTACCTATTTTGTTTGAACCTCCTCTATATCTGTGTAAAATACGGATGCGGCTGGAAATACATTTACTCTCCTCAAAATTGAAGACGCGAAGAAGCGCTAAATAGGAAATATAAAAGGACAAATCACACAGATTGAGCTCATGGCGTAGCCACACTGGGCAAGCTGGGGCGCTTGCCCCACCCTGACTCTGATCTATAAGGTACCTAACTAAAAAAAAAAAAAAAAAACCGGCAGGGGGATAGGTTGACTGCTGCCCCACCCTGAACCTAAGGCTGGCTACGCCCATGATTGAGCTAGCCCCAAAGTAAGTTCGAGACTTGTGTTATGGGATACTAACTCAACGATACTATATTTATAATAGATACATATATAGATAAACATCCAAGACCCAGGCCAATCAGGAAAAGATCGTTTCCCATCATGACCTGACCGGGGATCGAACCCGGGGCCTCCACGTCGCAGGCAGGCGTGTTGACCGCTGCGCCACGGAGGACGACAAAGTAAGTATAGAAAATCCACTGAAATCAGTTTTCAACGAAGTGATAAATAAATTTTATTAATTTAATGTACGTACCTATTATTACGTTTTTATAAGTACGGACGACAGCAGGTCAACATACCCGAACCTGTCAGAAATTTCCATTATATGAGCCTTAATGGTTTATACATAAAGTTGAAAATGTAATAAAGAAATCTGACAGATTGTAGTAGCTTGATGTGCGGTCGTCTGTAGATTAAAAATACTTTGTATTTGGACACCTTATAAATAACTAGCTTTCCGCCCGCGGCTTCGCCCGCGTGGAGTTCGGTTATATCGCGCTTTTTAGATTTCCCTCGGGAATATAAAGTTTTTCCGGGATAAAAGGTAGCCTATGTTCTTTCTCAGGGTCTAAAGATTGTCTGTACCAAATTTCATCAAAATCGGTTGAGAGGTTTAAGCGGGAAAGCGTAACAGACAGACAGACAGACAGACAGACAGACCGACAGACAGACAGACAGAGTTACTTTCGCATTTATAATATTAGTATGGATTTATCATCATCATCCTTTTTTTTTATTGTGCCACTGCTGGGCCCAGGTCTCCTCTCATACAGAGAAGGATTGAGCGTAATCACCACGCTTGCTCAATGCGGGTTGGCGATTTCAGACTTATAAAGTCCAGGTTTCCTCAAGAATAATAATAATTTATGTACCTATGTAATCTTTTTTACTGTTAATTGCATATGAGGTGGGTATGTAAGTAGAAATATTATATGTCAATGATCAAATCACTTTGTGTAATTGAACTGCCTAAGTATAACTACTGTACTTCCGAGCCCGGCCGGTGTATATTTATGTACTTACTACATAGCTATATACTGGACCTTTGTTATCATCAAATCAATAAAATCATAAAATCCCTATAGCTCGAGCACTAATAGCAATAACGGGCGCCAGATTCACAACATATGTTCAAAGAAAATACGTTTTACAGGACATTTGCTACCAAAATAAACAAAGCAAACAACCACTTAGAGTTACAGCCACATAGTAAGTAAATTACAGCCAAAACTTACCCTCCGCAGGAATTTAAAACTCGTAAATACCATTTTAACTAATATTCTATTAAAACAATCAGTTTTACCACCATTTTATTACTTATTGAGCTTTCTAGAGATTGTTAAAAGCGGAAAGCTGCGTCGATATGTATCGCTTTCGCTTGTCAATTTTACGACCTGAAAGATTTTTATGCGACCTAGTGAAAAATACCTAACAACATGCGAACATTCCTTTTACAAAAGACATCTTCTATTTGTTCGCATAACCATGAATTTGGGCGGGAAGTAAATATTTGCTTTGATGGCATTGCAGTAAAGCGCCAGATAGCACAGCAATGCAGCGCTTTTTAGAATATTGTGCTTTGTTTTAATCTGAAGCAAATTATACTGTCACACCTAGATATAATGTCCAGTTTTCTACAAACCGAAACAAACACTTACTGTGCATTCTTACGCTCTATTAAAATTCTGAAAATAAAAATAAATGCAACATTTTCATTTCTTGTCATTGTTTTTATTATGGCAATACAACAAATATACGACTGTCATTTTTTGCATGGTTTAATGTTTTGTTTGTTTACATTTACAAAAAGAAGAAATTAGAAGCACCCAATACATATCAAACATTTTAATTGCTCAGAATTTCGCGATTGAAGCGCTGAAGGATGCAAAATATATCAAACACTGCGCGCGCATTCCTCCGTTCTATAATTTGTCGGTAAAACAGTGTAAACTGTATGAGAAAAGTGTCGATTATCTTGCAGTCCGATAAGTTGAACGAGATGATCATAAACCGATAGTTTGCTTCATAAAAATACCCCAAAAATCTACTCAATAACTTGTTACTTATAATAGGCGTGTGAAAGTTATTAACTAAAGAGAAATTTGAATAACAATAGCAACAGTAAAGACGAAATAAGTGCACTCCAAAATGGAAGAAAGCAAGTGTTTTTATTTTTATTTTGATCGTTTGTTTGGATAGGCACCTAATAAAATCATGAAAATTGCTTTCGACTAGAGAAAAACCCTTCACAAATTTATTAATTTAATTATTAAATATAATGTACATTTAAAATAACTTTTTATGTAATATAACAATTTCAGAAAAAGCTAATTCTCAAAATATTGCGAATTTTTTTTATTTTGTAGATATTACCAGTTAGCTAATTGTTTAGATAGTCTGGCGGCATAGTGTTAATGTGTGTTAATGAAGTGTGTTTTAAAAAGAAAAACTATCCAAGTAACATTTAATTTTTTATTTTAGAAGCCAGGAAGAAACAAGTAAACTATGAACAATTGGTAGCTCTTCTAGAATTTCTCAAAGAACATGAAGACTTGGCTAAAGGTCTCACCAGGGGTAGGCATAGACGTGGCAAGTTTCACCTCGTAAAAGCCTGGAACTTGTGCTCTAAGAAGTTGAATGGCCTTAAAGATGGTGCCATAAAAGATGGAAAGGGTTGGTCGAAGGTGAGTTAATAATTGTATGTGAAGACTATCTTTAGAAATAGCAGAGCTCTTTCTGATAGAGCAGGTCAGGAGATGACCTGACCAAAATACCTATTTCTACCACCAACTCACTGCTATGGTCTGGTTAGAAGGGGTATAACTAGGGTTGGTAACCCAACTATATAATACTAGCTGTTACTCACAACTCATTTGCAATTCAGGATGAAAATTAGCCGAAGTCCTTCCCCGAGTCAAGTTCAGTCTGTGGGCCAAATTTCATCCAAGTTCATTAAGCTGTTTTAGTATGACAGGGAGATGACAGTTATTTTTAACCGACTTCAGAAAGGAGGGGATTACTGAATTCATCCATATGCTTTATTTTTTATATGTTTGTTTGCTGATAACTTCGTTTATGAACCGATTTTGATAATTCTTTTTTTATTATAAGGTAAATATTTCCAAGGTGGTCATTTCATGATACAGATGTCAGGGTTTTATGGTGGAATACCAGAGAAATCAAGGGGAACTTTCACAAATTGTAGGGGCAACTACTACATTTGTATGATTTTTCAGTAAATTGTTGTGCTTTAAAATATTAAAGCACAACAATTTAATAAAGGTCTGGAGTAGATTTGATGATGGAGCCAAGAGACAGGCGAGGGAACTCATTAACGATCCACAGCAGCTACCTTATGTCTATGCTTGATTAATTTGTATTGACTAAAACCACCCCGGTGTCTCTTCTATCACGAGCAAATGCGTGGGCCCAACGCCAAGCTCAATAAAGAATAGAGGTTAACAAACCAATTTAGGGTTATCACAACTCACGTTTTACAAATCTTCTATTATTTACATGATTATTGCCCTTTCCATGCTAACTATTCATTAACAATTCCTATTGCAACATTTTTCAATAGGATCACTAAAATAACATCTACAAAAAAAGAAACATGAAGGAAATCCAGGTATTAACCTCATTTGTGGAATTTAGCCAATGAATAAAGTTGAGGCATTTGTCAATACAATTTTGCATATTGTAATTACATACTTTCAAATCAACATCCATTGTAATATTTTCGAGTATGGACTAAGTATACTATGTTAAATAACAGAGGGCGTTCCCTTAAACTCGTTATTATATATCATTAATAGATTAAAATAAAAATATCAGCATAGAAAAATAAGCATAAAAAAATCCGAATAAAAAAAAATCTAATTGGAAATAAATTTGAAACCTCCTGTTTTAAATCAAAATAGTAGTCGTCATGTATAAATAAATTGCGACGTTGCCGTCTTTCATGTTCGCGTGTACAGTGTGTTTCTTTTACATGTCAATTTAAAATTTTTATTGAATATTTTCACATTGGAAAAAATTTTAAAACATTTTGTTTTCGAATGGAAATATTTTTTTTAGCATGTATGTATGCTATACTATTTCGGGTTAACGGGAACGCCCTCTGTTAGTTAACATACTGTATATGTATCAAAAATTTAACCTATTAGGAAATTAGCCTACATGTGTGTCATATTTCATTCAAATCAGTTAAGCATTCTATCCCAATCATTAATATCTAAACATAAATAAACTGTTTACATTAGTAGGAAGTAGGATTATTACTTTTATGAAAATCATCTATCTAGAAAAGGTTGTTAACATCTGTCTTTTAGGCGTAAACAACTCGTTGCCTAGCAACGGTTTGTTACCTCTATTCTTTATGCAGTTTGGCTTTTATATAGATGGGTTGGGACTAAGGGGCTGACAATGAAGACAAAGTTCAGTTCAGGGAACTCCTCAACGGTTTACAGTACCTGCCTAGTCATCATCATCATCTCAGCGTTAATCTCAGTCGCATACGAAGCTTTTCAGCTGTAGAGTCTAGGGTCCGCTTTACAAGTCTAACTGCTGATTTTGGCCTAAATGCGATATTTTCCGTGAAGCGACTGCCGTCTGACCTCCACAACCCGAAAGCGATATCGAAGCATTGCAGTTAGACCAATTATTGGACTTTTGAGGACTCCAACAAGCAACCAGTGACGACCGCCATTAGATGTTCGTACGGCAACCGGGGCCAACGGCTTAACGTGCTTTCCGAGGCACGAACAGACCAGTGTAAATATTCATGCCTATTCATGCATACAAATATTTGCACTGTGCGGGGATCGAACCCGGGCCTCCTTGCGCAGCGGCCGCTTTCGCTACCATTACGCCACTGAGGCTGTCGTCAGTATCTACCTAGTGTTAGGATTTAATTCATTTATATTGATGAGAACTTTTCATCCATCTGAACAAATCCTCTAATGATCTAAAAAATTTCATTTGATCTAGCATGGACGGGCATAATTCGAATTACTTTAAATTAAACAAAACCATAATAACTTTATTTCATAATCTGTTTTTTTTTTTTCAATATTTAGACTAATTTCTATGCACGA